>CAHIKZ030001213.1:732500-985000 GCA_903632075.3 Acanthosepion pharaonis
TACCATTGAGTTTCATTTTTCATTTTAATTTTTTTTTAATTTATATATATATAGTTTTTTGGAATTTTTGTCCGCTGAGTTTTTGTCTGCTGAGTTTTGTCCGCTGAGATTTTGTCCGCTGAGTTTTTGTCCATTGAGTTTTTGTTCGCTGAGTTTTTGTCCGCTGAGTTTTTGTCTGCCGAGTTTTTGTCCACTGAGTTTTTTGTCTGCTGATTTTTTGTCTGCTGAGTTTTTTGTCCGCTGGATTTTTGTCCACTGAATTTTTGTCCGCTTGGTTTTTGTCCACTGAGGTTTTGTCTGCTGAGTTTTTGTCCAGTGAGATTTTGTCCGCTGGATTTTTGTTCACTGAGTTTTTGTCCACTGAGTTTTTGTCTGCTGAGTTTTTTGTCCGCTGGATTTTTGTCCACTGAGTTTTGGTCCACTAGGTTTTTGTCTGGATTTTTGTCCACTGAGTTTTTGTCTGCTGAGTTTTTTGTCCGCTGAGTTTTTTGTCCGCTGGGTTTTTTGTCCACTGGATTTTTTTGTCCACTGAGTCTTTGTCCGCTGGGTTTTTGTCCGCTGAGTTTTTGTCTGCTGAGTTTTTGTCCACTGAGTTTTTGTCTGCTGGGTTTTTGTCCACAGAGTTTTTTCCGCTGAGATTTTGCCCGCTGGTTTTTTGTCCACTGGGTTTTTGTCCACAGAGTTTTTGTCCACTGAGTTTTTGTCTGCTGAGTTTTTTGTCCGCTGGATTTTGTCCACTGAGTTTTTGTCCGCTGGGTTTTTGTCCACTGAGATTTTGTCCGCTGGATTTTTGTCCACTGAGTTTTTGTCCGCTTGGTTTTTGTCCACTGAGGTTTTATCTGCTGAGTTTTTGTCCAGTGAGATTTTGTCCGCTGGATTTTGTCACACTGAGATTTTGTCCGCTGAGTTTTTTTGTCTGCTGAGTTTTTGTCCGCTGATTTTTTTGTCCACTGAGTTTTTGGTCCGCTAGGTTTTTTGTCCGCTGGATTTTTGTCCACTGAGTTTTGTCCACAGAGTTTTTGTCCGCTGAGTTTTTTTGCTGCGTTTTTGTCCGCTGGATTTTTTGTCCACTGGGTTTTTGTCCACTGAGTTTTTTTTGTCTGCTGGGTTTTTTGTCCCAGAGTTTTTGTCTGCTGAGTTTTTTGCCCGCTGGTTTTTTTGTCCACTGGGTTTTTGTCCACAGAGTTTTTGTCCACTGAGTTTTTGTCTGCTGATTTTTTTTGTCCGCTGGTTTTTTGTCCACTGAGTTTTTGTCCGCTGGGTTTTTGTCCACTTTTTGTCCGCTGGATTTTTGTCCAATGAGATTTTTCTTCACAGAGTTTTTTGTCCGGTGAGTTTCTGTCTGCTGAGTTTTTTGTCCGCTGGGTTTTTGTCCACTGAGTTTTTGTCCGCTGAGTTTTTGTCCACTGAGATGTTGTCCGCTGGATTTTTTGTCCACTGAGTTTTTTTGTCCGCTGGGTTTTGTCCTCTGAGTTTTTGTCTGCTGAGTTTTTGTCCACTGAGTTTTTGTCCGCTGGATTTTTTTGTCCACTGAGTTTTTGTTTTTTTTTTTTTTTTTTGTCCGCTGAGTTTTTTTGTCTGCTGAGTTTTTGTCCGCTTTTTTTTTGTCCACTGAGTTTTTGTCCACAGAGTTTTTGTCCGCTGAGTTTTTTTGTCTGCTGGGTTTTTTGTCCGCTGGATTTTTTGTCCACTGAGTTTTTGTCCGCTGAGTTTTTGTCCACTGAGATGTTGTTGGATTTTTGTCCACTGAGTTTTTGTCCGCTGGGTTTTTTGTCCTCTGAGTTTTTGTCTGCTGAGTTTTTGTCCACTGAGTTTTTGTCCGCTGGATTTTTTTTTTTGTCCACTGAGTTTTTGTCCACAGAGTTTTTTGTCCGCTGAGTTTTTTGTCTGCAGAGTTTTTTGTTCGCTGGATTTTTGTCCACTGAGTTTTGTCCCAGAGTTTTTTGTCCGCTGAGTTTTTTGTCTGCTGGGTTTTTGTCCGCTGAGTTTTTTTGTCTTTGAGTTTTTGTCCCAGAGTTTTTTGTCCACAGAGTTTTTGTCCGCTGAGTTTTTGTCCGCTGGATTTTTTTGTTCACTGAGTTTTTGTCTAGATTTTTTTGTCCACTGAGTTTTTTGTCCGCTGAGTTTTTTGTCCGCTGGGTTTTTGTCCACTGAGTTTTTGTCTGCTGAGTTTTTGTCCACTGAGTTTTTGTCCGCTGAGTTTTTGTCCACTGAGTTTTTGTCCGCTGGATTTTTTTTTTTGAGTTTTTGTCTGCTGAGTTTTTGTCCGCTGGATTTTTGTCCGCTGGGTTTTTGTCCACAGAGTTTTTCCGCTGAGATTTTGCCCGCTGGTTTTTTGTCAACTGGGTTTTTTTGTCCACAGAGATTTTGTCCACTGAGTTTTTGTCTGCTGAGTTTTTGTCCGCTGGATTTTGTCCACTGTTTTTTGTCCGCTGGGTTTTGTCCACTGAGATTTTGTCCGCTGGATTTTATCCACTGAGTTTTTTGTCCGCTGAGTTTTTTGTCCGGTGAGTTTCTGTCTGCTGAGTTTTTTGTCCGCTGAGTTTTTTGTCTGCTTAGTTTTTTTTCCGCTGAGATTTTGTCCGCTGGATTTTTGTCCACTGAGTTTTTGTCCGCTGAGTTTTTGTCCACTGAGGTTTTGTCCGCTGGGTTTTTGTCCACTGAATTTTTGTCCGCTGAGTTTTTATCTGCTGAGTTTTTTGTCGGCTGGATTTTTGTCCACTGAGTTTTTGTCCGCTGGGTTTTTGTCCACTGAGTTTTTGTCTGCTGAGTTTTTGTCCGCTGAGTTTTTGTCCACTGTATTTTTGTCCACTGAGTTATTGTCCACAGAGTTTTTGTCCGCTGAGTTTTTGTCTGCTGAGTTTTTTGTCCACTGGATTTTTGTCCATTGGGTTTTTGTCCACTGAGTTTTTGTCCACTGAGTTTTTGTCTGCTGTTTTTTGTCCACTGAGTTTTTGTCTGCTGTTTTTTTGTCTGCTGGGTTTTTTTGTCAACAGAGTTTTTTGTCCGCTGATATTTTGCCCGCTGGTTTTTGTCCACTGGGTTTTTGTCCACAGAGTTTTTGTCCAGTGAGTTTTTGTCTGCTGAGTTTTTTGTCCGCTGGATTTTGTCCACTGGTTTTTTGTCCACTGAGATTTTGTCCGCTGGATTTTGTCCGCTGGATTTTGTCCACTGAGTTTTTTGTCCGCTGGTTTTTGTCCTCTGAGTTTTTGTCTGCTGAGTTTTTTGTCCACTGAGTTTTTGTCCGCTGGATTTTTTTGTCCACAGAGTTTTTGTCCGCTGAGTTTTTGTCTGCAGAGTTTTTGTCCGCTGGATTTTTGTCCAGTGAGTTTTGTCTGCTGAGTTTTTGTCCGCTGGATTTTTGTCCACTGAGTTTTTTGTCTGCTGAGTTTTTGTCCACTGAGTTTTTGTCTGCTGGGTTTTTTGTCCACTGAGTTTTTGTCTGCTGAGTTTTTTGTCTGCTGGGTTTTTGTCAACAGAGTTTTTGTCCGCTGATATTTTGTCCGCTGGTTTTTTGTCCACTGGGTTTTTTGTCCACAGAGTTTTTTGTCCAGTGAGTTTTTGTCTGCTGAGTTTTTTTGTCCGCTGGATTTTGTCCACTGAGTTTTTGTCCACTGAGATTTTTGTCCGCTGGATTTTTGTCCGCTGGTTTTTTTGTCCACTGAGTTTTTTGTCCGCTGGGTTTTTGTCCTCTGAGTTTTTGTCTGCTGAGTTTTTTGTCCACTGAGTTTTTGTCCGCTGGAGTTTTTTGTCCACTGAGTTTTTGTCCACAGAGATTTTTTTGTCCGCTGGATTTTTGTCCACTGAGTTTTTGGTCCGCTGGGTTTTTTGTCCGCTGGAGTTTTTTGTCCACTGAGTTTTGTCCACAGAGTTTTTGTCCGCTGAGTTTTTGTCTGCTGAGTTTTTTTGCTGAGTTTTTGTCTGCTGATTTTTGTCCGCTGGGTTTTTTGTCCACTGAGTTTTTTGTCTGCTGGGTTTTTGTCCACTGAGTTTTTTTTGTCTGCTGGGTTTTTGTCCACAGAGTTTTTGTCCGCTGAGTTTTTGTCCGCTGGTTTTTTGTCCACTGGTTTTTTGTCCACAGAGATTTTGTCCACTGAGTTTTTGTCTGCTGAGTTTTTTGTCTGCTGGATTTTGTCCACTGTTTTTTTTGTCCACTGGGTTTTTGTCCACAGAGATTTTGTCCACTGAGTTTTTGTCTGCTGAGTTTTTTGTTCGCTGGATTTTTGTCCACTGAGTTTTTGTCCGCTGGGTTTTTGTCCACTGAGTTTTTGTCAGCTGAGTTTTTGTCCACTTAGTTTTTGTCCGCTGGATTTTTGTCCACTGAGTTATTGTCCGCTGGATTTTTGTCCGCTGGGTTTTTGTCCACAGAGTTTTTGTCCGCTGAGTTTTTGTCCGCTGGTTTTTTGTCAACTGGGTTTTTTGTCCACAGAGTTTTTGTCCACTGAGTTTTTGTCTGCTGAGTTTTTGTCCACTGGATTTTGTCCACTGAGTTTTTTGTCCGCTGGGTTTTTGTCCACTGAGTTTTTGTCCGCTGGATTTTTTATCCACTGAGTTTTTGTCCACAGAGTTTTTTGTCCGGTGAGTTTCTGTCTGCTGAGTTTTTTGTCCGCTGGGTTTTTTGTCCGCTGAGTTTTTGTCTGCTTAGTTTTTTTTCCGCTGAGATTTTGTCCGCTGGATTTTTGTCCACTGAGTTTTTGTCCGCTGAGTTTTTGTCCACTGGTTTTGTCCGCTGGGTTTTTTGTCCACTGAATTTTTGTCCGCTGAGTTTTTATCTGCTGAGTTTTTTGTCGGCTGGATTTTTTGTCCACTGAGTTTTTGTCCGCTGGGTTTTTGTCCACTGAGTTTTTGTCTACTGAGTTTTTGTCCGCTGAGTTTTTTGTCCACTGTATTTTGTCCACTGAGTTTTTGTCCACAGAGTTTTTTGTCCGCTGAGTTTTTGTCTGCTGAGTTTTTTGTCCGCTGGATTTTTGTCCACTGGGTTTTTGTCTACTGAGTTTTTTGTCCACTGAGTTTTTGTCTGCTGGCTTTTTTGTCCACTGAGTTTTGTCTGCTGAGTTTTTGTTTGCTGGGTTTTTGTCAACAGAGTTTTTGTCCGCTGATATTTTGCCCGCTGGTTTTTTTTGTCCACTGGGTTTTTGTCCACAGTTTTTTTTTTGTCCAGTGAGTTTTGTCTGCTGAGTTTTTTGACCGCTGGATTTTGTCCACTGAGTTTTGTCCACTGAGATTTTGTCCGCTGGATTTTTTGTCCGCTGGATTTTTTGTCCACTGAGTTTTTTGTCCTCTGGGTTTTTGTCCTCTGAGTTTTTGTCTGCTGAGTTTTTGTCCACTGGTTTTTTGTCCGCTGGATTTTTGTCCACAGAGTTTTTTGTCCGCTGAGTTTTTTGTCTGCTGAGTTTTTTGTCCGCTGGATTTTTGTCCAGTGAGTTTTTGTCTGCTGAGTTTTTTGTCCGCTGGATTTTTGTCCACTGAGTTTTTGTCTGCTGAGTTTTTGTCCACTGAGTTTTTGTCTGCTGGGTTTTTGTCCACTGAGTTTTTGTCTGCTGAGTTTTTGTCTGCTGGGTTTTTGTCAACAGAGTTTTTGTCCGCTGATATTTTGCCCGCTGGTTTTTTGTCCACTGGGTTTTTGTCCACAGAGTTTTTGTCCAGTGAGTTTTTGTCTGCTGAGTTTTTTGTCCGCTGGATTTTGTCCACTGAGTTTTTGTCCACTGAGATTTTGTCCGCTGGATTTTGTCCGCTGGATTTTTGTCCACTGAGTTTTTGTCCGCTGGGTTTTTGTCCTCTGAGTTTTTGTCTGCTGAGTTTTTGTCCACTGAGTTTTTGTCCGCTGGATTTTTGTCCACTGAGTTTTTGTCCACAGAGTTTTTGTCCGCTGAGTTTTTGTCTGCTGAGTTTTTTGTCCGCTGGATTTTTGTCCAGTGAGTTTTTGTCTGCTGAGTTTTTGTCCACTGAGTTTTTGTCCGCTGAGTTTTTGTCCGCTGGGTTTTTGTCCACTGAGTTTTTGTCTGCTGAGTTTTTGTCCACTGAGTTTTTGTCCGCTGAGTTTTTGTCCACTGAGTTTTTGTCCGCTGGATTTTTGTCCGCTGGATTTTTGTCCGCTGAGTTTTTGTCTGCTGAGTTTTTTGTCCGCTGGATTTTTGTCCACTGAGTTTTTGTCCATTGAGTTTTTTGTCCGCTGGATTTTTGTCCACTGAGTTTTGGTCCGCTGGGTTTTTGTCCGCTGGATTTTTGTCCACTGAGTTATTGTCCACAGAGTTTTTGTCCGCTGAGTTTTTGTCTGCTGAGTTTTTTGTCCGCTGGATTTTTGTCCACTGGGTTTTTGTCCACTGAGTTTTTGTCTGCTGGGTTTTTGTCCACTGAGTTTTTTGTCTGCTGGGTTTTTTGTCCACTGAGTTTTGTTGATTTTCTGCTGGTTTTTGTCCACTGGGTTTTGTCCACAGAGATTTTGTCCACTGAGTTTTTGTTGCTGAGTTTTTTGTCCGCTGGTTTTTTTGTCCACTGGTTTTTTGTCCACTGGGTTTTTGTCCACAGAGATTTTGTCCACTGAGTTTTTTTTGTCTGCTGAGTTTTTTGTTCGCTGGATTTTTGTCCACTGAGTTTTTGTCCGCTGGGTTTTTGTCCACTGAGTTTTTGTCAGCTGAGTTTTTGTCCACTTAGTTTTTGTCCGCTGGATTTTTGTCCACTGAGTTATTGTCCACAGAGTTTTTGTCCGCTGAGTTTTTGTCTGCTGAGTTTTTTGTCCGCTGGATTTTTGTCCACTGAGTTTTTGTCTGCTGAGTTTTTGTCCGTTGAGTTTTTGTCCGCTGGGTTTTTGTCCACTGAGTTTTTGTCTGCTGAGTTTTTGTCCACTGAGTTTTTGTCCGCTGAGTTTTTGTCTGCTGAGTTTTTTGTCCGCTGGATTTTTGTCCACTGAGTTTTTTGTCGGCTGGGTTTTTCTCCACTGAGTTTTTGTCCATTGAGTTTTTGTCCGCTGAGTTTTTGTCCGCTGAGTTTTTATCAGTTGGATTTTTGTTCACTGTTTTTTTTTGTCTGTCTTGTGGAGTAGTTTCACAGTGGAGGCTTGTATTTGTACTAAGTCGGTCCTAAAATAGGTTCGACGTACAAAACGTTAGGAACTTGATATAATAGGTAAATACGCAGAATAATTTAGTTGTGGTCGCTGATACTTTAGTATCCGACTAACGGTCGATCAGCAAAGTTAAGCAACGTCGAGCCTAGTCAGTACTTAGATGAATGGCCACTTGGGAATACAAGGTACTGTAAGCTTCGATGTGCGGGTGGTTTAATGTATAATTGCTCGGAATTGTTAATCGGAGAGTCGAGTTCCAATTCCAGTTGTGTTCGTTATATATACTCTTGAGAAAGATGTGAACGCATCTCTTCTCACCCAAGCTACAAGTTAATTAGTAACACTTGCATCAATAAATCATTATTATTTCTCCCCACAGAAGAACATTTCTAACAATCTGAAAATATTTTCTGGTTTTCAATAAGGGTCGATCCGCCGTAAAAAAAATTAATCGATTTAACAAGCTGAAATTTATTTTAGCGTTCTCTGCAAGTGTTTCTATTGGCTCGAAAATCTTAATTATGATCATTTAAATTTTAGGCAGATGTGATCCTATTTTTAAGCAAAAAGTGTATCATTAATAATGCAGAAGAACGTGCACTTATTTTTTTTATAAAATACGCAAAGTATTCGACAAAGTACGCCACAAAGATCTGTTAGAGCTGCTCAGCAACCTTGACATATTCGTGGAAGTGTTGGGGCGCACCCACCTTCTCAAGAGAATGGACTGATCTCTCTACGATATAGGTCAGTGCTAGAGAGATCAGGGGACTTGAGATCACGAGATCAGGTGACCATTGCACTTCCGTCTCTCGACCGGAAGATACCGTTGGACTGTAGACTCTTGCTAATTGTTATTACTAACCTGCGTTCGTTATTACTAACCATTCTGTTGTGAAATACCTCTTCAAATATACCAGTATTTTTCCCTACATATGTGTTTGTCCTTATTTGAATACACACAAGCGGGAACACTCCCAACATCTCAATAGAAAGACATTAAAATAATTTTTTAAAAAACCTCTACTGGCAGCAAACTACCTGCATGCGGATAAAAAATGAGTTCAGCAGATATACAAAAATAGAAAGCGGGGTAAGGAAAGGATGTGTCTTCTCACCGGACTTATTCAACCTATACAACAAGGACTGGAAATCCTATCTTACATATCTATAAGTCAATCTATAATTCATCATTGGCAACCACAATATTAACAACATAAGATACGCAGATGACACAGTGCTGATAGCAGACACGGAAAGAAAATCTGTCTATATTTCTGAGATGAGGTATTATGTAAATTATTTACATTATTCAGACTATTGTCCTCATCTTTGTCGCCATATTTATCCGATCCTTCAGTATCTGTCTATATTTCTGAGATGAGGTATTATGTACGCTATTTACATTATTCAGACTGTTGTCCTCATCTTTGTCGCCATATTTATCCGATCCTTCAGTATCTGTCTATATTTCTGAGATGAGGTATTATGTAAATTATTTACATTATTCGGACTATTGTCCTCATCTTTGTCGCCATATTTATCACCATCTTTGTCGCCATATTTATCACATTTATTGTGATAAATATGGCGACAAAGATGAAGACAATAGTCCGAATATTGTAAATAATGTACGGAAAGGAAACTACAAAACTTCCTACAGAAGGTAGCGAAGGAGAGTGAGAAGAAGGGACTAAGCATAAATTACAAGACAGAATGCATAGATATCAGTAAAAAAGATGAGCCCAAAGTGCGAATCACAGCCCGGGGACACTAAAATCAAGCAGGTACAAAAATTTAAATATTTGGGAAGTGTTCTAACAGAAGACGGAAAGTGAGGCCCTGAGATCCAAAGACGTATTGGGATGGCCAATTTCAAAAGCTAAGCAGAGTATTACGAGTTAGGAGGGTTTCATTAGAAACAAAGAAAAGAGTACAGAACTGCTACGTAATATCTGTCCTCCTTTACGGCAGCGAATGTGGGACAATCTCCTCAAAGATGAAGAAGTGACTCAAAGCAAGAGAGGTATGGCTCTACAGAAGGATGCTAAGGATACCAGGGACCGAACATGTGAGCAACGATGAGGTTTTGGAGAAGATGCAAACAAAGAGGAAATTTATACTTAACATCAGGAAGAGGTGGCTGGAAATTCTTGGACACGTAATGAGAAAGGAAGGCTTGGAAAATCTGATACTCACAGGGCGGATAGAGGGAAAGTGGGCCAAGGGACAAGCAACGCGTGACATACTTAGCGAGATTAAGCAAGTGGATGGAAGAACAGGTTCTGCGAGAAATAACAAAAAGATAAAACTTATAGAGATCTACAAGAGACAGGAGGAGGTGGAGAGCCATGATCGCCTACATCCTGAAAGGAAACGGCACATAAAAGAAGTCTGCCACAAAGCAAAAACAAAAGAAGACAGGGACATCATTTTCATCTTCAGCTAATATTTGAAAAGAAAACTATGAAAATCTTGGTGAACAACAAGAATAGAATATGCCGTCTTCTTAGCAACGCTAAAACTGCATCGTCCCCCCCTGTTTGTTGAGTGAGAAAGATGTCACGCAAGGGTCACATTGATTACAAGACAAGGCGAGACCAATGACAACGGCTCAGGCATTGTGGCTTGTTAACCCTGACAGATCGAGTTCTAGGCCAAAGGGTCAGCTTCGCTCAAAATATTTGCCATCTGTTTAAATCAGCTCTTAGTGAAAGATAAAATTCAGGTCTTTGGGCGGGGAGAAAGTATAGCGAAAATGAAGAGCAGTTACAGAAAACAAAGCCAAAACGTCTGTTTCAGTGAAAAAGAAAAAGCACTAGAAAAGAAAAAAAAATTCGACCTGTCAGCATTCGCGTTTACACATTTTATTTTATTTTATGTTTTTATTTTGGTGCAAAAATGGAGTTGTACGAAATCGTTGATTGAGGAACAAGTCGCTTATGTCATATGCCAATGTATTTTAGTAATACCCTTCTGCCGTCAAGGTTTCCAACATGTCATGGGAAAGGAAATTCTCGTTCTATGAGAAATGCCATTAACAATCCAAATTCACTTTATTATTCTGACGTCATCGGAGTTGCTGCTATTCGTTGACAGAACAAGAAAGGAAAATCATTGAAACATTTTTTTTTTCAGATCTCATAACGAAATGCGATTCGAAATAAATAAATACCAAAAGATAATTAAAAATTAACCAAATCCCTTAATAATAATTTTAAAACAGACGATGTTATCTATGGTAACTGGATTTTTGGCGATTGCCTTATTCGGTTTCCGTCGTTCGATTTCACGCTTCTGAAGAAATGCCTCTTTTATCGCGGTCGCATTATTTGCTTTTTGGCTGGGATCAAAGTGTAGAATCACCCCTCGGGCAAATAAACTATATTTTGTCTCTCATATGTGTCACTGTCTGCTGACAGAACGCAAATGAAAATTTTATTGTGAGGTGCCCGATGTCAGGAAACAGTTCCCCTTGACAATATCTCCTTCATTGCACTAAATAGGATGATCGGTAGTAATGACGATGCCTGCGCAAAAGATGTTGGTTAGGCCGCGTGCACACCCTCGGGCTCCCCACATTAAACTGACCTAGTGTCACATCCTGCCAGCATGGACCGGAAAGAAAATACAATCGCTTCTCGGTCTTTTGGCTAGGATCAAAGAGTAGTATCTGTTCTCGGCGGGTGGGGGTTGTAAACTACAATTTCGTCTCTCAGTTGTGTCTCTGTCTTCGGACAGAGCGTAACTCATTTATCTCTCTGTCTGCGTGCGAACACTGAAAATATTACTGGGAAGTACCCGGTCCCGGAAAACAGCTCCCCGCCGTAACTCACCTATTTCACTAAAGGGGAGTGTAGGTAGCAATACCGATGCAACCGCAACTGACGGTTGCGGGGGCTGGGCTATTTTTGGATCTGGCTCGGGTGTATATTCTCGGGATCCTCACATTAAACTAACCTGGTATCACATCCTGCCAGCATAGGCCGGAAAGAAAATACAATCGCTTCTCGGTCTTTTGGCTAGGATCAAAGAGTAGTATCTGTTCTCGGTTATAAACTACAATTTTATCTCTCAGTTGTGTCTTTGTCTTCGGACAATTGTTTTTCTGTCTGCGACGACAGGACAACTTAAAATATTATTGTGAGTTGCCCGGTCCAGGAAAACACCTGACCGTGGCAGTACATCCTTCACTGCACTAAAGAGTGGTTGTAGGTAGTAATGCCGATGCCAGCGTAGCCGACGGTTACGGAGGTTGGGTTATTTTGGGACCTAAACTGGGTGTACGTGCCTAGTCTCCCCACATTAAACTGACCTTGTACCACATTCTGCCAGCATGGGGTGGCAAGAAAATACAATCGCTTCTCAGCCTTCTGGCTAAGATCAATGTGTAGTATCTCTTCTTATCAGCTTAACCTGACTCTCTCTCTCCCTCTCTCTCTCTCTTTCCACTTCTATCTTCCTTCCTTTTTTTCTTTCATTTCTCACAAACACCATGTAGTGTCCCTCTTTCCACGCGATCAAAACAGAATACTGCTGTATTTATGAGATATTGGCAGAGAGTAACGGTTGTGCGAATTAAGGGAGTGGGGAACAAGGACCGCCTTATCGGGCCTCATTTAAGCTAGCTCCTATGGAGGACTCTTGGTTTGGCCACCATCATAATAACTAGGAAGGAGTAGATGCAATAGGCATCAATAAACTACAGAAAAACTCAAAATTGATCGCTGCATTTAAGTATTGAATTAATATTTAAGCTTACCTTTTAAAAGTTCACTGATAATTCTTCTGCTGCCACTTAATTTAAAGATGATTTGATGTACGTAGATCCTTATTTTCCGTACAAACAATTATTTTATTTCATGGGTGACAGAACAGAGGGACAATTTATAAGATAAAATTAATACAGTGTAAAGATGGGAAAATAGAATTAGTTGTACATTCAACACTTGAAAAGTTAGAGAAACATAATAGCTAATTAACCTATGGAATCTATATGAATAAATGCGTAATTGGGGAATTCTTAGATTAAAAAAAAAACAGCTCCACTTCATAGTTGCACGATACGAGCTCAACATCTGTTATTATCTACTTCTGGACAATATAACTATTCAGGTTTAATTAATTTGGATATTAATTTTTTTAAAAAAGTTTATTTCATTAATTAAACTGTCTTTCATTACTGTTCTTTTATTCGAGGATTGTTTTGATATTCATATAAAAAAAATTGTTCTGTTTAGGAATATCGTCTTATATAGTACAGAAAAATATTTGAAATTTGCGTTTTACTTGGCCTTCAACAAGTTAGCATATATTTGTAAAACTTTCCTTAACTATAACAAGCCAATTTATGAAAGAAATATTCATTTAAAATTTCTTTCAAAGATTTCAAATAATGAATATATCTTACTTAGCGAAGCAACAGCGAGCGGGCTAAGCCTGCTAGTTAAAAACAGAGGAACATTTCTAAAGTTAAAAACAGAGGAACATTTCTAAAATTAGTTAAAGATAAAGAAGAACGTGATCAAGCGATGTAATATAGCGTCCTTTTATATATATATATATATCTACAGGATGTTTTTGATTGTAAAAGTTTTAAAGATAAACTGAGAACGGGGATATATGAATGGAAGGATTATATATATATATATATATATATATATATATATATAAAGGAAAATTCTATACAAAAGATTATAGTTTATGATATAAATTAAATTAATATATTATTAATAAAAGTAATATTAAATTAAATATTAATAAAAATAAAAATCTTAAAATTAAAAATATATATAATAGACTCGGGATGATCTTCGATTATCATTGTAACTGATGGGGTTGAATATGAACAAACAGGGATCTCATTCAATAAATCTGCACTTCAGTATATGTCTATATTTCTGAGATGAGGTATTATGTACATTATTTACATTATTCGGACTACTGTCGTCATCTTTGTCGGCATATTTATTACAACGTTTCGGCCGTTGTACGCTCCGGCCTTCTTCAGGTGGTTGGAAATAAAGGGAGAGGGGAACAAGCACAGCCTTATCGGGCCTCAAAGCTAGCTCCTATGGAGGATTCTTGGTTTGGCCACTGTCACAATAACTCGAGAGGAGTAGATGCAATAGGCATCAGGAAACTACAGAACTCAAAATTGATTGCTGCATTTAAATATTGAATTAATGTTTAAGCTTACCTTTTAAAAGTTCACTGATAATTCTTCTGCTGCCACTTAATTTAAACACGATTTGATGTACTTAGATCCTTATTTTCCATACAAACAATTATTCGACATTCCAACCACCTGAAGAAGGCCTGAGCGTACAACGGCCGAAACGTTGTAATAAATATGGCGACAAAGATGAGGACAATAGACCGAATAATGTAAATAATGTAAATCTGCACTTTTAAAAAATATTTATCAATTACTTCCTTATTTAAAAAATATTTTAAAATGGTTTATATTATGAGTTATTTTACTTGTGTACATAAACGTTTCATTGAATTTAGTTGTTAAATATAGGTTTATTTCAGTAAATAAGTTTTACTTTTAAAAAAGCATATACATTTAATAATTCGGGTACCTAGGCGTGGTGTAAGGATTAGCAAGCTTCTCTCGCTAAAACAGTTACTACCAAATAGTGAATTCGATTATCACTGAGTACCCCACATGTTCGGCCTTGTGCCACATCTAAGCTACGCTTACCACTCAGCCTTGGGCACACCGAGACGGTTTACTGTTTCGCAAGTTTGTCTCGTTAGAACAATTAAGACTGAATAGTGAGTTCGATCCTCACTGGGTGTCCCATACTTTCGGCCTTGTGACACATCTAAGCTACGCCTGGAAAAAATACTTATACATTTAATATTTCTATAATAAAAATCATAAGTTTATCGATTAGTAAAAAAAATATATATATATTTTAAAGTTTATTGTTTCTGTGGTAATTCGAATAATCCTTAACACTTGTTGAGAATGAATGAGCTTATAGTCCGGGGAGAGGATCTTCCAATTTGAAATATAGCTCAAATGCAAATGATTCGGCTGGAATATGATTTCGAATCGCGAGCTGCCCCCTTCAGCTATGGGTTAAATACCAGGGCAAACTATGCTCTCTATCCGTGGCTGGTAACCTGTCTAGGAAAAAGACTACTCTGAAGTAAAAACCATATGGGGACTTGGGGAAGGTATATAATCACCGAAAAGATCATTTTCTACGATGGCTCGTTAAGCTCGACTGTTAAAAACATTCTCCTTCTATCAAGAGTCTTCTTATTATCTTCCATTCCCAGTATCCGCTTGAGTCTTAGTGGCATTATTGCCTTGCTTGCGAAGAATTGATTAAAAAAAATGATTTTTTTTTAATTTGTTGTTGAATTTGTTGTTGATTTTTTGCAATCAAAGCAAAATAATTGGCCGTAATTTTAATTTTTTTTCCATTTTGTAGAGGTTTTAGTATGTTGTTTATGTTATAGTAACCCACCTACAGTAGAATGAACTCTTCCTCCTTTCATAAATACTAATATGCGTGACTTCCTGTCTGGGCAATCCGAGGCGCAGTGTATGTAATCTGGCCGTTCGGGCGGACACTTCTATGTGCTTATTACTAACAATCTTACTTTGTATATATCTGTTACTAGCAGTAGCGCCCGGCGTTGCCCGGGGATGTAACAGTAAGAGATAGATCAAGTATCGACCATCATAAAGACTGAAAAATAAAATTGACAAAGATTATTGTTTAAGGTTGACGGACACGCATGTCTTAATTAGTTTTTTGGTTTTGTTTAGTTTTTTTTTTTTTTTTTTTTTTTTTTTACGAATTGGTCAAACCCAAACTCAAACAAAAACATTGTTTTCAATCGTTATGAGTCTACCGATTGAATAGAATTTTATTATAAACAATTGTCTTGTAAATGGAATTTTTAAAAGCATTCTGAATGTAAAAATAAATAAAAAAAAGTGTGCAAGACAATAAGAAACACTACCTGCCAAAAAAAAGTGAAGTTTTGTTGAAATCAGTTCAAAAATGTAGGAAATCCGATCCCATATATAAACGAACACACACACACAAACAACCTGGGTTTTATAATAAGTATAACTCGATATGAGTTGTCCTCCTTTCATTAATGCCTCTTAATCGTGTTTTCGAATTGATTTCGTGCAAAAACAATTGTGTTTTTCCAATTTTGGGCGCTGTCAGAAGCACCGGAAGGTAATTTTACGTAGTCCTGTGACGTTTTGTTGAAATCGGTTGAAAAATGTAGGAAATCCGATCCAATATATAAACGTACAGACACACGCACACACACACACACACACGCACACACACACACACGCACACACACACACGCACACCCTGGGTTTTATAATAAGTATGATTTCAATACACTTGTTCAAAACCTACCTTCGTCTTCTGTGTCTTTCTTTTCTTGCCCCTAAATAAGCCACAACAGTTTAGAAATATGCAAAATCTACGACTGCCCTGATCGGCACAAATGCGAGGTACATCACTAGAAAGAAACGTTGTAAAAGAGTTTGAGCCACAAATGACAGGAAGTTGTGCAGGGCCATGATCAAGGGCAACGATAAATAGACATAAAAAAATTCTACTAAGTCATGGATTCGAATCTCACCACATAGCTTCAATCTTTTTTTTTCTTTTTTTCGTAAGGAAAGAAAGATCGCCATTTTTCTTTTCATCTTCCATTGCGATCACAAGGAAAGCAGTACGTAAACGGAGTGATCGCTCAAAAGAAGATTTATTAAGATAAAATCTTGTAAAAGGAGAGGCCAAGGGTCAACTGGTTAGTAAAAAAAATACTGTTGTAGATACAGAGATGTTCAATTGACAGAATTTGGAGGGAGGTTGTTTTTGGCGATGTTTTTGAGGTACCTCAAGGTGGTGTAATGGTTAGCAAGCTTGTCTCGCTAGAACAATTACGACTGAGTAGTGAGTTCGATTCTCGCTGGGTGCCTCCTAATTTCGGCCTTGTGCTATATCTAAGCTGTTCTTGGAAAAGGGCACCTCGAGGCGGTGTAATGGTTAGCAAGTTTGGCTCGCTAGAACAATTGCGACTGAGTAGTGAGTTTGATCCTAACTGGGTTCCCCATAAATTCAGCCTTGTGCCACATCTAAAAAAAATCGCTCCATGGCCATGTTCTTAATGTGATCTTTAACATAATTCTTGCACTTTTTAATTCTTTTATATTTGGGTTTACTTCATCATTTGTTGGACATAGAAAAAAGTTTTTTTTTTTTAAATTAGGTAAAAATACCCCCCACAAAAAAAATTAGGAATAAATACCACCCAAAAACACAAATGCCCCCATTAGGCAAAGTGCCCTGCACCGAAAAAAAATTGTCAAAAATGTCACCCCCAAAATATAATATACCAGGAACTTCAGGATAATAGTTTCAGCGTGGAGATGTTCAAGGGCAGCTTAGATGTGGCACAAGGCCAAAAGTATGGGAGAGCCAATGAGGATCGAAATCACTACTCAGTTGCAATTGATCTAGCGAGATAAGTTTGCTCGCCATTACACCAAATCCGAAAAAGATTTTCTAAGCGTAGATTAGGTGTGGCACAAGGCCGAAAGTGGTGAGCACCCAGTGAGGAATGTGCACACTACTCAGTCGTAATTGTCCTCGCGAGACAAGCTTGCTAACACTTACATCACGTCGAAGGGCCCAAATGCCCGTTTAAGTGTAGATTAGATGTGGCAGAAGGTCGAAAGTGAGGAGCACCCTCTGAGGATGGAACTCACTAACCAGTCGTAATTGTTCTGACACGACAAAATAAGCTAAGAATTTACCACGTCGAGGTGTCCATGGTATTTTTATAAGCGTAGCTTAGATGTGGCACAAGGCCGAAAGTATGTGGCACCCAGTGAGGATCGAACTTACCAGTCGTAATTGTTCTAACACGATAAACTAAGCTAAGAATTATACCACGTCGAGGTATTTGTATAACCGTAGCTTAGATGGAGCACAAGTATGGGGTACCCAATGAAGATCGAAAAACAACCCAGTCGCAATGATTCTAGTGAGACGCGGTTTTCAATTGTTGAAATGTCTTTATTTCATTTTATCTTTGTTTATGTTCCTCGAGTGATCGTCCAGTTTTGTATAAAGTTGTACAAAAGGACATGACATACACTCAAAAAGATGTGGCACAAGGTCGAAAATGGGGAGCTCCCAGCGAGGCTGGAACTCACTAACTAGTCGTTATTGTTCTAACACGACAAACTAAGCTAAGAATTATACCACGTCGAGTCGCCCATGGTATTTTTATAAGCGCAGCTTAGATGTACACAAGGCTGAAAGTATGGTGCACCCAGTGAGGATCGAACTCACTACCCAGTCCTAATTCTAGTAAGACAAGCTTGATAACCATTACCCCACATCAAGGTGCCTATGTTAATTTTAGATGGCCGAAAGGTTCCCATGGTATTTTTATAAGCGTAGCTTAGATGTGGCACAAGGCAAAAAGTATGGTTAACCTAGTGAGGATCGAACTCATTACCCAGCCGTAATGATTCAAGTGTTGAAATGTCTTTATTTCGTTTTATCTTTGTTTATGTTCTTCGAGTGACCGTCCAGTTCTCTACTGTAGGATAACCACACACCTGTCTGCCAGGAGACTTCGTTTAACGCCTGCAAGTTGGCATTGTATAAAATTGTACAAAAGGAAAGGACATACACTCAAAAAGATGGAAGAAAATAATTGTATGACTCAATTGGGAATAAGATTCCCCTTTTTTTTATCTTTCAACATTAACACCGTGTTTATTATTGATCATAACATGAATTAAAAAACAGTACCTTAAAGAAGAAAAAAAACCGGGTAAAGATAGAGGAAGAAAAAGAGAGAAAGATAAGGTGGGCGTCAAAGAATACACGTTGTATGCGTCGCCAACAATAGGATCTGTAATGTCCGTCTAGTGATCACACCTGTGGCAAAAAAAGGGGGTCGGACATTTATACATGCACACGTCTAGTCACGTGCACTCTCGAACAGGTGCGTATGCAAATTCAGGGGCGTAGAACAAACCTTAGAGTTTTTCTTGTTAAAAAAAAAAATAAAAAATAAAAAAGGTTCGGGCAAGGGGAAGTCGACGAAGATTTGAAGACATGACAAGGTGAGGGACACGGAAAAGGGTATAACAGACAGGTAGAATAAAGCACATTAAAGCCAATTGAAAAAGGGGAGAAAAAATGTTAAAAAAAAAAAAAAGTTTCCCGATTCCTGGCTTTGCTTTGAGATCGTCAAAGATGCAATCCGCCTTTTGTTTAAGCAAGTAAATTATTCTTTTTCATTTGTGACTCGATTAATAAAGTGATAACGTGGCTTTCATCAAAGGGACAAAGATGAGTGTGTCCACTCAAGAGTTGTTTTTGTCACTTCACAAAACAGCTCAAAGCTGAATAGGGAATAATTAATTTAATGTTTATCTCTGTTATCGGATATTCATGTTCAAAACTGTCTTTCTGACAACATCAGAAGTGAGTCATTTTGTTTTCATTTACAAATCAAATGGGAACATCAGTTCATTTCTTCGAATTCAGGACTTTTCCCCTAAAAAAAAAAATTCAGACAAACAAAATTTGAAAATAGAGAGTATGGGTAATTTTTTACATTTCCTCGTTATATCTTCATGGTCCTCCACAACTTCCTGTTTTTTGTCACTCTCAGAAAAAAACTTTTTCCTATTCCTTGTTCTGGCATCCATTTATGCAAGTCCGTTAGTTCACTACTGTCCTGTGTTTCTTTTGCCTTCAGCATGTTCTGTGAGTGTCATATTCTCCAAGCCTTCTTTCTCTTTCTGATCCTAAGTATGTGTTCTTTTTTATTCCCTTTTCTTTAAAACTTTATCGTTACTCACTTGGTCAGTCCATATTATTCTCAGCACCCTTTTGCAGACCCACATTTCTTTTTCCTCAAGTCCCTGTGAAGACTTGCCATATAGGAGGACCGACATTAAATAAAAGTTCAGTACTCTTTTCTTTGTTTCTAACGAAGATTTTCTGTCTCTTAATACAGGCATCGGCAAACCTTGGCATGCGTGCCAAACATGGCACACCGATGACTTCTGTCTGGCACGCGAAACTTATTCATCAGATTCCCTTTTATTCTTCTCCTCTTTCATGTATATCATTATCTCATATGTTTCTATTTTCTTCCCTTGACATTGTGCAGAATGTCATGATAATTAGCTAAGAAACGATGTCATTCCAACGAAGAAGATATTAGAGAATTTAAAGAACACTGGTCTGAAAAAAATGTGGTATGATTAAAAGAAAACAAAGTCTTATGCATTTTCCGTTCCAAAACAATCATTTGTCGGGCTTCTTCTGAAAAGGGATAGTTTGAAAGTTTTCATACGTACTTAAGCAATAAAACTGAAGAGGAAAAAAGAGAATGAATTTCTTGTGAATTACACAAGACAAAAAAAAAAAAAAATAGGCTGATACTTTTATGAACTTTATATCAGAAAAGCCCCGTTCCAACTTCGTTGCTGCTAGTTTTGAGGTTTCAAAAATGTTTCTTGATACATGGAAAAACTTTGCTTCACAGCTTTGGCCGGTTTCTAGCAGGCACTTGCAAAAAAGGTTGCTCACCCTTGTAATACACTGCTTAGCTTCTGTTATATAGGAATAAAGTGTCGCTGCTGACACTGTAGTTTGATCATAGATGGCCAGAGAGTAAGCACAGGCGATCCCATTTTGAATAGGTAGATCACATGATGTCAAAGTAAATGTATATATGAGAATTAGTGTGGCGTCTAACTGATCACTATATCTACTCTATCCTCCATTACTATACTGATCACTCTTTCTACACTATCCTCTATCTCTATACCATTCACTATACTATTTCTCTATTACTCCATGGATTACTATTCAGTGGTTACATTTCGAACGAATATTATCGAGCAAGTATTATTAGTGCAAGTGTTATTCTGTTATACCGGAACATACCTATTCTATTGTTAATAGACTCTCCCAGATATAATAAGTAGTAGTAGTAGCAGTCGCCAGAGGGCTCAGTGGAGTTGGTGAGTCAGTCGATGTCGGACATTAAAGTATCAACCACCACAACTAGATTGCTGCGTCATTAACTATTATTTCAAGTTCCTAACGTTTTGTACGTCGAACCTAATTTAGGACCGACTTAGTGAAATACAAGCCTCCACTATGAAAACTACTCTACAACATATTCGAAGGCGTCTAACACCAGTATTGTTCAACGGCGTTACTATAGTTGTATCTGCGATTACAAAGTCTCTACTACAACGAGCATTACGAAAGTGACAACGAGTATTCGTTGACATTACAAAAGTGCAACGAGTGTTCATTGACATCACAAAAGCTTTTGGAAGGCATCTTTCGCTAATGCAATACGACTTCGGATTTGGCATCAGATTTACCGTCTTCGGTTAGAACACCACGTAAATATTTAAATGTGTATCTTTGCTTAATTCTAACGCCACCAAATTTATAGTTCACCTTTTGGGCTGTAACAAATTGACATTACAAGGAAGATACATATTAATTCAACTCAAGCAAGGCAATAAAGCCACTAAGACGTAAAGAGTCACTGAGTGTGAGAAAATATGGTGGGGGGGACACTATTGAAGTGAGAGACCAAGAAAGAAAAGGAATTATTTTTATTTTATTTTATTGTTTATTTTTTTTTAACCGATATCACCCCATGCAAGGCAGTAAAGCCACTAAGACACAAGGGGTCACAGGGTGTGGAAGAATTAGGAACAGAGTCATTAATAATGAGTGGGAAGAGAAGTCATTTGGAGGAGAGTAGACAGCGATTAACATCGCATTTCAAATTTTTGCAGATTAAAGTTGGCTGGAAAACAGAGAGTCGGGAGTTTCACAAGCGAGAAGTACGAGAAAAGAAACTGTTAACATAGAACTTACGGCTACCTCTAGCCAGCTCAACTATAAATTGATGAATTAAAAAAAAAGAAGAAGATAACTTTTAACACAGCATTTAAATTTTTAAAGGATAAAATTGACAGGGAAGCAAGAAGCCGGAAGAGATTTCAACAAGCGAGAAGTGCAATGGAAGAAACTGTTAGCATAGAACTTGCGGTTACACCTAGCCATTTCAACTGTAAAACCTTGCCACCAATATCGTACTGCACTTAAATTCATAAACTTAAGGTACCATAGAAGAAAGGTCATCAGAACAATTACCATGAAAGTATTTATACAAGGTGCATTAAGTAAAGTATCGCCATTTTATATTTTTAATGCGCGTTGTTTTTTTGTTTTTTTGTTTTATTTTGACAGCTGCACAGTATAGTAAGATCAATTGTGCAATATCTGTGAAAAAAGTGCACTATGACGAACTTCACCCCACCAGAAATTTAGAAATGTCAAGCTGTACTGCTTGACATTCGCACCGGAAGCCACAATACGAACATTTCAGTGTGTTTGGGCGTCAATCTGAGGACAGTACAGGGAATTCGGAAAGAGTTAAATGTGTTTAATGGTCATTGTGAAGGTGTTTGAAGTGATCACCAGTGATGGCGATGTTATGCCTTCATTCATCTTCCCACAGGGCCTCAGACTCTACACGGATCCTACATTAAGTGCTTTTAGGAGGTAGTGCTGCCTTGTTTGAAGAGTGCGGCTGCTGGAAGACCATATGTCTGGAAACAGGACTCTGCACCATGCCACACAAACAGGAGAACCCAGTCATTGCTGTCAGATAATCTCTTCGACCACATCACCCTCCTGCACCTGGCTTCAACCCCCTTGATTATTATGTTAAGTGAGAAATGAACAAAACTCATGTAACACAAAAGATGAACTGAAAGCAAGTATTATGGCAACGTTCTTCAACTTAAATAAGGAGACTGTCCAGAACAGTTACATGAGATTCCGAAGTGGTTTGGAGGCCGTGGATGAAGCCAATGGCGATGTTATTGAATAATGTTTCTCTTTCGTATTTCAAGATATTTTTTTTTTATAATTATGTTAAATATATCTGGTAAAATGAGATTTCAGTTTTATACGCATTTTTGTGTCATTTAGACGACAATTTATCCATCGCACCCTGTATATCTGTTAAAATGAGACGTCGGTGTTATTTTAATTTCTGCGTCATTTAGACGACACTTTATCCATCGCACCCTGTATATCTGTTAAAATGAGATGTCAGTGCTATTTTCATTTTTTGCGTCACTTAGACGACAATTTATCCATCGCACCCTGTATTTCTGTTAAAATGAGACGTCAGTGTTATTTTCATCTTTGAGTCATTTAGACGACAATTTATTCTTCTCATCGGCACAGGGCAGCGACGTTACTGTTTTTTTTTTCTTTCGTTACGAAAAAAAAAACCGTAAAAAAACTTAAAAAGAAATCATTAACACAAAAACGCATTTATTTTTAGAAAAGCAGCCTACACCTTTTTTCTAAAATCTAATTTGAAAATTCTGTATTTCAAGAGTTTCAATGTTTCTGACTTTCTCACTCACCTTCTGTCGTCATAACAGGTTGTGATTTTGAGTTTGCCATCAACAGTTCCATCCGTGTATCGTATGCAGCTATCATTAACGCCGATGATAAATCCTGGTAGGTCTGAGAATCGTCTTATTGTACAGATTTTTTTTTTAAGATCCGGTGCGAAAACCCATCCTTGTCTTACTCATTTTTCTGTTTTTATCTACAGGCTTAACTCATTTCCTGTACGATGCAGTTTGTACGTTTTCGATAAATGTTGCTATCACTACCATATCAGTCGGGGTTACCTAGCAGTTCAAACAGGTTTCTATGTCGTATATTATGGAATGCTTTTGCCTAATCTATGTCATTTTTTGTTTTTAAATTGACCTGACCACGATGATTGGCATTTTTTTTTTTTGCAGAAGAAAAGCATCTCCTCACCTGGTAGCGTTTTTTTTTTCTTTTTTTTTTGTCTTTTTTTTTTTGTGTGTGTGTGTGTGTGTGTGTGTCGGTGTGTGTGAGTGTCGGTGTGTGTGTGTGTGTGTGTGTGTGTGTGTGTGTGTGTGTGTGTGTGTGTGTGTGTGTGTGTGTGTGTGTCGGTGTGTTTCATTCAGAATTTTATTAATTCCATCATTTTTACCCGAGCTAACGGCTGATTCTTAAGGCCAGCGTCACTTTTATTTTACAACAACGCTGACACATGTGGTGGCAAATATAAAGTTTGTCTGTGTTACCTATGTTGGAAACTTGCCTGTTCCCGTGTACAATCATGTGACATCCGAGTCCCACAACGGACTTACAAACCATGCCTCAAAACTAGCACAAATAACCTGCAGCTCTTTCTGTTAGGGTTGCATTCACAGATGTTTGCACCTGTCTTCTCGGCGTGATCTTATGTGACTGCCTAAACCAGCCGTTGAGAGGGAGTCTTTTCCGCAAATACTGCAAGTGTGTTGTTGCCCTTAATAACTCTGGGACGGTTTCTATTTATCCTTTCTTATTGGCACACTTTTTGTTGAGATGCTCAATTCTCTTCTGCTCAAAATGTGTTGCAGCTTTCCCAAATCAATCTTTCCGGTCAGATTTATCACTGTCAACAGTTGTAGAATCCCACCATAAAAATACCATTAATGAAGATGTCCTGTGGATCATTTTGTGCAAATTGGGATGTCCACCAGAGTTTGTTTCGAGGACTGCACAGCAATATGAAGAGGAGATTTAACTATTTTTTAAAACTATAATGTTACTCTATCAGAATGATCTGACATACAGTTATGGAATGATTTCACAGTGGAGGCTTGTATTTGCACTAAGTCGGTCCTAAAATAAGTTCGACGTACAAAACGTTAGGCACTTGATATAATAGGTATAACGGAGAGTAATCTAGTTGTGGGCGCTGATACTTTAGTATCCGACTAACTGTCGTCCCACCTCGACTAACCGAACAACGATATTTAATCACCCCCCCACGAGGGCATCATGTGGCACAAGGCCGGTTTAACGTGGGATATCCGAGCCCGTGGGCTCGGCCAAAGATATGCCCATTGAACCCGTATAAACGGGTTCAGTTCAGGGTCGGTTTACCCCCCCGAAAGAGAATCCGCTCTTCGGCGTAGCTTCTTTCGGGTTCCTCTCCTCCCGATCAGTTCAACCGATCAGCCAGTCGACTGACTGACCAACGATATTCAGTCACCCCCCCCCACTGGGGCGTCATGTGGCACAAGGCATTTTTAACGTGGGATCTCCGAGCCCTTCGGCTCGTCCAAAAATATGCCCATTGAACACGTATAAACGGGTTCAGGGTCGGTTTACCTTCCCGAAAGAGAATCCGCCCTTCGGCGTAGCGTCTTTCGGGTTCATCCCCGCCCGAAGGCAGAGAGTTCAACCGATCAGCCAGTCGATTGACTGACCAACTCTCTGAACGTCTCTTACTACTCCTACTTATTATAGATGGGAAAGTCTATTAGCTATAGAATAGGTGTTCCACTATAGGAAATGAACAAAAGGCCTCTGAAATGTTAAATAACTAATTAATTTTCATTGTTAGAACCTCTGTGGTATGATAAGATGACCACACTCTACACACTTTCCTTCCAAGCACTGCTATAAACAATGGAAGTGAACAAGAACATGAAATGACGCACTTATAGGAAATGAATAAAACACTTCTGAAATGTTAAAGAACTAATTTATTTAATTGAAATAATCACCGTGTTGATGAATGACTGTTCTTCAACGTTCCTCTAAATTCTTGATCGCATGTTTAAAAAAAAATCTCATCTTTTGATGTGGTAAACAGTTCAGATGCATTGATTACCTCTTCCTTATCAGAGAATGTTTTATTCTCTATCAAAAGGCTTAAATAAGTGATAATCAGTAGGCGATACATCAGGTGAATAGGGAGGATGAGGCAAAATTTCATAATTCAAGCTATGCAGCTTCTGGGTAATTGATTGAGAAGCGTGCGACCGTGCATTGTCATGCAGCAAAATTGGGCCACCCCTATTTACAAGTCTAGGGTGTTTCTTTTTCAATTTTATGTGCACACGCTCAGTTTCCCCACAGTATGAGATTGCTGTTATTGTTTTCCCTTGAGGTAAGAATGAATAATGAATAACTCCTTTGAAAGACCACCATACAGTAACCATTAACTTTTTAGCGTGCAGTGGAGGTTTTGGGTATTGTTTTGGTGATTTACTTACATTTAACCACTGGCCTATTCTATTACCGAGTATCCTTTTCTCATTGCATGTAACGATTCGATGCAAAAATGGTTCTTTTGCCAGTCGAGAAAGCATACAGTAAGATTACTCGACATTGTTTCATTTTAATCATTTTCGCTTATGAGTATCAATATGCAGTGTAACCCGGATATAAGAGAGTTGTCGGGACCGGAGAAGAAGTCTCTTATATCCGGGTTTCTCTTATATCCGGGTTTGGTCTATTTTATAAACATTAACACAGGCTCTAATTTGGGACCAGAGAAAATCTCTCTTATATCCGGGTTTCTCTTATATCCGGGTCTCTTATATCCGGGTTACACTATATTGAAAGAAAAATTATCTGGAAAGAAAAATAGTCAGGATTTTTTTATACACTAAAGTGGTTATTTCGTTAGACGACTGGATCAACAACCAACCACAAAATGCGCCATTTCATGTGTGACAACCTAATACGTACATGTATATTTATATATATGGTGTTAGCAGCCTGCATATGCAGCTGTCAACACTTCAAAAACTTATTTTAAATTTATATCTTTCGAACATTATGATGTCACAAAAAGAGAATATATCAAAGATTTCTTGAATTTCAAAACCATAACCTTCGGGAAGATGATTAATGGTAGTTAAAAGAACATCGACAAACTGATAATTTTACACACAATTGGACCACACATTGCCTCGTATATATATATATATATATATATATATATATATATATATACAGAGACATTTCTCTGATAATCAGGCCGTTAAATGTTGTTAATACTGTTTATTATAAATAAAGCATTTACTTAAATATTTGTATCTATAAAAAATAACGTATAAACAATAAATATATTAAAATAATTGTCGGGCTTAATCCATTTTATAATATATGACGTCATTTGTTTACGATAAGATACGCTTCAAGCAGATATGAGCGTTCGAGAGAAATCATGGGAAATTTGTAATTTAAAAGTAGTAATCCAACCTTGTTAACGAAACGCTTCCGCTGTAGCTAAATGTATAGCACGTAAGGCTATGACGGTTCCGTGTAGGATACAGGTTCGATTCCTGACGGAGGACGCATATTTTCTATGAAATTTCTCGGTCATTCAGGCCGGTAAATGTTGTTAATACTGTTTATTATAAACAGAGAATTTGCTTAAATATTTGTAGCTATAAAAATAGCCTATAAACAATAAATATATTAAAATAATTGCCGAGGTTAGTCTATATGACGTCATATACAGTGTGCGGCAAAAGTGACGCCATTTTTTATGAAGTTAAGGTTCCTTGAGGGTTACCCGGATCGGCAAGTACGCGATGAAGTCCGGAGAAAATAACATCGAAAACAGAGTGATAATAACCACAAAGATGAGGACAATAGTTCGAGTGCAAATAATGTAAACAACGATAACTCCTGAAACATTCAGAATTTAATTATATTGATGAATTAAAATGTTTTAGCATGTTTCTCTCATTATTTAAAAAAAAAAAATGGATTATCTATAATTTTAGAGTCGATGCCTATTATTCTCTTGAACTTTTAATGTCACAATCCTATTACAATTGTACTTGTTTTTTTCCTTCGTTATTTCTCCCGACCGTTACACCGTGCCAATAACGCATAAATAAAACACTATTCCGTTTTGACCGCGTGGAAAAAAGGTGAAAAGACACTACCCTGTTTCTGTGAGAAAATGAAAGAAAAAAAGAGAGGAAGATAGAAGCAGAGAGAGAGAGAGAGAGAGAGAGTGAATCAGATTGAGCAGATGAGAACAGATACTACACTTTGATCTAAGCCAAAAGGCCGTTTATTTAGTTGACCAACCACTGAGTCAGGTTGTGACACAAGGTCGGTTTTTAACATGGGGACCCGAGTGTTTTCACTCGTCCAAGCTGGTCTTAGCTAGTCGTAGCTGTTCTTAGCTTGTCCAAGCTGGTCAGAGCTGGTCTAAGCTTTCCCTGACGATCCGTTTAGGTGAAACCTAGGTAGGTTTGTCTGGCTCACTAGGTGTATCTAGGTTTGCTCTACGATTGTATTGAGCTCTTTTGTTAGTTAGTTGTTACTCGTATCGGGTTTTTTTCTTTGGGCTTCAGACCTGCATCTGTGCGATTTTTTGTCGGCAGAAGTTTATGTTTGTAGCTCTTTCTTTTTTTAAAACCTTTTTTTTTTTTCCCTCGAAATTGATTTGATTAACAAATCAAAAATTCGAGGGTTTTTCGAAACGAGTCTAGTTATTTATATTTTATGTATATATATATATATATATATATATATATATATATATTCGACGCTCCTGTCGTATTCGATGTATCAATCAAGCAGCTAGGAACCGGAAGCCAGACACCATCGCATGTAATTTGAGTAGAGTGATGAAGGTTTTGTGCAGAAACTATCCACTCTTTTTGAAGGGCTGAATACAGAGACAAACTATATATAACTATGTAAATTCGATCTTGCTAACCGAACGCTCCTCTGTAGCCAAATCGGTTAAAGGAACGTCAGGCTAAATGACGGTTCCGTATAGGATACAGATTTGAATCCTTTCGGAGGACGAATATTTTCTGTGAATATTCCTCGGACATTCAGGCCGCTAAATGTTGTTTAATACTGTTTATTATAAACAGAGCATTTACTTAAATATTTGTATCTATAAAAAAGAATGTATAAATATAAAAACGTCTTAAAACAATTGTCGGACTTTGTTCATTTCATAATATATATATATATATATATATATATATATATATATATATATATATATATATACACCTAGTGAGCCAGACAAACCTACCTAGGTTTCACCTAAACAGATCGTCAGGGAAAGTAAGGTGTTGTTTACTCGTATCGGGGTTTTTTCTTTGGGCTTCAGACCTGTATTCAAAGGGATTTTTTTGTCGGCAGAAGTTCATGTTTGTAGCTCTTTTTTTTAAAACCTTTTTTCCCTCGAGATTGATTTGATTATTAGCAAATAAAAATTCGAGGGTTTTCGAAACGAGTCTAGTTATCTATAATTATATATATATATATATATATATATATATATATATATATATATATTGATAGGAAGCGCTACGACCCTACACTGAACAAATAATTTCTACTTTAATATTAATTTATTTCATATTAAGCATTAACTCACCTGGCTGCACTGTCAGTGTTGAATGTTGCCAGTGGCAAAATTTTGATGACTTCGATGTTATGTTGTGGAAGGTGTAGTTTTTGACCTTACCAGAACCTTCCTTAGTATCTTCCATTCACTTATCATCTCGCAGCACTGCTGCAATAACTTATTAAAATATATCTTATTCTACTTCCATTAAGCTTTCGTAATTCTTATCATTCTCTATTTCATTGCTTGATTGGTTTGTTTTTACGGCTTTTACATTTTATTTTAGATTGTAAGATTTTTTTAAAGGTAATAATGGTTTCCTGATACAGGTCCTACTAATTAACCCATAGCTGGGGGAGAGAATATTCATACCTTACCCAAGGGTATTTGTGCGTAATTTAATATAACGAACCCGACTGCTATTGGAACTCGGTTCTTCGATTTCTAATTCGTTATCCATTACACCATCCTTACATCCAAGCTTACAGCACCTGGTATTCCCAAGCGGTCACCCATCGAGGTACTGACCAGGCTCGACATTGCTTAACTTCGTTGGCCGTACGAGATAAGTTGTTTCAACATGATATGGATATAAGCCATATTTTAATGTGTTAAGTGATACACTTATTGTGATGTTATTATATATTATTTTAGTGTTTTTTTTTCTCGTTTAAAATGTAAAGGACAATTTAAATGTGTTTTTCTATAGTCTGAATATATATATATATATATATATATATATATTATTATTATTATTATTATTATTATTATTATTATTAATCAATTCACCCCAAGCAAGGCGATAATTCTACTAAGATCCAAGGGGCTACTGGAAGTGAAAGAGAATGAGAAAACATTTTAAAAGGACGTAAACCCAAAGCTATGCAGTAAACAAGGGATAAACCTCTACTCCTGTTCCAAAGACTGGCGTAGACTGTGAACCGGACAATAGGCGCATCTATCTATTCCTATTTGGGAAAAAATAACAAATAAATAGTAAATAAAATTCCAGAGTTAAGGCGAAGTCGTTAAAAGTTTAGAGTTGAAGTAAAATACTGAAGGGACCGAAAACCCAATTTTAAGCAGGAAGCAAAGCATCAACATCTATCGTCGTTCAAAACGACGGGGAGGAATGTGAACCAGACGATAGGCGAACCTATTTACTTCATTTATGTTATTTGTCTTGCCATATTTTTAAAAGAATATGTTCAGCTGGTACGATTATATTTTCAAAATTCAAATCTCTTTCAAATAAAGTATAACAATTCAAAAAAGGTATTCTATTTGAAGGTCTATTATTTTCTTTTGTGACACTACTGATAGCAGTTCTACTACCAACAACACAAAGTTCATAATCCTACCCTCCAGCAATCTATCTACAAAATTTGAAAATAAATTAGTTATCCCAAATACCAGTGTCTTTACCAAAACCTCCAAGACAATAAGAGATATAATTTGCAAGAAAAATAACCCAACACCACTTCAAATGTCGGGATTTATCAAATAAATAATTTTCAATGTAAAAACATTTACATTGGCGAGACATTTCGAAATCTAAAAGCCTGTATCAACGAGCATAAAAAGGGATCTACGCTGGGGCAACCCATTAAATTCGCTTTTAATATGCAGGAACAAAACAGGCCATGACTTTGATTTTAAAAATGCCACCCTAATAAAATAAAAAAAAAAAAAAAAAGAACACAATTCTTCAAGTCGAAAATACATCGAAGGAGTCCTGATAAATATTTTAACATTTATTAACACACGTCAAAAATATTATATTACATCACCAACCTTTATTATATCCATTTTTAAAGAATCTAACGTATGTTTACCTACCCAAGCTGTTGTTTACGGAAAAAAACATTCCCAAATCAACATTCGGACAATCATCAAACATAAATAATGCCTACTAGACGCACACACATACATACACGTATACATATTTTTGAGGTGTCGTCCCCTTTTTACACAAATGGACTCACCCAGTATATACATATACTACTGTTACGTGAAGACCCGAGAGTAACACCGAAAGAGCAAGACCGGAAGAGAGGGAGAGTGAAAGATTGTAGGCAACCGGAAGAGTGAGAGTAAGGTAACAGACAGACAGAACGAACCTAGTCACAGTGAGAGAGCACTTAGACTCAGTAAGAAGTCATACAGCGATACTTCAATACCAAAGACTATATAGATATTTTGCTACTAACCCGCATTCCTGGAACTACTAACCTGCATTACCAGTTTGTATTATTACATTAATACATTATTTTCCTATATTCATTCTTGGCGTTTGTTATTTATTGGTACCGGATTTTATCCCGGAATCCACAACACATATGAATATACATTATTGCCAGGGTCGGACATAGACAAAATAGAATTAGGATACACTTACCTATATAACGCAATAATTACATATTTTCAGTTAGGCTCGTAATCCGTTAATGTTTTGGAGCTTCGAATGGACGCTCCATCTCTCCTTGAGTTTAGAACGCCATAAATTATACTAACGCTGCTTAACAAATCAAATGCATACGAAACCTGCTTAACCATGAAAATCAAACGACACAAAAATAAAAATACCAGAATTTCTTTTTTCTCCGTAATTCATTCTCTGATTAAGTTTTAATAAATGTGAAAGATGTTAGATTGATAAACGTTTCCAATTTGTTCTTGATCCTGTTATTAATAGTCTTGTATTTTTGAGCTGTTTAGTGTACTTACCACTTGGTGGTGTATGTTTTGATAGGGGTACAATCTTAGTCCGTTGCCCCAATCAACACGAAACGTTCTTGCTGGATTGGAGATAGGTTGCATTTTGGTTGGGGTGACTTTTGTGACATTATGGCAAATACACTGTAACGTCGAAATCAACTATTTTCTTGGCTCAAAGAGCACCCATCGCCAACGTTGTCACGGCGTTGTGATACTTTTTTTTTTCATTTAACAATATAAATAGAAGGGATTAAATTTCTTTTCATGATTTTGTTTTAATTGAAAATCACTAATTTTTATCCATTTTTTGTTACAAGGTAACTAACAATGGCTATACTACGGGGGTTGCAGAAGGGGTCAATGTCACTCCACCCATCCGAATTTTGGCTGGCCACTCGGTTGGCACCCCCACACACTTTTCTAAGTTTTGTAGAGGAAAAAAATCAGAGCAGACAAATTACACTGTTCTGCTAGTATAGACGTTAGTATTAACCCTTTGATTTTGTTTTGAAGTTAACCCCTCTCTTGTGGTTCAACAGCTTGAGAGTGGAAAAGAAAGCAAGAATAGATTAGAACTCCACTACCTATGAATGAAAAGTTATTCCGTTTAATTTAGAGAAGTAATATACTTATACTAAAATTCATTCCTAAGTAGTGTATATGATAGTGGTGTGTGTAGTATGAAAATAAAGACGTTCATTGAATTTACCCCCCTCCTCCGCAGAAAAATCTCGCTCCCCCAAGTGCCCCCCATCACTTTCAAAGTTCCAGGTTTGCCACTGGTAACTAATTTGCAACGTTACAAGGTAACGCATTTGTAACGTTATAGGGTAACGTTTTTGCAACGTTACACGGTAACGTTGCGGGAGTTGCAGCCTCTATGTAACGTTGCAGAAAGGTTTTAATAAGCCATGGGCACCATAGATAATTCTCTGCACGTGTGCACAATAGATGACATCGAATGCTAATTGATTGACTGATTTGTTTTTTACGGGTTATCAACCACTTACGGGTTATTTAAAGCCGAAATATGTTTTTGATTCTTTTTTTTTTCTTTTTTTTTTGCGATTGAATCCTGCGTTCAGTCAGTTATGTGCCATGCGTTATACACGCTTAGGCGATCATGTATCTTTCGATACATGACTGACGAGGCAGATTTTTTCCCGCAGTAGGTTGTCATTTCTTTCTGCGGTAGATTCAAGGCTATAGAACCCGATCTGTCCTAATTATTTACCCATAGCCAGGGGGGAGAAGAAGAGTTATTAGCACGGAAGTGAATGTAATGGGTTCGATTGGAATTCGAACTCGACTCGTCAATTCCTCGATCCGAGTCGCTATCCATTACTCCACCGTCCCTCTTGCGTTAACGATTTTTTTAAAGAATTTCTAATGACTTTTCCAGATGCAATGTTAATATTTAATCCATAGCTGGAGATAACTGTAAAGATATTTGCGTGAAAGTAAATGTAGATACTAACAGGAATCGCTCTCCATTACACTCACCGCAAATCCACCATCACATACCAAACTTTTATCGGTGATTTAGGCTTTTCTGCAGACGGATTAGACAACAATTGGCCAGAGGACGTCATTGATTTATTTCTATCAAATAAAACTGCAATTCCACCACTTCTATGGAAAGATTTCTGTTTTGGCATTAACAGCAAACAACCGTTTTTTGTTGTTTTTTTTTTGTTTTTTTATTTTTTTGTTTTTTTTTTTTTATTTTTTTAGGGGGTGCCTAATGTCCAACACAGCTTTTCAATTCTTGTCGCCGGTTACTCAAGCATAATATAGGCATCATTACCCAAAACAATCACACGTAGGGTGAAATCACCTTAGCCAATAAATCATGTTGATGTATCGCTGAAGGACAAATACTTTCACTGCTAGGATGATATCGTTCACTGCCAAAGGAACGATTTGTAAGCCATGATGTCAAAAATGTGGCCAATAGTCTCTACTGTTTGTGTGATAGTTAGAAAAGCTGGTATTTTTGCAAATTATGGCTCTGCTAGTTTTTTCTCTAGTTAGAGATCCGGGTCTGAATTTCGCTAAAGACTTCTTGAAAATATCGGACTGTAGTAAACATACCAGCGTGCAGCACCGCTGCAAGATGTCTGACGAAATGGTTCGATGGAATTGCTGACACAGGTCATCGTGAGTGAGGAGGGAATTTAAGTGTCTTGGTCTTTTTTTTTTTTTTTCAACTTATACTGGGAACAAACCGCTTGCATACGGATAGAAAATGATTTCGGTAAATATACAAAAGTAGAAAGGATTGTAAGACAAGGATGTGTCTTCTCACCGGACTTATTCAACATTTACAGTGAGATGATTCTTAAGGAATTATAATTCTTACCAGGGTGCAATACTGGCGACCAAAATCTTAACAACATTAGATATGCAGATGACACAGTTTTAATAGCAGAATCAGAAATGAAAATACAGGAGCTCTTCCAGAAGGTAATAGAGAAAAGCGAATAGAAAGGACAGAGAATTACTGGTGAGAAGACATAATGTATGTCAGTCAGTAAAAGAAGAGCCCAACATACCAATTACAAATCTGAGATGCCAAAACGAAGCAAGTACAGCAATTTAAATACATAGGAGGTGTCTTAACAAAAGACGGAAAGCGTGACACTGAAATCCGAAGGTGTATTGAGATAACGAAAAATTTCACCTTCCTATAGATAAGTAAGAAACAGGAAAAATTCGTAAGAAAAGAAAAGAAAAGGGTACTTAATTGTTATGTAATATCGGTGCTCCGATATGGGAGTGAAAGCTGGACAATCTCCTCATAGATGAAGAAGAGACTTGGAACAACAGAAATGTGGTTCTAAAAAGAAAAGTATCCTGAACTGTTATATAAAAGTCCCCCTATAAATGCTATCCAGATTAAGAACTTGTTGTGCTTCTACAAAGGAAAAGAGTCCTGAACTGTTATGTAATATCAGTCCTCCTATATGACAGTGAATGCTGGAAAATCTCCTCACAGATTAAGAGACTTGAAGATGAAGAAAAAGTCCTGAACGGTTGTAATATCAGTCCTCCTATATGACAGTGAATGCTGGACAATTTCACAGATGAAGAAAACTTGAAAAAGAAATGTGTTCCTACAAAGAAAAGAGTCCTGAACTGTTATGTAATATCAGTCCTCCTATATGACAGTGAATGCTGGACAATCTCACAGATGAAGAAGAGACTTGAAGCAATAGAAATGTGTTTCTACAAAGAAAAGAGTCCTGAACTGTTATGTAATATCACTCCTCCTATATGACAGTGAATGCTGGACAATCTCCTCAAGATGAAAAGAGACTTGAAGCAACAGAAATGAAAAAAGAGTCCTGAACTGTTATGTAATATCAGTCCTCCTATATGACAGTGAATGCTGGACAATCTCCTCACAGATGAAGAAGAGACTTGAAGCAATAGAAATGTGTTTCTACAAAGAAAAGAGTCCTGAACTGTTATGTAATATCAGTCCTCCTATGAGAGTGAATGCTGGACAATCTCCTCACAGATGAAGAAGAGGCTTGAAGCAATAGAAATGTGTTTCTACAAAGAAAAGAGTCCTGAACTGTTATGTAATATCAGTCCTCCTATGAGAGTGAATGCTGGACAATCTCCTAACAGATGAAGAAGAGACTTGAAGCAACAGAAATGTGCTTCTACAAAGAAAAGAGTCCTGAACTGTCCTGAAGTCCTGTTGACTGTGAATGCCAAACAATCAGATCTTCCTATTATAATATCAGTCTTCCTATATGGTAGTGAATGCTGGACAATCTCCTTACAGACGAAGAAGAGACTTGAAGCAACAGAAATGTGGTTCCGCAGAATGTTGTTAAGTATATAATGGATTGAAGATGTGAACAATGATAAAATTTCTGAGAAAATGGAAACTGAGAGGATATTTATGCAGAAAATAGATTTAAATTTTTAAACTATGCAATGAAGAAAGTGGGCTTAGAAAATTTGACATTGACAGGAAATATTGAAAAGGAGACGACCAGAGGGGAGCAGCGCATAACCTACTTGCCTCATGTGCAAATGTTTGGCAGAACTGGGATTAGGAGAGATAGAAAAACACAACATTAACTAAGAGCTACAAAGGATAGGAAAGTGTGGAGAACTATGATTGCTTACGTTCTTAAATGAGCAAGAATCCTGCCAAATTGTGCGCTATCTCTCAGCAAATTGTAACAAAGGTTTGTTTGTTATAGTTGCATTGTAAACAACATTTGGTTCTGTGTATCCTGAAAATATACTATCATGACTGAGTAGATGTCTTCAACAGGGATTTCACCCTAACGCTTCTTCGACTGAATTTTCTCCAGTCAGGATAAACGGTTGCCCTCTCGATGATGTTTCATGCTTTGAATGTCTAATAGGTTTTAAGTTCGCTCCCGAACGCGTAGAATATATATATATATATATATAGATATAGATATAGATATAGATATATTTTGAACAATAAGAAAATAAAAAATTAAAAAATTAAAATCTTTAGACACACTGGGTTGTAGATTAATATTCTTTCGTTTTTTTTATTATTATTTCATTTAGATTCCTCGACTAGTTTCGACCAAAATGGCCATCATATTTCTGCTTGCTGGTAGTAGTGAACTACAGAAATGAATGTCTTGATGGAGAAAATGAGCTTTTGTCTGTAGTTTTCATTTGTTTTTTTATTTTTTTATTTTTTTAACATGAATCTTTTAACATTCCTTGTGTTGGTCAAACAGTCTCTTTTATAGTCTATATATAGATAGATAGATAGATAGATAGATAGATAGATAGATAGATAGATAGATAGATAGATAGATAGATAGATTATATTAGTGGTAAATATACACATACATATGCAATTATATATCTAAAATATATAAATATATATACATGCATACATACACATACATATATATTTGTATAAAAAATAAATCCAAGAGGATAGAACCCAGGTAGAACTCAATGTCCGGGACAGAGTCAGGATATAATAAAAAGGCTTAAACACTAATATTCCATGGTCAGTTTTATTATATATATATATATATATATATATATATATATATATATATATATATATATATATATACATATGGTCATTTTTACATATATATATATATATATATATATATATATATATATATATATATATATGGCAGTGAATGCTGGACAATCGCCCCACAGATTAAGAGATTGAAGCAACAGAAATGTGCTTCTAAAAAGAAAAGAGTCCTGAAATGTTATGTAATATCAGTCCAGAAATGTGCTTCTAAAAAACGGAAACGTCCGACGTTGACATTATATTAACATTAAAACAGCATAATTGCATATTAGGATTTTTGCTTGTTTTTTCCGTATATTTTTCTTCATACTGTCGGATCTATATCCATATATTTGCTTATATATATATATATATATATATATATATGTATGTATGTATGTATATATTGACAGAGTTTTATCCGACATATAGAGTGGTGTAAGCCGTCTTGATAATTTTGTTGAAGTGAAGCATTTATGTTTTTGTCACGGATACAATCTCCCAAAGGAGATTTAAACTTATATACCACGTTGATCTTTCCTCAAACACTAGAAGAGTTATTCCATATGATTTACTTGGTTGTGTCAAATTTAGTATAGTATATAATTAGTTTTATTTTTTTTTACTGGGATCAGTGGAGAATATAGTATTTATGAGTTTTTATTAGGATTCTTTCATCTTGTTTGTAGTTAGAATGTATTTGATTACGGTATAAGTTGATATGTTTAGGGTTAATTTAGGAAGTATTAGGTTCTTTTTTTATTTATATTAATATTTCTAATGGCTCGTCTAATTTGTTCATCAAAAATGTAATTAGGAAAATCATTGTTAATGAAATCTGTTTTTTTTTTCAGTGTAGAAAGGTTTTTCCTGCAAGTGTTAACATTGGCACGGTTTATTAAATTTTGTATAATAGCTACTTTGTAATAGGACATTCACTTCTATAGCTGAGACTTCACGTGTTTATGCTAGTTAAATTTTTATATCAGGTGATAGTAAATTTACCATTATTGGTGACTATCAATACATCAAGAAAAGGAATTTTATTGTTATTGTTAAGTTCATATGTGAATTTAAGAACGGAGTTTTTTTGTTTTTTTTTTTTATTTTGCATTTTATGTATCTCATCTTTATGAGAATATATCTTAGGTAGATTTTGTTGAAGTGAAGCATTTATGTTTTTGTCACGGATACAATCTCCCAAAGGAGATTTAAACTTATATACCACGTTGATCTTTCCTCAAACACTAGAAGAGTTATTCCATATGATTTACTTGGTTGTGTCTAGTATATAATTAGTTTTATTTTTTTTACTGGGATCAGTGGAGAATATAGTACTTATGAGTTTTTATTAGGATTCTTTCATCTTGTTTGTAGTTAGAATGTATTTGATTACGGTATAAGTTGATATGTTTAGGGTTTAGACTTCACGTGTTTATGCTAGTTAAATTTTTATATCAGGTGATAGTAAATTTACCATTATTGGTGACTATCAATACATCAAGAAAAGGAATTTTATTGTTATTGTTAAGTTCATATGCGAATTTAAGAACGGAGTTTTTTGGGTTTTTTTTATTTTGCATTTTATGTATCTCATCTTTATGAGAATATATTTTAGGTAGATGAAGGTTTTTTAGTTTCATTAGAAATGTTTATTTTCAAGTTTAGACATATAGAGGTTACGAAATATTGGCCCCACGTAGTTATTATCTTGAGGGTCATAGACGGGAACCTCGATGGTACAAGTTAAAAACAGTTTTCATATGTTTAATTTATAGTGGAAGGAGAAATGGTTCGTTGAAAACACTCGTTATAATTCTATCAATCTCTGCTCTAACAGGGACGTTGGTAAATAAAATTTCAGCATCAAGTAAGGCAATGGTTTCATTATTAGGATTTTGTGTTTTTAATATTGATTTAATACTGTATTTACTAGGTGTTATAACCTAGAAATGGTTACTCTATGAGGAATAACCAAGACAGAGGAAATGAAATGGTAATCTTTATAACATCAACAAAATACAATACTCGCCAGCGGCCTGAAGTAGGTAAACCACGGCTAGTGGTGGACTACTTAGGCATCATAGTACCCCAACTTACAATAGTGTCCAATGTATTTATGAGGAGTGGGACATACGCATTAGTGTTTATACGGTATATAACCATTATATATATGTAAAGGAAAATTATATATATATATATATATATATATATATATGTGTGTGTGTGTGTGTGTGTGTGTGTGTGTGTGTGTGTGTGTGTGTGTGTGTATTAAATAAAAACAGACCACTTTAAGGTTCCATGTAATAAATTATTTCACCACAGCCCTTTTGAAAGGACTGCGGATCATCAGACTTTACTTCCAAACAAAAAATGAAAAGAAAATTTACACATTTTTGACGGGCCTTATTAAACATATGTAAATTAACGAAGTGAGGACGTGAGGGGGGAGAGAGAGAAGACATGAGTGAGTTAGCAGATATTGACACATTTAAATTATTTGCTCTGGATTTACATTGAGCTCTCTGGATTTTATCCTCCTTAAGTTTACCCATACGGATTACCTAGTTTTTCAAACTATATATATATATATATATATATATATATATATATATATATATATATATATTGTTGTAACCTAGAAAGGCTTACTGAATGAGGAATAAACAAAACGGAGGTTGGAAATGAAATGGTAATCTTTATAACATCAACAAAATACAATATTCGCCAGCAGCGTGAAGTAGGTAGACCACTCCTTGTAGTGGACTACTAGACAATATATTACCCCCACTTACAATAGTGTCCAACGTATTTATGAGGATTGGAACACACTCATTAGGGTTCAAATGCCTGCGTGGTCAGTAGTCGCATTCTTAAGCCACAAGGTGTGATGGGCGTTAAAGTCTCCAAACACAAAAATGTGAGCAAAGGGGTGGAGGGAGAGAGCCGTGTCTATGTTGTCAGAAATGCTATTGAGTATCTCACAGTCTTGAGAGGATGGAGAGCTGTAAAGGAAGAAGAGTTAGCTTACCGCATTGAGGAGAGAGAGTCGGAGCCACATGTATGACTGGTCTGGCGATTCGTGAGAGGACTCTCTGGACAGAGGGAGATGTTCTTCTATAAGGAATTTCCTTAAGCTTTAGATAAAAACTGTGAAGCTCGTGCTATTGCTTTGGATATCTGGAAGATATTTGACAGGATTTGACATACTGGACTTCTTCAGATATTGAAAGGTTATAATATTTCTGAGCGAATTTTTGAACTGATTCAGTCTTTCTTACCAAATCGTAAAATGAAAGTTATCTTTAATGGCCACTCTTCTAGATCATTTTGCATTAATGCAGACGTCCCCTAGATATTGGACCTAAGTTATTTCTAATTTTCATCATCGACCTTCCTGGTGACATCAGTTCTCATCTCGCTATCTATACAGATGACACAAGTATTTACTGTCTTAATACTGAGCCTGATCGGTCCAACAAGGTCAGATTGGAACTGATCAAAAATTGCCTACAATCTGTTAATAACGGGGACAACTGTTGAAATTTTTGGGTACTCTGGGTACTCTGGTGTACTAGTGAGCCAGCCAAAATGAGCTGACTCATTTTATAGTTCACCAATAGAAGGGTTAACCAATCAGAAGGCTCAAAATATTCAATGCGACGTGTATAAAGGCGGTCATGTTTTTCCAGAATATTCACTGCCAGCTTTTGATAACCCGGACGAGGCTCCGTCGAAGGGCAGAGTCTCGTTCGGGAAGGTTGACTGCCCCTGAACCCGTTTATACGCGTTCGAATAGGAAATATTTTTGGCTGAGCCTACGGGCTCGGAGATGCTACGTTAATCCCGGCCTTGTGCCATATGTAACCCTCGTGGGGGAGGGGGGCTAAATATCACTGCCAGCCTTTGATATCAAAGACTGAAGAATTACGGAACAGCTGCTGGTGGTATTGGCGATATAGTCAGATTCAGTAAAATATCTGACGAGAGTATTAATCTTTAACGTTGTTTCATTGAATAGATTACGTACTGCGCTGTATTCTATATTCATAGACTACGGTGAACATGATCAACAACAACGAATGGCTTGTTAATTTTTACGCCTCTAAAACGTAACTGCTCTTTAGTAATCGTTAGAGAGAAACTTTTTTACCTTCCACCCTAACCTTCAGGAGAGTGAGTCGTTTCGCCTTCTCGAGCTAAAGTTTTCCGCTGACATGAAGTTGAATTATTATATTGAATTAATTGCTAGGTCTGCAGCTAAGAAAGTTGGTTCACTGTGACGTGATAGAAAATGTTTCTCAGCTAATTCTTTCTTTCATATTTATAAGTCTACCATTTGACCATGCTTTGAATATTGCTGTAACATATGGTCTGATGTTTGTGATCTATATTTAGAGATTCTTGATAAAATTCATAGAATCTGCAATCTTATTGGTATCTTGTTTTCAGTAACTTTCCCACTGACGCAACGTAGATTCCCCGAGCCTTTTCTATAAATACTTTCATGTTAATTGTTTTGATAACTTTCCCTTTATGGTACCTAGACTTTATGAATTTAAGCTCAGTACTAGATTTGCAGCAGGGTCTCGTCATTTTATAATTGACATGGATAGATGTAACCGTAAGTTCTATGCTAATAGTTTCTTCTCTCCCATGTCTTGCATGTAGAACTCTCTTCCGGCTTCTTGCTTTCCAGCCAAGTTTGGTTTTTCAAAAATTACCTTCAAAACCTAACTTCTTCTGTCTTCTAAATCTGTTCTTTTACTATTCCCGCTTCTTAATAATGTTTTTAATATTCTTTCACATGTAACCCCTGCGTCATAGTGGTTTTATTGCCTTCCTTGGGGTGAAATGATTAAAAAAAAATGCTATTTATTTATCTTTGTGGAGCTCTTAGAATAAAGAAATGGGAGAAAACCTAATGCTTCTATTAAATATAGGGAAGTCACCAATAGTATTAGTAAAAGTAGTAGTAGTAGTAGTATTAGTAAAATCAACAAGTGGTTACTATTACTCAAACTGCTGGTTAATTTTTTAGTCAATGCAAAACCGGTTAATTGACTTTTTACAACTTATCAACCCTTACAGGTTATTTAAATTCCCAAATATATTTTAAATTGTAAGAATTTGGGAGGAGAGAATAAGTATTTATTGAGACATTCCTAGTAATTAACCCATAGCTGGGGGAGAAGAGATGGATTCATAACTTTCTCAAAGCTATTTGCACGTAAGTGTATATAACGAACCCGACTGGAACTAGAACTCGACTCTCCGATTTCCAATTCCGATCCGTTATCCTTTACACCACCGCACATCCAAGGTCACAGCACTGGGAGTTCAAAAACAGTCACCCATCTAGGTGCTGACAGGTTCCATGTTACTTAACTTCAGTAATCGTACGAGATCCGGTTTTTTCAAAGTGACTATACCGTAAGCCAAATAAAAAGCCTAGTGTTGAAAGTTGTACTGTTGACGCATGGTAATCAAAGCGAAGAGAATATGCACTTACTGCTGAAAATACTCAAGGTCAAATAATATACATACAGAATCGGTCGATTAAAAAACTTAAAAATTTATGATTTTGCCCAAAACAGGAAGAAAGGGAGGGATTTTAAAAACAACCCCAAAAATGTTAATTCTAAAAATTATTCTTCGAATTCGCAGCTGTTAGTTCCATCTGATGCGTGATTTGTGACAAACATTAACCTGTCTATATTTCTAAGATGAGGTATTATGTACACTATTTACATTATTCGGACTATTGTCCTCATCTTTGTCGCCATATTTATCCGATCCTTCAGTATCTGTCTATATTTCTGAGATGAGGTATTATGTACACTATTTACATTGTTTGGACTATCATCCTCATCTTTTTCGCCATATTTATCACAACGTTTCGGCCTTCCAGTTTCTTTCTATATTTCTGAGATGATGTATTATGTACACTATTTACATTTTTGGACTATCATCTCCATCTTTATTGCCATATTTATTACAACGTTTCGGCCTTTCAGTATCTGTCTGTATTTCTGAGATGAGGTATTATATACACTATTTACATTGTTCGGACTATCATCCTCATCTTTGTTGCTATATTTATCAAAGCATTTCGGCCATTGTACGCTCCGGCGTTCGTCAGGTGGCAGGAATGTTGAACTGAACCCTTTATTTCGCTGCTGAAGTAGACTGTTCTAGTTCCACGTGCCATATCTTATGGATATTAGTTATCTGTTATCTCCTGTTAATTCCCCTCTCCAAGTTCTCCACCGTTAAACAGGATCTAACTAACGTCTTTATCCACTGGGCCATGTGTCCTTAGAGCACATGGCACAGTGGATAAAGGCTTTAGTGAGATAGCGTCACAGGACCCAAAAGAGTGTGAGTTCAGTACCAGATTAAGGCGATCGAGAACTTGGAGAGGGGAATTAACAGGAGATAACTGATAACTGACGTCCATTAAACATTGCACGTGGAACTAGAACAGTCTACCCCAGTGAGCGAAATAAAGGGTTCAGTTCGACATTCCAACCACCTGAAGAAGACCGGAGCGTACAACGACCGAAAAGTTGTGATAAATATGGCAACAAAGATGAGGATGATAGTCCGAACAATGTAAATAGTAAACACTGACCTATTTCAGCCCTGTGTTTCACTTGTTATCCAACCCCGATTCGATAAACCTGCTACCGAAAAATATTAGCTCTGCAATAATTTAACCCGAAATGTGGCCCAAAACGGTGAAATAGTTTTCAAAACCCATGCTGACCGAATAAGAATTATTTCTACCTGATAGCTCAATTCGGCTAAAACCAAGCTAGTAACCACCACCAAGATAACCCCGAATTTTCAGCTATCATAATGGATTTGTCTTCTCTCAAGGAGAGACACTGATTTGGACATCTATTAGGTCCCAAGCTCTCCCTAAACCTCAAGTTGAACTTATACATATACAATCTATTTTTTAAAGATGCTGAGAAAATGATCCTTTCATTGTAACGTCCCAGTGAGTATCTGGCTCCTCCTGCTATGCAAGAGCCAGATCAGAATAAAAATGAGGGTATTGCTGTTATATGTAGGGCGGAATTGCCAGACACCGTACTTATCTGTTTCGATTTCAACTGTATCCACGCGGCCCTGGGGTGGTTAATTATTTTCCTACCGAACAAACCATTTCCCACAGACGAAACGTCGCGAGCCTCTCCCTGCTCTATCGCTATCTCCATGGCATGTGTTTCAATTAGTAACATTCCTTAGTTCCATAAACACTGACATTTACACCTGGGACCCACCATGCCACGTATATAAGTGTGAATCGTCCTCATTCGCTTTGTATTCCATTAGTAAGGAGTAAGTTCCATTTGGACAGCTTCTTTCCAAGAACTGTTGATTTGTGGAGCAGACTCTCAATAGGATGTTTTCCCAATCACTGCACACTTGACCCCTTCAAGACTAGGGTTAATTGTAACCTTTCCTACATAAACTCATGAACTACACATTTTTTCTTATGCTCATACAACATCACATAGTAATCCTCTACCTTGAGTGGCTCTTGGACATTGTGAACATAAGTATAAAAAAGTTCTACACAGTATTGAGCACTTTTTTATATATTTGTTAGCATTGTCAGAATAAATGTTTTAAATGTCTCTCTCTCTCCCTCCCTCTCTCTATATCCCCTTCTCTCTCTCTCTTTCATATATAGATTTCAAAAGCGTATACACAGCCTTGTGGGTGATGAAGGACTTTCCACCCTACAACCACTTTCCAACATACGAAACGTGACGAGCCTTTCGTTGCCCTATCGTTATTTCCATGGCACGTGTCCTTTAGTCTCACTACTCTTGACCATTACAACTGACACCCACTATATCACGTACACAAGTGTGAATCATCTTCATTCAATTCGTATTCCATTAGTAAGGAGGAAGTTCCACTCAGACAGCTTCTTTCCAAAAACTGTTGCATTGTGGAACAGACTCCCAGCTTTTTCCCAATTACTACAAACTTCAAGTCTAGAGTTAACCGTTCTTTCCTACATATCTCCAGGAACTTCACTTCTTAACTTTTCTTGTGCTTATACAACACCACATAGTAACCCTCTACCTTGAGTGGTTCTCGGGTTTGCATTGGTCGAAAATTAATATTAAAAAAAGTCAACAATTTATTTATAAGGAGAATCTTGTAAAATCTAGCAGACTCACTGGCGCCGGAAAAGTTGACAGAAGTAATGATCAAGGCCAGCGCGTATTACCCCCACCCCGGGGCAACGAATCAGGCTTGCACCCCCCCTAACCATCAACAGTGCTTTCTGATCCTCACTATCTTAACAACATTTTCTTTTTTTATCTACCTATACATACGTTACCAATTAAACTAAGCACAAGTTTTCCCAATCACTATAAACTTCAAGAAAAGTGTTACAGGATGAAAATTTTTTGTGAAATTTGACGTCATTTTAGTGGAAGCTGTCCAACTCCATAAATTTGCTTTTTTTTTACAACGAGTTGAACGCGATATTAGACTTCTGTGTTCCGCCAGCCGTCTCTCTTGCTCTGTGATCTGAATCTAATTTGACACGAGGGGGCAAGATATTAAAACAATTTTGGCTGAAAAAAAAAACAACAAGGAACCTTGGAGGGGGATTTTTCAGTGCTCCCACGTCGCTACTGAATGTGACACAAGGTCTGTTTAAAGTATGCACCATAAGTAGGAGGTACTGCATCATAGATTTGGGTGTGTGTGGTCAGGTGAGAAACCCTTGCATTCCGCCCTGCTAATGTTTGTCACTTGCCGTCAGGTATGCGTGTTCGGTGAATCAAGTCGAAGTCATTGTGAGTGACACAAAGTGGAAAAACAGTTGATACACTTCAAGTAGTCGGAGGTCTCTATCAATTGGATACACCTCCATTCGCGAGAAACAAGTGGTGTCCAGTGCACGCCAAGAACGGTTTATTACAACCTTCTCCACATATATAACAAACATGAATTACTTACATTCAGACTAATATCACCATGTTTGTTGCTATCATCACAACGTTTCGGCCGTTGTGCTCTCCGGGCTTCTTCGGATGTCTGACGATCTTGGTAACCTGCTGGGAATTTCGAACATATACCTTTATTTATTTCTACCTCTGTAGAATAAATAAAGGTAATAAATAACAACAAAGATGAGGAATTTCCTAATGTTAATAACGTAAATAATAAGAATATAGAACAGACTCTTTTAAATTTCGACAGACAGTTCGAAGAAAAGAAGTCTAGAACGCACAATGGCCGAAACTTGGTAATAACAACAACAAAGATGAGGATATTCGTCCTAATGTTAATAATGTAAATAATTAAGAATATAGAACACCGACTCTTTTAAATTTCGAATAAATATTTTCTGCTTACATACCCAGTTCGACATATGCCTGAAGAAGTCTAGAATGTACAATGGCCGAAACTTGGTAATAACAACAACAAAGATGAAGATATTCGTCCTAATGTTAATAATGTAAATAATTAAGAATATAAAACACTGACTCTTTTAAATTTCGAATAATTATTTTCTGTTTACAATTCATTTGCTCGGTATTTTTACATAAAAGAAAATTGCGTTTCGCTGTATTTTATACTGAAAAATATTCAACATAAGTTATTTCTGCTTTTACGTCGTTACTCTAAAAACATGTAACTTTATTTATAATTTCAATTTACTGGACTTAATTATTTTTTTACACAAACAGAAAAGCTTGTAAATCTTGGTCAGTGATGCTGGTTGCATTTCACTTTTAGATCCACGCGTTGAATACAATTATTAAAAAGTAAAATAAAATCCATTTGTGCGGTAAAAAAAAAAAGTGAGTCAAAGCTGAAATCTACTGAATTATAAAACCGTCCATCCATTAAATATATGAATAGTAGACGCCGACGGCCATGGTCTTCTTTTGCCTCCCGCGGCTCTTCCTCTCTGAAATATCGCAAAGCTAATTTATGATTTTTAATCTAAGTGACTGAAGAAAGACATTTTACAAAGAAAAAAGCATATTGCCACGCGTCTTTGCGTATTTGAATGGAAAGAGTCCCAACCCCAGCCCACGTAGTTGATTACACATTGAATCTAAAACTGGAGGGAAGGCGTCGACCGTGGTGGCGGCGGTCGAGCAATGATAGACAATATCACACGATATTGTTATTCCTGTTTTTTTTTGGTGGGGGGGTTTCTTCCATTGAAATTGACAAAAATAAAACAGCAGGCAAAATGAAAAAAAAAATGATAAAAAAAGTAATCCATGACTCGGTTGGTTTGTTGGCTCGTTGTTAGATAGGTCGAGTGAGTCCGCTAAACAGGATATGTCGCCCATCCCTCTTAAAAGCGCCGCAGCACGTGATTCTAGAATGTTTTATAAGCTTGATTTATAACGGCAGACATTGCTTACTACGCATGCGCACATAATCTCTTCTTTTTTTTTTTTTTGTTTTCAATACCCATCCCTTTTCTTACTCCTTTCTGGAGAGCTCACTTTTCAACAAACAGGTGATAGATAGACACAAAATGACAACGTTCATTTCAATCATTATTAAATGAAAAAGGGGGGGAAAAAAGAACGAGAGCATTTTTAAAACTATTAATATCTCAAATAACGAACAAAATTTAACTTAGCAGAAGCGAAACAAAATCTAGTGCAGTAACTTGAAAGAAATCTTAATTCAAAACGATTATTTTAGCACAAAAAAAAAGAAAAAAAATGCTATTTCCAAACCGGAAGCTTCTGCTTTAAAATTATTTAACCAACAAAACGCGGTTAAATAGCTCCAGCTTGAAAGGAAACGCCTTCTTTCGATTTATGCACCAATCAGAACGACATAGCTTACCTGATCCAACTAACGTTTACATAAGGAACGCTGTCTACCAGTAGAGGCAGAGTCGAGGCGTGGCGCAATGGTTAGCAAGCTTTTCTCGAAAGAACAATTACTACCGAGTAATGAGTTCGATCCTTACTGTATTAATGATTAGTATGTGCCCCATACTAACCACTAATACTCACATTGACGAACTCTTTGCCTTCGGGCAAAAAGGAACGCGGTCGAAGGGAAAGTAAGTAGACAAGCCCGACCCCGTTATTTATGAGTCTAAGAGGGAAATTTTGCACGAGCCTACGTAAAATAGGCCTTGTGCCACATCCCACTCTGTGGGGAGCTCGGGTAAATACCGAGTCGAGCCCGTTCTTTCGTTCGTTATCCATGTTGTAGACACGCACACGTAAACACACATGCACAAATATGTGTACACTTCTTCCCGAACACACAGGTCATCCAGTCCAGTGGCGTAGCTAAAGGGGGGTGGCGGACCGCCCCGGATGCCAGCACAGGAGATGACACAGTGTCACCCCCAACAAAATTTTTCAACCAGGCTAAGGTGCCAAAAATAGTCTGAAAACAGTGGTGGAGACACAGGGTTTCGCAGGCTGGCATATGACCCCCACCCCCACCCCAGAAATAATTTATGACCCCCCAGTTTTGTCCCCTGGTCAGAAATTTTCTAATAAATTGTGGGGAAATTGTGAGTAGGAAAAATTGCAATGTTTTCAGCTTTCATGTGTTTCAGTTGCTACAATCTTGGTTACTAACAAGACACATTGTTTGTAACATTTTATCGGATGATATGGTGTTTTAACTCTGCATCATTAATAACAACAAAGCGAAATACGAAGCCAAAAGTGCGACAATTTCAGTCTTGCCTGTGTATCAATTCGCTGAGATACAATTTTCCATTGAGTGAGCGATATACTTTTGCATATATCTACTAGTGTTGGGACCATTAATCGAGAATCGGAAAAATCGGAACTTTTTGGAGTATCGGAAACGGTATCGGAATCGGAAAAATTTGTGCCTATTTTCCGATTCTAAAAACGATTCTTTTAAATTTTTAACTTAATTTTCCATTATTGGTACTAATGATAAATATTTATTGTTTTTAAATTATCACTAAAATTAAAATCATAACATCAAAATACGATGTAAATTTATTTTACTTGTATAAAGAAAAACAAAAAATAAACTTTGCATAAATTCTCTAGGTAACCTTTAAAAGAATGCCGTTGATTTACAATGTTCCGAAAAATGCTTAAAAATTAAATAAAACATTTTTGTCAAGAAAAATACTTTCAAACATCATTGATAATTAAATGGTACCCAGAAAATGATGCAACGGAAAATTGGACACGGGAAAATTAGCAACAGAAAATTACGTCAACCATGAACCAGTCGAGACTGTCGGATCTGGCTGTGCTGTCCATTGAAAACGAGCTTACAAGACAAACAGATTTTGACGATGTCATTGACCAGTTTGCCACAATGGAAACAAGAAAACATTCATTCTAAGACCATAGTATCGAATGTCATTCTTTTGTGTATTGCTGTGTTTTGTATTTAGTTGTTCTGAAAGTGAATAGTTGCATTTTAAAAATCTTTTGATTTGAACTGATTATTTTGTGGTATTGGATTTTGTCTTGGATCATACATGTAAACAGTAAAGTACCGGTCAGTAGAGTAAAGTAGAGGTAGAGCATGTATGAAAATTTAGCTACAGCTAACCATTCAGCATAGGATGAATCGGGGAAATTGGGGTGACATTTGAGCGGCCCGCTCCGGGTGACGTTTACTGTAGTTACGCCACTGATCCAGTCAAAGAGATTCAACTTTGAAACTTAATCAAACGTATATATATATATTTATAGCGTTCGTATCACTTACTTTCGTCAGCGGTTGAGTAATTTCTTTTTCGCTAAGAAACATAAGCTTTAAATCATTTTACACTGTCGTCAAAGACAGAGATTTTATAGGTTTTCTCATAAATAATTGTTATCTTTCGTTCTTTTCTTTATCCATTGTTTGAATATGAATTTTAACCTTTGTTTTCACTCAGTTATCATTAGGTCATATTTTTGTTGGTGGAATCAGAATGAACAGATTGTCAACACCACCATTCGAGAATCTAATGGTAAAACGGAAATTGTTTTTGTTTTTTCCTTTTTCTTGAAAGTTGGAGACAATACAGAAATTTAGCTTATCATGCAGGTTATTATCACTTTTTTGAAAATATTATCTCAAAAAGTTTGTAAGAAAGATTACATGAAAAAAAAAAGGGTAATACGAAAAGGAATACAAGACAAAATTGTGAAAGGAAAAATATACGTTGGTCCCATGGCGAAATTATATGAGGTAAATTGTTAAGAAAATGTCTATGGAAAACAGTCGGTGAGGCTGATTGTAAAGAAGTCGATGTAGTAAAATTATCCGAGTGTAATGGGCCGAATTCCAGTCGAGTACATTACGTACTAATACCCTTGGAAAAGGCAAGAATCGAAATCTGATGAGGTATGGGTTAATAACAGAACAGAATGAGTTATATAGCCTTGGGTGGCAACCGGCCTAGGAGAAGGAAAACTCTGAATTCAAATCTGTGTGTGGCCCTGACGAAGCACATACTATTCAATTAAGGAGAAAATCGTTCGCATTGACACGATGATCCCGACAACGGTCGACTCCGTAACAGACTGTGTCCTGTAGCCTTGGGTGGCAACCTGCCTAGGAGAAGGAAAGGTCTGAATTCAAAAATGTATGTGGCCCTGGCGAAGCACATAGTATGCACCTGAAGAGAAGATCGTTCGCATTGACACGATGATCTTGACACGGCCGACTCCTTAACCGACTGTGTCCTGTAGCCTTGGGTGGCAACCGGCCTAGGAGAAGGAAAACTCTGAATTCCGAACTGTATTTAGCCATATCGAAGCACATACAATGCACCTAAGAAGAGGATCGTTCATATTGACTCGATGATATCGACTACGGTCGACACCTTAACAGACTGTGTCCAGTAGCCTTGGGTGTCAACCGGTCTAGGAGAAGTAAAAGTCTGAATTCAGAATTGAATATCGCCCTGGTGAAGCACATACTCTGCAGCTAAGGAAAGGTTTGTTTACATTGACTTGATGACCCTAAAAACGGTCGACACCTTGATAAGCTCTTCATGTTAATTTTATATGAGAATAAATAGAAAAAATCATCATAGAAACGTTATGCTTCCAGACAGCCTATGTGAAACTAAAAGGAAGGGTGATGCTGTAGTGATAGAAAAATATTGTCGTCGTCGTCTTTCTCTCGTATCCAAGAATTCCATTTCTACTTTGGTGATCACTTCTTTTATGATGATGGTATTGGTGACTACATTCTCCGCCAAAATGCACGCTCAGGGCTAGAAACTTCCAGTTTCACCAAAACCTGCATCCATCATCCATGCTCTATCGCCGTTAGGCTTTACAAGAGTTGGTTCAAAGTGAAAGAAAATCAGAGTAGAAGAAAGTGCTTCCCCGATAACTACAACCTTCACCTGTTCAAGTCAAGGGTTAATCGTTATCTTCCGCACATATCCTCATAAACTGTGCTTCTTACCTGTTACTTTGTGGAACAGACTCCCAAGAGGATATTTCCCAGCTCACTACAATCTTAACATGTCCATGTCTAAGGTTAACCGGTATCTTCCCCGCATATCCTCATAAACTGTGCTTCTTACCCCTTACTTTGTGTAACCGACTCCCAGGAGGATGCTTCCCCGATCACTACAATCTTAACCTGTTCAAGTCTAGGGTTAACCATTATCTTCCCTACATATTCTAATAAACTGTGCTTCTTACCTCATTCTTTGTGGAACCGGCTCCCAAGAGGATGCTTCCACAATCACTACAATCTTAACCTGCTCAAGTCTAGAGTTAACAGTTCTCTTTCCCACATATCCTCATAAACTGTGCATCTTACCTCTTACTTTGAGGAACTGACTCCCAGGAGGATGCTTCCCCGATCACTACAATCTTAACCTGTTCAAGTCACGGGTTGACCGTTATGTTCCCTACATATCCTCATAGATTGAGCTTCTTACCTCTTAATTCGTGGAACCGACTCCCAAGAGGATACTTCCCCGATCACTACAATCTTAACCTGTTCAAGTCTCGGGTTAACCGTTATCTTCCCTACATATCCTCATAAACTGTGCTTCTTACCTCTTACTTAGTGTAACCGACTCCCAGGAGGATGCTTCCCCGATCACTACAATCTTAACCTGTTCAAGTCTAGGATTAACCATTATCTTCCGCACATATCCTCATAAACTGTGCTTCTTACCTCTTACTTTGTGTAACCGACTCCCAGGAGGATGCTTCCCCGATCACTACAATCTTAACCTGTTCAAGTCTCGGGTTGACCGTTATCTTCCCCACATATCCTCATAAACTCTGCTTCTTACCTCTTACTTTGTGGAACCGACTCCCAAGAGGATGCTTCCCCGCTCACTACAATCTTAAACTGTTCAAGTCTAAGGTTAACAGTTATCTTCCCCACATATCATAATAAACTGTGCTTCTTACCTCTTACTCTGTGGAACCGACTCCCAAGTGGATGCTTCCCCGCTCACTACAATCTTAACCTGTTCAAGTCTCGGGTTAACAGTTCTCTTCCCCACATATCCTAATAAACTGTGCTTCTTACCTCTTACTTTGGGGAACCGACTCCCAGGAGGATGCTTCCCCGATCACTACAATCTTAACCTGTTCAAGTCTAGGGGTGATCGTAATCTTCTCAACATATCCTCATAAATTGTGCTTCTTACCTCTTACTTTAGGGAACCGAATCCCAGGAGGATGCTTCCCCGATCATTACAATCTTAACCTGTTGAAGTCTAGGGTTAACCATTATCTTCCCCACATATCCTCATACACTCTGCTTCTTACCTCTTAATTTGTGGAACCGACTCCCAAGTGGATGCTTCCCCGATCACTACAATCTTAACCTGTTCATGTCTAAGGCTAATCTTCCCCACATATCTTCATAAATCATGCCAATTGCTCTGTAACCCTCTACCCCAAGTCAGTCCTAGGCCTTGTACAGTGTGAACGTCAGTGTTAGATAAAATTCCCCCTCTCTGAAAATAGATGCATATTCATAATTGCTGTGACATGAAGTCGTAGTTCGACCAACTAATAAGGAATCGTCCCGATTATGATACAATTAGTCTCGCGAGCAAATCAGATCTGCTCAAAACCAGGATACAAGGTCACTAATCATGAACCAATGATGAGTGAAGGGATACTTGAATCGAAGAATACATTCTCCAGTGTTTTGATCATCTTAATATACCCAGAGCCAAAATATGAAAATAAAATTCGCGACCCACACTCACATAGATACATTCAATATAGACATCGTTCTAACTCCCACTGACGACTAAGATGTACATAGACCTGCGGTGACACTAAGACATACATATTTTCTTCGCCCAAATTTGTAAGCGGGTGGGTGCTACATTAGAATACATACATATATATCAATATTCACCCGTACGCTCTCTCTCTCTCTCTCTCTCTCTCTCTCTCTCTCTCTCTCTCTCTCTCTGTCTCTGTCTCTGTCTCTCTCTCATTCGTGTGCACCAGAACATTTGCTTTTGAAATCTTAAACCTACAATTTTCACTATATATATATATATATATATATAAATATTGAACGATAAAAATATTAAAAAATTATAATCTTCAGACAGACTGGGTTGTAGATTAATATTCTTTCGTTTCTATTATTATTATTTCATTTAGATTCCTCGACTAGTTTCGGCCAAAATGGCCATCATCAGGAGAAGAAATATTTCTGCTTGCTGGTAGCAGTGAAGTACAGAAATGAATGTCTTGATGGAGAAAATGAACTTTTGTCTATATTTTCATTTGTTTTATATATATATATATATATATATATATATATATATATATATATATATATATATATATATTTACCTGAAGACGGTCATGAGACCAGAAACACGTGTAGTAAAATTATGGAAAATAAAGCATAATATTTTTTAAATAAATCCACATTACAACCAAAAAACGTTTGCAGCACCTCTCTATACATACTTTTCTCTCGTTGGAACCACTACAAACTCTTTCTTATATATATATATATATATATATATATATATATATATATATATATATATATATAGTTCGGATACAAACATATATATATAAAGGGTGTTTTATTAAGAGGGTTCAACGTCAGAAGTAAATAAATCAGTGTTAATGGTGAAAATTTATATATTTCATGTTATTTAAGATTGGATGTGAAAATTATTTAAAATGTCCGCCAATTATGTGTGAAAAATAATATATCAAGCTGTTCCTCGCAAATGCCTTATTATCTCATCCTTCAAGGAATTGTCGTTGGCTTTTGGCATAGACATCACTTTTGAGATGATCCCAAAGGAAAAATTTTGATGTCATCTCTGCATAGTTGTTCCTCGATCTCAACAATATGCCTTATTATCTCATCCTTCAGCTGTTGAATTGTTGTTGGCTTGTTGGCATAGACCTTTTTTTTGAGATGATCCCAATTGTCGTTGGCTTTTGGAAGAAATTTTTGATGACGTCTCTGCATAGTTGTTCCTCGATCTCACCAATATGCCTTATTATCTCATCCTTCAGCTGTTGAATTGTCGTTGGCTTGTTGGCATGGACCTAACTTTTGAGATGACCCGCAAGGAAGAAATTTTTGATGACGTCTCTGCATAGTTGTTCCTCGATCTCACCAATATGCCTTATTATCTCATCCTACAGCTGTTGAAATGTTGTTGGCTTCTTGGTATAGACCTTTTTTTTTGATGACCCCAAAGGAAGAAATTTTTGATGACGTCTCTGCATAGTTGTTCCTCGATCTCACCAATATGCCTTATTATCTCATCCTTCAGCTGTTGAATTGTCGTTGGCTTGTTGGTATAGACCTTACTTTTGAGATGACCCCAAAGGAAGAAATTTTTGATGACGTCTCTGCATAGTTGTTCCTCGATCTCACCAATATGCCTTATTATCTCATCCTTCAGCTGTTGAATTGTCGTTGGCTTGTTTATAGACCTTACTTTTGAGATGCCCCAAAGGAAGAAATTTTGATGACGTCTTTGATAATTGACCCCAATATGCCTTATTATCTCATCCTTCAGCTGTTTGTCGTTGGCTTGTTGGTATAGACCTTACTTTTGAGATGACCCCAAAGGAAGAAATTTTTGATGACGTCTCTGCATAGTTGTTCGATCTCACCAATATGCCTTATTATCTCATCCTTCAGCTGTTGAATTGTCGTTGGCTTGTTGGTATAGACCTTACTTTTGAGATGACCCCAAAGGAAGAAATTTTTGATGACGTCTCTGCATAGTTGTTCCTCGATCTCACCAATATGCCTTATTATCTCATCCTTCAGCTGTTGAATTGTCGTTGGCTTGTTGGTATCGACCTTACTTTTGAGATGACCCCAAAGGAAGAAATTTTTGATGACGTCTCTGCATAGTTGTTCCTCGATCTCACCAATATGCCTTATTATCTCATCCTTCAGTTGTTGAATTGTCGTTGGCTTGTTAGGGGAAAAAAAAACCCCAAAAAAAGGGTTTTAAATTTTTTTTTTTTCCCCCTTTTAAAAAAAATTTTTTTTTTTAAAACCCCGGGAAAAATTTTTTTTCCTTTTTTTTTTTTTTTTTTTAAAAACCCCCCTTTTGGTTTTTGGGGGTTTTGACCTTTTTTTTTTTGGGTTCCCGGGGGGTTTTTTTTCCCCCCTTTTTTTTTTGGTTTTTTTTTTGGGGAAAAAATTTTTTTTTTTTTTTTTTGGGGGGAAAAAAAAATTTTTCCCCCTTTTTTTTTTCCCCTTTTTTCCTTTTTTTTTTTTTAAAGGAAAAGGGGGGAAACCCCCCTTTTTTTCCCTTTTAAATTCCTTATTACCCCCTTTTTTTTTTTGGGGTTTTTTTTTTCTTTTTCCCCCCGGGAAAATTTTTTTTTTTTTTGGATTTTTTTTAAAAAGGCCCAAAAAATTTTTTTTTTTGGGGTTTTTTTTTTTAAAACCCTTTTTTAATTTCTAAAAAATTTTGGGGCCCCCCGTTGGGGATCCACCTTTTTTAAAAAAAATTTTTTTTTTTGGGGTTTTTTTTCCCAAATTTTTGGTTTTTTTTGGGGGTTTTTAAAATTTTTTTGGGGTTTTTTTCCCCTTTCCAAAAAAATTTTTTTTTTTTTTTGGGTTTTTTTGGTTTTTTAAAAAAGGGGTTTTTTGGTTTTTTTTCCCCCTTTTTAAAACCCCCGAAAATTTTTTAAATTTTTTTTTAAAAAATTTTAAAAAAAAAAAATTTTTTTTTTGGGTTTTTTTTATTTTTTTTTAAATTTTTTAAAAAAATTTTTTTTTTTTGGAAACCTTTTTGGGTTTAAAAAAAAAAATTTTTAAATTTTTTATTTTTTTTAAAAAAAAATTTTTTTCCCTTTTTTTAAAAACCTTTTTTTTTCCCCCCCCAAAAAAAAATTTTTTAAAACCTTTTTTTTTTTCCATTTTAAAAATTTTTTTCCAAACCCTTTTTTTTTTAAAAAAAACCTTATTTTTCCTTTTGGTTTAAAAAAGGGTTTTTTTTTTTTTTTCTTTTCCCCTTTTTTAAAACCCCTTTTTTAAAAAAAATTTTTTTTTTTTGGGGAAATTTTTTTCCAAAAAACTTTTTTCCCCCTTTTCCAATTTTTTTTTTTTTTTTTAACCCTTTTTTTTTGGTTTTTGGGGGGCCCCTTTTAAAGGGGTTTTTTTTGGGGGGTTTTTTTACCCCCCTTTTTTTTCTTTTTGTTTTTTTTTTTTTTCCCAAAAAAATTTTTTTTTAAAAAAAAATTTTTTCTCCCTTTTTTTAAACTCACCTTCCTTTTTTCCCCCCTTTTTTTTTTGGTTTTGGGGAAACCCAAAAAATTTTAAAAAATTTTTTTTTTTTCCCGGGGTTTTTTTCCCCTTTTTTTTTTTTTTTTGGGGTTTTTTTTGGGGTTACCCTTTAAAAAAAAAAAATTTTTTTTGGTTTTTTTTTTCCCCTTTTTTTTTTTTTTTTTGGTTTTTTTTTTGGGGTTTTTTTCCCCCTTTTAAAAAAAAAAAAATTTTTTTTTTTTTTTTGTTTTTTCCCTTTCCCCTTTTTTTTCCCCCCAATTTTTTTTTTTTTTTTTTTTTCCCCAAAAAAAAAATTTTCCCCTTTTTTTTTTTTTCCCCCCCCCCCTTTTTTATCTCATCCTTCAGTTTTAATTTTTTTTTGGGGAAAACCTTTTTTGGAAAAAAAGGAAAATTTTTTTTTTATTTTTGTTTTCCCCCCCCTTTTTTTTTTTTTTTGTTTTTTTTTTTCCCCCCCCCCCCAAAGGGAAAAATTTTTTTTTTTGGGGTTTTTCCCCCTTTTTTTTTTTTTTCCTTTTGGTTTTTTTTTAAATTTTTTTTCCCCTTTTAAAAAAAAAATTTTTTGAAAATTTTTTTTTTCCCCATTTTTTTTTTTCCCCTTTTTTTTTTCCCCCTTTGGTTTTTTTTTTTTTTGGGGGCCCGGAAAAAAGGGGTTTTTTTTTTTTTAATTTTTCTTTTTCCCCTTTTTTTTTTTTTAAAATTTTTTTTTTTTTTTAAAAAAATTTTTTTAAAAAAAAAAAATTTTTCCCCCCCCGTTTTTTTTTGCCTTTTTTCTTCCCCTTTTTTGGGTTTTTAAAAAATTTAAAAAAAAATTTTTTTTAATTCCGTTTTTTTCCCCCCAAAAAAAATTTTTATTTTTTTTGGGTTTTTTTGGGGAAAAAAAATTTTTTTAAACCCAAAAAAATTTTTTAAAAACCCCCTTTTTTTTTTTTTCCCCAAATTTTTTTTTTTTTGGGTTTCCCTTTTTTTTTAAAACCCCTTTTTCCCGGGGTTTTTTTAAAATTTTTTTCCCCAATTTTTTTTCCCCCCCTTTTTTTTTTTTTTTTAAAAAAAAAAATTTTTTTTTTTTTAAAAAGGGGGTTTTTTTTTTCCCCCGGGGTTTTTTAAAAAAAACCTTTTTATCCCCAAAAAAAATTTTTTTTTTTAAAAATTTTTTTTATTCCCCCTTTTTTTTTTTTTTTTTGTTTTTTTTTTAAAAAACCTTTTTTTTTCCCCCTTTTTTTTTTTTTTTAAAGGGTTTTTCCCTTTTTTTTTTTTTTTTGGCTTTTTTTTTTTTTCCCCCCAAAAATTTTTTTTTCCCCCAAAAATTTTTTTAAATTTTTTTTTTTTGGAAATTTTTTAAAAAAATTTTCCCCCAAAAAATTTTTGGGGTTTTTTTTTGGGACCCCACCAAAAAAAAAAATTTTTTTTTTTTTGGTTTTTTTTTTCCCCCAAATTTTAAAAACCTTTTAAAAAATTTAATTTTTTTTTTTTTGGCCCCCCTTTTTTTAATTTTTTTTGTTTTTTTTTTTTCCTGACCCCTTTTTTTGGGCCCCCCTTTTTTTTTTGGCTTTTTGCCCCACCAATTTTTAAAAATTTTAAAGGTTTTTTGTTTTTTTTACTTTAATTACCCGGGGGTTTTTTTGGGTTTTTGGGGGGCCAAAAAAAAAAAATTTTTTGGGGGCTGTTTTTTCCCCGGGAAAACCCTTTTTTTTTTTTTTTTTGGTTTTTTTTCCCCAAAAAAAATTTTTTTTTTTTTTTTTTTTTGGCCCTTTCCTTTTTAAACCCTTCCCTTTTTTTTTTTTTGGGGTTTTTTTTCCCAATTTTTTTTCCCCCCCTTTTTTTTTCCTTTTTTTTATTCCCCCTTTTTGTTTTTAAAGTTTAAAAATTTTTTTTTTAAAATTTTTTTCCCCCCCCCAAAAAAATTTTTTTTTAAAAAATTTTAAAATTTTTTTTGGGTTTTAACCTTTTTTTTTTAAAAAAAATTTTTTTTTTGGCTTTTTGTTTTCCCCCAAAAAACCCAAATTTTCCCCCTTTTTAATTTTTTTAAAAAACCTTATTTTAAAAAGGGGGAAATTTTTTGGGTTTTAAAAACCCTTTTTTCCCCCCCCCCCAAAAAAATTTTAACCTTTTTGGTTTTTTTTTCCCCCCCAAAAAAAAATTTTTTGTGCCCCCGGGAAAAAAGGGTTTTTGGGGGGAACCAAAGCCCCTTTTTTTTTTGGTTTTTTTCCCCCCTTTTTTTTTTTTTTGGTTTCCCCTTTTTAAAAAAATTTTTGGGGTTTTTAAAAAATTTTTTTAAATTTTTTTTTTTCCCAAATTTTAAATTTCTTTTTTTTTTTTTTTAAAAAAATTTTTTTTTTTCCCGGAAAATTTTTTTTTCCCCCGGGTTTTTTTCCCAAATTTTAATTTTTTTTGTTTTTTTTTAATTTTTTTTAAAACCCCAAAAAAAAAAGGGGGTTTTTTTTTCCCCTTTTTTTTTATCCCCAAATTTTTTTTCCCCTTTTTTGGGCCCCTTTTTTTGGGGGGAAAAAGGGGGTTTTAAAAATTTTTTTTAAAAAATTTTTTTTCCCCCTTTTACTTTTTTCCCTTTTTTGTTTTAATTTTTTTTTTTTGGGGGGGAAAAAAAAATTTTTGGGTTTTTTTGGTTTTTTAAAATTTTTTTTTTCCCCCTTTTTTTTTTTTGTTTTGGCTTGTTTGGGGCCTTACTTTTAGAACCCCCAAAAAAAAAATTTTTGGAAAAATTTTTTTTTTCCCCCCCAAAAATTTTTTTTTTCCCCCCCTTTTTTTTTTTTTTTTCCCCCCCCGGGGAACCCCAAAAGGGGAAAATTTTTAAGCCCTTTTATTTTTCCCAAAATTTTTTTTCCCCCCCTTTTGTTTTTTTGGTTTTTTGGGGGGCCCCTTTTTTTTTAAAAAAAAAAATTTTTTTCCCGGGGTTTTTTTTTCCCCCTTTTTTTTTTTTCCCTTTTTTGGGTTTTTAAATTTTTTTTTCCCGAACCCCCGGGTTTTCCCAAAAGGGTTTTTGGTGGGGTTTTTTTTTCCCGATTCAAACCCTTTTTTTTCCTTTTTTTTTCCCCTTTTTTTTGGTGGCCCAAAAATTTTTTTTTTTTCCCTGTTTTTTTTATTTTCCCTTTTTTTTTTTTTTTAACCCCCCCTTTTTTCCCCCCAACCCCCTTTTTTTTTGGGGGGAAAAAAATTTTTTTTTCCCCCTTTTTTTTTAAAACCCAAAAAGGGGTTTTTTAAAATTTTTTTAAAATTTTCCCCTTTTTTGGGGCCCCGGGGGGTTTTTTTTTTTTAAAAAAAAAAAATGGGTTTTTCCAATTTTTTTAAATTTTTTGGGGGGGCCCCTTTCCCCTTTTTTTTTGCCCGGGGGGGAAAACCCCCTTTTGGGGGAAAAAAAAAAATTTTTCCAACCTTTTTTTTTTTTTTTAAAACCCCCCCCTTTTTTTTTTTTTTTTTTTTTTTCCCCCCCCCAAAAAAATTTTTTCATTTTTGTTTTTTTCTTTCCCCGGGTTTTTCCCCCCCAAAAAAATTTTTTTTTTTTTAAAAAGGGAATTTTAAAAAAAAATTTTTTTTTTTTTTTTGGGCCCCCAAAACCCCCAAAAACCCCGGGGTTTTTTGGTTTTTTTTTCCCCCCCCCCCCTTTTTTTAAAAAGGGGGGGTTTTTTTTGTTTTCCCCCCCAATTGGGTTTTTTTTTTTTTTTTTTGTTTTCCCCCAAAATTTTTTTAAAAATTTTTTTTTTTTTTTTATTTCCCCTTTTTTTTCCCCCCCCCTTTTTTTTTTTTTTTGGGGGGGTTTTCCCGACCCAAATTTTTTCCCCCCCCCTTTTTTTTTTTTTTTTTTCCCTTTTTAAAAAGCCCCAAAAAAAAAAAAAATTTTTTTTGGGGGGTTTTTTTTTTTTCCCTTTTTTTTTTTTTTTTTTTCCCCCCCCCCCCAAAAAAATTTTTTTTTTAATTTTTTTTCCCCCCAAAATTTTTTTTGGGGGTTTTTTTTTTTTTTTTTTTAATTTTTTTCCCAAAAAAAATTTTTTTAATTTTTCCCCCTTTTTTTTTTGCTTTTTCCTTTTTTTTTTTTTTAAAAAAAAAATTTTTTTTAAAATTTTTTTTTTCCCCCCCCAAAAAAAATTTTTTTTCCCCGGGGGGTTTTTTTTTTTTTTAACCTCCCTTTTTTGGGGTTTTTTTTTTTATTTTAAACCCCCAAAAAAATTTTTTTTTTCCCCCCAATTTTTTTTTTTTTAAAATTTTTTTTTAAAAAAGGGTTTTTTTTGGGGGTTTTGGTTTCCCCCAAAAAAAAAATTTTTCCTTTTTGGTTTTTTTTTTCCCTTTTTTTTTTTTAAAAAGGGGAAAAAAAACCCCCCCCAAAAAATTTTTTTTTTTTTTTCCCAAACCCTTTTTTTAAAACCCCTTTTAAAAAAAATTTTTTTTTTTTTTTTAAAATTTTTTTTTTTTTAAAAGGTTTTTTTTTAAAATTTTTTTTCCCGGTTTTTTTTTTTTTTCCCTTTAAAAAATTTTTTTTTGGGGGGGTTTTTTTTTTTTTAAAAAAAAAAAATTTTTTTCCCCCAGTTTTTTTTTTTAAAACCTTTTTCCCCTTTTCCCCCCCAAAAAATTTTTTTGGGTTTTTTTTTTTTCCCCCCAAAAAATTTTTCCCCTTTTGGTTTTTTTTATTTTAAAACCCCCCTTTTTTTTCCCCCAAAAAAATTTTTTTTTTCCCCATTTTGGTTTCCCCCCCCCAAAAATTTTTTTTTTCCCCCCTTTTTTTAAAGGGGGTTTTTTTTTTTTTTTTTAAATTTCTTTAAAAAGGGGTTTTTTCCCCCTTTTTTTTTAAAAAATTTTTTTTCTTTTTTTTTTTTTTTTTTAAAATTTTTTTTGAATTTTCCCCTTTTTTTTTTTTTTTAAAAAAAAAATGGGTTTTTCCCCTTTTTCCCTTTTTTTTTTTTCCCCTTTTTTGGGGCCCGGGGGTTTTTTTTTTTTTTTTTCCCCCCCCTTTTTTTTTTTCCCCAAATTTTTTTTTCCCCTTTTTGGGTTACCCCGGGGGTTTTTTTTTTTAAAGGGGAAAAAAATTTTTTTGGGGTTTTCCAACCCCCGTTTTTTTTTTTCCCAAAATTCCTTTTTTTCCCCGGGGTTTTTTTAAACCCCCTTTTTTTTTCCCCCCAAAAAAATTTTTTTTTTTTTTTTTCGGGTTTTTTTTTTCCCCCAAAATTTTTTAAAAAATTTTTTTTTTTTTTCCTTCCCCTTTTTTTTTTTTTAAAAAAAAAAATTTTTTTTTTTTTCCCATTTTTTTCCTTTTTTCCCAAACCTTATTTTTTTCCAAAAAAAAAAAAATTTTTTTTTTTAAAACCCCAAAAAATTTTTTTTTTAAATTTTTTTTTTTTTTTTTTTTTTAAAAAATTTTTTTTTTTTTAAAAAATTTTTTTTCCCCAAAAAAATTTTTTTCCCCCGTTTTTTAAACCCCTTTTAATTTTTTTTTTTTTTAAATTTTTTGGGTTTTTTAAAAAAATTTTTTTTGGGGGAAAAAAAGGGGGGGGCCCCCCTTTTTTTTTTTGCCTTTTAAAATTTTTTTTTTTTCTTTTTTTTTTTTTTAAAAAAAACCCCGGGGGCCCGGGGAAATTTTTGGAAATTTTTTTTCCCCGTTTTTTAAAAAACCTTATTTAAATTTTTTTTTGGTTTTTCCCTTTTTTCCCCCAAGGGGTTTTTAAAAAATTTTTAAAGGAATTTTCTATTTTCCCCAAAAAAAATTTTTTTTTTAATTTTTTTTAATTTTTTTTTTTGGCTTTTTTTTTTAAAAAATGGGAAAAATTTTTTTGGGGCCCCTTTTTAAATTTTTTCCCCCCCTTTTCCCAAATTTTCTCATCCTTTGGGGTTTTTTTTTGGCTTGTTGGCATAGACCTTACTTTTTGGGCCCCGGGGAAAAATTTTTTTTCCCTTTTTTTCCCCCCAAAACCCTTTTTTTTTTCCTTTTTTTTTTTTTTTTTTTCCCTTTTTTTTAAAAAATTTTGGGGTTTTTATTTTTTCCTTTTTTTAAAAAAAAATTTTTTATTTTTTTAATTTTTTTCCTTTTGGGTTTTTTTTGGGGTTTTTTGGGGGGGAAAAAAAAAAATTTTTTTTCCCTTATTTTTTTTTTTTCCCCCCCCCCTTTTTTTTGGGTTTTTTGGGTTTTTCCTTTTTTAAAAAAAAGGAAAAAAAAGGGTTTTTTTTTTTCCCCTTAAATTTTTTTTTTTTTAATTTTTTTTTTTTTCCCCCCCCAAATTTTTTTTTACCCCAAAAAAAAATTTTGGGGGTTTAAAAATTTTTTTCCCCCTTTTCATTTTTTTTTCCCTTTTTTTTTTCCTTTTTTTTTAATTTTTTTTAAAAAAAAAAAAAATTTTGGGGCCCCCGGGGTTTTTTTTTTTTTTTCCCCCCCAAAAAATTTTTTTTTTTGGGGTTTTTTGGTTTCCCCAAAAAAAATTTTTTTTGGGTTTTTGGGGAAAAAAATTTTTTTTTTTTTTCCCGTTTTTTTTTTTTTAAATTTTTTTTAAAGGGTTTTTTTTTTTTTCCCCAATTTTTTTTCCCTTAAAAAAAAAATTTTTTTTTTTTTTTTTTTTTTTTTTAAAATTTTTGTTGGGGGGGTTTTTTTTGGGGGGAAATTTTTTTTTTTAAAAAAAAATTTTCCCCCCGGGTTTTTTTTTTAAATTTTTTTGGGGGAAAGGGGGTTTTTTTTTTAAAAATTTTTTTTTTCCAAAAAAATTTTTTTTCCCCTTTTTTTTCCCGGGGTTCCCCCTTTTTTAAAACCCCCAAAAAAAAAAAAAGGGGGTTTTTTTTTCCCCCCCCCAAAAAAATTTTTTCCCCCCTTTTTTTTTTTGGGGGGGAATTTTTTTTTAAAAAAAAAGGGGTTTTTAAAAAAAAAAATTTTTTTTTCCTTTTTTTTTTTTTCCTTTTGGAAACCCCCCTTTTTTTTAAAAAAAAAATTTTAAGGGGGGTTTTTTTTTTTTTTTTTTTCCCTTTGGGGTTTTTTTTTTTTTTAAAATTTTTTTTTTTGGGGCCCAAAAAATTTTTTTAAAAATTTTTTAAGGGTTTTCCCCTTTTTGGCCCCCCCCCTTTTTTTTTTTTTTTTAATTTTTTTTTTGGGGGGGGGTTTTTTTGGGGGGGTTTTTTAAAAATTTTTAAAAATTTTTTTTCCCCCCCAAAAAACCCTTTTTTTTCCCCCCTTTTTGGGGGGGAAAAAAAAATTTTTTGGGGCCCCAAAGGGTTTTTTTTTTTTTTTTTCCCGTTTAAAATTTTTTTTTCCCCCCCCAAAAAAGGGGGGGGGAAAAACCCCTTTTTTTAAAAAAATTTTTTTTTCCCCTTTTTTTCCTTTTTTTTTTCCCCCCTTTTTTTTTCCCCCGGGAAAATTTTTTTTTTTTAATTTTCCCCCCTTTTTTTTTTTTTTTATTTCCCTTTTTTGTTTTCCCCCAAAAAAATTTTTTTTAAAATTTTTAAAAAAAAAGGGGGGGCCCCATTTTTTCCCCCCCCTTTTTTTTCCCCCTTTTGGGGTTTTTTTTTTACCCCTTTTTTTTTTTTTTTTTGGGGGAAAATTTTTTTTGGGGGCCGGTTTTTCTTTTTTAAAAAAAAAATTTTTTTATTTTGGGTTTTTTCCCTTTCCCCCAACCCTTTTTTTTCCCCCAAAAAAATTTTTTTTGGGTTTTTTTTCCCCCCCTTTTTTTTAAAAAGAAATTTTTTGGTTTTTTTTTTTGGGTTTTTTTTTTTTAAAAAAAAATTTTTTGAATTTCTTTTTTGTTTTCCCCTTTTTTTTAAAAACCCTTTTTTTTTTTTTTTTTTTTTTTTTTTACCCCAAAAAAAAATTTTTGGGGGGTTTAAAAAAAAAAAAATTTCCTTTTTTTTTTTTTTTTTTAAAAACCCAAATTTTTTCCCCCCAAAAAAATTTTTGGGGGCTTTGGTTTTTTTTTTCCCCGAAAATTTTTTTTGGGTTCCAAAAAATTTTTTTTTTTGGTTTTTGGAAAACCCCAAAAAAAAAATTTTTGGGTTTTTTTTTTCTTTTTTTTGGGGTTTTTTTTTTTTGGGGGTTTTTTTGGGGGGGTTTTTTTTTTTAAAAAAAAAAGATTTCCTTTTTTTTTTTTTTGTTGGTTTTTTTTTTTTAAAAAAAAAATTTTTTTTAAATTTTTTTTAAACCCAAAAAATTTTTTTTTTTTGGGGTTTTAAAAAATTTTTTTTTTTTTTTCCCCCAAAAACCCGGGGGGACCTTCCCGGTTTTTTGGGGGGGAAAAAAGGGGTTTTCCCCTTTTTTCCCTTTAAAATTTTTTTTTTTTTTTTTTTAATTTTCCCCTTTTTTTTTTTTTTTTTTTTTAAAAAATTTTAAAATTCCCCAAAATTTTTCCCCCCTTTTTTTTGGGTTTTTTTTTTTTTTTCTTTGGTTTTGGGGGGGAAAAATTTTAAGGGCCCCAAAAATTTTTTTTTTCCCCAAAAAATTTTTTCCCCCCAAAAATTTCTTTTTTTGGGGTTTTTTTTTTTGGGGGGTTTTTTTTTTTTTAAAAAAAAATTTTCCCCCAAAAAAAGGGGTTTTTTTTTTCCTTTTTTTTTGGTTTTTTTTTTCCCCCCTTTTTTTTTACCCGAGGGGAAAAAAAAAAAAGGGTTTTAAAAAAAGTTTTTTTTTTTTTTTTTTTAATTTTTTTTTTTTTTTCCCCCCCCGGGCCCCGGGGAAAGGGGGGGTTTTTTTTTCCCCCCCAAAAAAAATTTTTTTTTTCCCCCCCCTTTTTTTTTTTTGGCTTGGGTTTTTTTAAAATTTTTAAAAAAGGAAAAAAATTTTTTTTCTTCAATTTTTTTTCCCCCCCCTTTTTTTCCCCCCCCTTTTTTTTTTTTTTTTTGTTGGCATAACCTTACTTTTTGGGGGCCCCAAAAAAAAAATTTTTTTCTTTAATTTTTTTTTTCCCCCCCCTTTTTTTATTCCCCCTTTTTTTTGTTTTTTTTTTGGCCAAAATTTAATTTTAAAAAAAAATTTTTTTTTTGGTTTTTTTTCCCAAAATTTTTTTTCCTTTTTTTGTTTTTGGGCCTTGGGGGTTTTTTTTTTTTTTAAAAAAAAATTTTTTTTTTCCCTTTTTTTTCCCCCCCCCATTTTTTCCCCTTTTTTTTTTTTGGTTTTTGGGCCCCCCAAAAAAGGGGGGAAAATTTTTCCCCGTTTTGTTTTACCCCAAAAAAAAACCAAACTTACCTTTTTTTTTTTTTCATAGACCTTTTTTGAGATGCCCCAAAAAAAAATTTTTTTTTTTGGGGGGGTTTTTTTTTTTAAAATTTTTTTTCCCCCCTTTTTTTTTTTTTTCCTTTGGCATAAATTTTTTTTCCCCGGGGAAAAATTTTTTTAAAATTTTTTTTTTCCCCCCCAAATTTTTTTTCCCCCCTTTTTTTTTTTTTTTGGGAAAAACCCCTTTTTTTAAAAAAATTTTTTGGGGTTTTTTTTCCCCCCAAAAAAATTTTTTTTTTCACCTTTTGTTTTTTGGTTTTGGGAAATTTTTTTTTTAAAAAAGGGGGGAAAAAATTTTTTTGGGGGTTTTTTTTGGTTTTCCCCCCAAAAAATTTTTTCCCCCGGAAAATTTTTTTTTGGGGACCTTCCAAAAACCCAAAAAAATTTTTTTTCCCTTTTTTTTTCCCCCAAATTTTTTTTTCACCTTTTTTTTTTCCTTTTGGGTTTTAAACCCCAAATTTTTTAAAATTTTGGGGGGTTTTTTTATTCCCCCCTTTTTTTTTTAAAAATTTTTTCCCCCAAATTTTTTTTTTTTTTTTAAAAATTTTGGGTTGGGAAAAATTTTTTTTGCCCCCCCTTTTTTTTTTTTTTTTCCCCCCCTTTTCCCTTTTTTTTTGGGTTTTTTTCCCCCCCCTGGAAAGGGGGGGTTTTTCCCCCTTTTTTTTTTTTTTTTTTTAAACCCCTTTTTTTTTTTTTGGGTTTTTTTTTTGGTTTTAAAAAATTTTTTTGGGTTTTTTAAAAAAAAAATTAATTTTTTTTGGGGTTTTTTTCCCTTTTTTTTTTCCTTTTTTTGGGGCCCCTTTTTTTTTTTTCCCCCCTTTTTTTTTTTTTAAATTTTTTAAATTTTTTTCTTTTATTTATTTCCCCTTCAGGTTTTTTTTTTCCAAACCTTCTTTTTTTTCCCCAAAAAAATTTTTTTCCCCCCTTTTTTTTTTTTTCCCTTTTTTATTTTTTTTTTTAAAAAAAAAATTTTTTTTTTGGCCTTCTTTTGGTTTCCCCCCCCCAAAAAAATTTTTTTTCCCCCCAATTTTTTTTTTCCCCCGGGGTTTTCCTTTTAAAAAAGGGTTTTTTTTGGGGCCCCAATTTTTTCCCCCCCCAAAAAAAAAAATTTTTTCCCCCCAGGGTTTTTTTTTTTTTTAATTTTTTTTTTTTTTTGGCTTTTTTGGGCCCCCCAAAAAAATTTTTTTTCCCCCCAATTTTTTGTTTTCCCTTTTTTTAATTTTTTTTTTAAAGGGTTTTTTTTTTTTTTTTTTTCCCCCCGGGAAAAAAATTTTTTTTCCCCCTTTTTTTTTTTTTTTTCCCCCCAAATTTCCCTTTTTTTCCCCCAAAAAAAATTTTTTTTTTTTTTCCCTTTCCCAAAAAGCCCAAAAAGGGGTTCCCTTTTTTTTTTCCTTTTTTTTTTAAAACCCAATTTTTTAAAACCCCCTTTTTTTTTTTTTGGGCCCCCCCGGGGGGAAAAAAAAATTTTTTTTTTTGGGGGGCCCCCCCCCTTTTTTTTTTAAAAAATTTTTTTTGAATTTTTTTTTTTTTTTTTGGGTTTTTTAAAAAAAAATTTTTTTTTTTTGGGTTTTTTTTTCCCTTTTAAAAACCCCCCCAAAAAAAAAATTTTTTTAAAATTTTTTTTTTTCCCAAATTTTTTTTTTTTCCCCCGGGAAAAATTTTTTTTTGGGGATTGGTTTTTTTTTTAAAAAAAAAATTTTTTTGGGTTTTTTTTTTTTTTTTTATTTTTTCCTTAAAGGGAAAAAAAATTTGGGTTTTTAAAAATTTTTTTGAACCCCAAAAGTTTTAAAAACCTCCTTTTTTTTTTTTTTTTTTTTTTTTTCCCCCAAAAAAATTTTTTTTGGGGTTTGGGGTTTCCCCCCCGGAAAATTTTTTTTTTTTCCCCTTTTTTTTTGTTTCCCTTTTTCCTTTTTTCTTATTTTTGGTTTTTCCGGTTTTTTAAAACCCCCAAAGGTTTTTCCCCCCAAAAAAATTTTTTTTTTAAAAAGGGTTTTAAATTTTTTTTTTTTTTTGGTTTTTTTTTTTTTTAATTCCCCTTTTTTTCCCCCCCAAAAAAAAATTTTTTTTTTCCTCCTTTTTTTAATTTCCCCTTTTTTTTCCCCCCCCAAATTTTTTCCCCAAAAAAATTTTTTTTTGGGGTTTCCTTTTTTTCCCCCCAAAAAAGGTTTTTTAACCTTTTTTTTTTTTTTTCCCCAAAAAATTTTTTTGGGTTTTAAAAAAATTTTTTTTTTTTCCCCTTTTTTTCCCCCCAAAAAAAAAAAAAATTTTTTTTTTTTTTTTTTCCCTTTTTTTTTTCCCCTTTTTTAAAAATTTTTTTTTTTTTTTGCCCTGGTTTTTTTAAAAAAAAAATTTTTTTTTTCCCTTTAATAATTTCCCTTTTTTTTTCCCCCCCCTTTTTTTTTCCCTTTTTGGGGGTTTTTTTTTTTTGCCCGGGGAATTTTAAAATTTTTAAAATTTTTTTTTATTTTAAAAAAATTTTTAATTATTTTTTAAAAAGGGGGAAAAAATTTTTTTTTTTCCCCCCAAAAAAAAATTTTTTTTTTTTGGGGGTTTTAAACCCCTTTTTTAAAAACTCCCTTTAGTTTTTTTTTTTTTCCCCATTTTGGGCCCCCCCCAAAAAATTTTTTTTTTCCCCCCTTTTTTTTTTTTTCCCCCTTTTTTCCCCCCAAAAAATTTTTTCCCCCCGGTTTTTTTTAAATTTTAAAAAATTTTTTTTTTTTTGTTTGGTTTTTTTTTTTTTTCCCCCCCTTTTTTTTTTGGGTTTTTTTGGGGGCCCCCAAAAAAAATTTTTTTTTTTTTCCCAAAAATTTTTTTTTTTTTTCCCCCCTTTTTTTTTTTCCCTTTTTAAAAAAAAAATTTTTGGGGCCCAAAGGGGAAATTTTAAAAAACCCCTTTTTTTTTCCTTAATTTTAAAATTTTTTTTTTTTTTTTTAATTTTTGGGTTTTTAAAAAAAAAAAATTTTTTTCCCCCCAAAAAAAAATTTTTTTTTCCTTTTTTTTTTTTTTTTTTTTTTTTGGGGGGGGAAAAAATTTTTTGGGGAAAAAAAAAAAAGGGGGGGGGTTTTTTTTTCCTTCCCGTTTTTTTGTTTTTTTTTCCCCCTTTTTTGGTTTTTTGGGAAAAAAATTGTTTTTCCCCCCAAAAAATTTTTAAGGGGGTTTTTTTTCCTTTTTTTTTAAAACCCCAAAAAATTTTTTTTTTTTTTTTTCCCTTTTAAAAAAAAATTTTTTAAATTTTAATTGTTTGGTTTTAAAAATTTTTTTTTTTTTTGGGGGGTTTTTTTTTTTAATTTTTTAAAATTAAAAAGGGTTTTTTCCCCCCTTTTTTGTTTTTTTTTTTTTAACCCCATTTTTTTAAAAAAGGGGTTTTTTGGGGCCCCTTTTTTTTTTTGGGGGGGGGGTTTTTTTTTTTTTTTTCCCCCCTTTTTTTTTTTTTTTTTTCCCCTTTTTTAATTTTCCCCTTTTTTTTATTTTGGGAAAAGGGGAAAAAAAAATTTTTTTTTTTTTTCCCCTTTTTTTTTTTTTTATTTAAATTTTTTTTTTTTCCTTTTTTTAAAAACCCTTTTTGGTTTTCCCCCCAAAAAAAAATTTTTTTTTCTCCCTTTTTCCTTTTTTTTTTTTTAATTTTTCCCTTAGTTTTAAAGGGTTTTTTTTAAACCCCTTTTTTTCCCGGGAAAACCCCTAAGGGGTTTTTTTTTCCCTTTTTTTTCTTTTTTCCTTTTTGGTTTTTTTTGGGGGGGTTTTTTTTAAAAACCCCCCAAAAAAAAAAAGTTTTTCCCTTTTTTTTTTTTCCCCTTTTTTTTTTTCCCCCCTTTTTTTTTTGAAAATTTTTTTTTTTTCCCTTTTTTTTTTTCCCCCCCCAAAAAAATTTTTTTCCCCCTTTTTTTGTTTTAATTTTGGGAAACCCCCCAAAAAAATTTTTTTTTGGGGGGGTTTTTTTTTTTTTTGGGAAAAATTTTTTTTCTCTTTTTTCCCCCCTTTTTTTTTTAAAACCCCCCCGGGGGGAAAAAAAATTTTTTCCTGGGGGGTTTTTTTTTTTGGGGGTTTTTTTCCCCCCTTTTTTTTTTTTTTTCTTTTTTTTAAAATTTTTTTTGGAAAAAAAAAAAAAAAAATTTTTTTTCCCCCCTTTTTTAAAACCCCTTTGTTTTTTTCCTTTTTTTTTTTTTCCCCTTTTGGGCCCCCAAAAAAAAAGGGGGTTTTTTTTTGGGGGTTTTTTTTTCTCTTTTTTTCCTTACTTTTTTCCTTTTTTTTTAAAAAATTAAAGGGGGAAAAAATTTTTTTTTTTTTTTTTTTTCCCAAAACCCAAAATTTTTTTTTTTTTTCCCTTTTTTTTTAAATTTTTTGGGGCCCAAAAAAAAAGGGGGGTTTTTAAGGGGGGGTTTTTTTCCCCCCCCCATTTTTTTGTTTTTTTTTTTTTTTTAAATTTTTTTTAATTTTAAAAAGGGAAAAATTTTTTGGGGGGTTTTTTTTTTTTTCCCAAAAAATTTTTTTTTTCCCCCCCCCTTTTTTTTTTTTTTTGGCCCCCCTTTTTTTTCCCCAAAGGGAAAAAATTTTTAATGACGTTCCCTTTTTTTTTTTCCCTTAATTTTTAAAAATTTTTTTTACCTTTTTTTTTTGGGTTTTTTTTTGGAAAACCCCGGGAAAAAAAAAATTTTTATGGGTTTTTTTTTTTTAAAAAAAAAAAACCCCCCCCCCTTTTTCCTTTTGGTTTTTCCCTTTTTGGAAAAAACCCCGGGAAAAAAAAGGGGGGAAAAAAAAACCCCCCCCCCAAAAAAATTAAAACCTTTCCCCCCCTTTTTTTTTTTTTTTGGCTTTTTTAATTTCCCAAAAAAGGGGGGGGAAATTTTTTAATTTTTTTTGTTTTCCCAAAAACCCCAATTTCCCTTTTTTTAATTTTCTTTGGTTCCTTTCCCTTTTTTTTCCCCCCGGGGGAAAAAACCCCAAAAAAAATTTTTTGGTTTTTTTTTTTTCCCCCCCAAATTTTAAAAATTTTTTTTTTTTTGGAAAAGCCTTTTTTTAAAAAAAAAAAAAGGGGGGAAAAAAATTTTTTCCCCCCCCAAAATTTTTTAAACCCCTTTTTGGGGCCCCTTTTTTAATTTTTGGGCCCCCAAAAAATTTTTTTTTGCAAATTTTCCCTTTTTCCCTTTTTTTCCCCTTTTTTTTAATTTCCCCCCCCTTTTTTTTTTTTTTTTTTTAAACCCCCCCAAAAAATTTTTTTTGGGAAAAAAAAAACCCCCCCCCCTTTTTAAATTAAAACCCCTTTTTTTTTTTGGGTTGGTTTTTCCTTTTTTAAAAAAAAAAAGGTTTTAAAAAATTTTTTTGGGTTTTTTTTTCCCCCCTTTTTTTTTTTTTTTTTTTTTTCCGGTTTTTTCCCCCCCCCCGGGGGGTTTTTTTGGGGTTTTTTTCCCCCCAAAAATTTTTTTAAAAATTTGGGTTTAAATTTTTTTTTTTTAATTTTTAAAAAAAGGGGGGAAAAAAAAGGTTTAAAAAATTTTTTTGGGAAAAATTTTTTCCCCCCCTTTTTTTTTTTTTAGTTTTTAAATTTTTGGGGGGTTTTTTTTTTTTTTCCCCTTTTTTTTTTTTCGTTTTCCAATTTTTGTTTTCCCCCTTTTTTTATTTCCTTTTTTTTTTTAAAAAAAAAATTTTTTTTTTAAAGCCTTTTAAAAACCCCCCCCTTTTTTTTTTTTTAATTTTTTATTTTTCCTTTTTTCTAAAAAAAATTTTTTTTTTTTTTTTTTTTTTTAAAAAAAAAATTTTTTGGGTTTTTTTTTCCTTTTTTTTAAATTTTTTTCCCCAAAAAAATTTTTTTCTTCCCCCCCTTTTTGGGCCCCCCAAAAATTTTTTTAAAACCCCCCCTTTTTTTTAAATTTCCCTTTTTTTTAACCTTCCCTTTTAAAGGGGGGGGTTTTTTTTTTTTAAACCCCCCTTTTTTTTTTTTTTCCTTTTTTAAAAAATTTTTTTTTAAAATTTTTTTGGGGCCCTTTTTTTTTTTTTTTTTTTTCCCCCCAAAAACCCCCCTTTTTTTTTCCCTTTTTTGGGGGGGTTTTTTTTTTTCCCCCTTTTTTGGGGGGAAAAAAAAAAAAATTTTTTTTTTTTTTCCCAAAAGGGGCCCCCCAAAATTTTTTTTTTAAAAAAAAATTTTTTGGGCCCCTTTTTTTTTGGGGAAAAATTTTTTTAAAAAAAATTTTTTTTTTTAAAATTTTTCCCTTTTTTTTTTGGGTTTTTAAAAAATTTTTTTTTTTTTTTTTTTTGGGCCTTTTTTAAAATTTTTCCCCAAAAAATTTTTTTTTGGGGTTTATTGTTGTTTTTTCCCCCCTTTTTTTAAATTTTTTTTTTTTTGCGTTTTTTGGGTTTTTTTTACCTTTTTTAAAAAAAACCCCCCCGTTAATTTTTTTTTTCCCCCCCAAAAAAAATTTTTTTTTTTTGGTTTTTAAACCCCCTTTTTTTTAACCCCCCCCAAAAAAATTTTTGGGGGGGTTTTTTCCCCCCCCAATTTTTTCCCCCCGGGTTTTAAAAATTTTTTTTTTTCTTGAATTAATTTTTACCCAAAAAAATTTTTTTTTTCCCCCCTTTTTTTTTTTTTAAAAAAATTTTTTTTTTTTCCCTTTTTTCCCCCTTTTTTTTAAAATTTTTTTAAAAAAAGGGGTTTTTTTTTTTTTTTCCCAAAACCCCAAAAAATTTTTTAATTTTTTTTTTTTTTTTTTGGTTTTTTCCTTTTAAATTTTTAAAAAATTTTTTTTTTTTTTTTTCCCAAAAAAGGGATTATTTTTTTTTTTTTCGGGTTTTTTTTCCCCTTTTTTGGTTTAAAAAATTTTTTTTTTTTTCCTTCCCCTTTTTTAAAGGGGGGGCCCCCCTTTTTTTTCCCCCCTTTTTTTTTTTTTTTCCCCTTTTTTTCCGGGGGGTTTTTAAAAATTTGGGAAAAAAACCAAACCCCTTTTTATTTTCCTTTTTCCCCCCTTTCTTTTTTAAACCCTTTTTTGGTTTACCCGGGGAAAATTTTGGTTTGGGGAAAAAAAATTTTTTCCCCCCTTTTTCCCCCTTTTCCCCCTTTTTTTTTTTAAAATTTTTTGGTTTGGGGAAAAATTTTTTTTTTTGGGGGGGTTTTTTTCCCCCTTTTTTTTAAACCCCTTTTTTTTTTTTTTTTTTTTTGGGTTTTAACCCTTTTTTGGGGCCCCAAAAAGGGGGCCTGATTCCCCCCCTTTTTTTTTTTTTCACCTTTAAATTTTTTTTTTCCCCCCCCTTTTTTTTTTTTTTAAAAAAATTTTTAAAGAAAAAATTTTTTTTGGGCCCCCAAATTTTTTTAAACTCCTTTTTTTTTTTTTTTTAAAAAATTTTTTTTTTTTTTTTCCAAAATTTAAAAAAGGGGGTTTTTTTTGGGTTTTTTAAAAAATTTTTTTTCCCCCTTTCCTTTTTTTTTTTGGGGGAAAAATTTTTTTTTTAAAAAAATTTTTTAAAAAAGGGGGTTTTAATTTTTTTGGGCCCCCCCAAAAAAAACTTTTAACTTTTTTCCCTTTTTTTTTTTTTTTACCTTTTTTTTGCCGGGAAAAAAGGGAAAAATTTTTTTTCCCTTTTTTTTTTCCCCAAAAATTTTTTTTCCTTTTTTCCCTTTTTTTTTGGTTTTTTTACCCTTTTGGTGAAATTTTTTTGGAAAAATTTTTTTGGGGTTTTTTTTGTTTTCCCCCTTTTTTTTTTTTCACCTTTTTTTTTTTGGGGTTTTTTTCCCCATTTTAAAAAAAAAATTTTTTTTTTTTTTTTTTCCCTTTTTTCCCCCCTTTTTTTCCCTTTTGTTGGTTTTTTTTTGGGACCCAAAAAAAAAAATTTTTTTTTCCTCCTTTTTTCCCATTTAAATTTCCCTTTTTTTTTCCCCGGGGGTTTTTTTTTTTTAAAGACCCCAAAAAATTTTAATTTTTTTTTTGATTCCCCTTAAATTTTTTTTTTCCCCCCCTTTTTTAAATTTTTTTTTTTTTTTAAAATTTTTTTTTTTTTTTAAAAAATTTTTTTCATTATCTCATCCTTCAGCTGTTGAATTGTTCTTACTTTTGAGATGGAAATTTTTGATGACGTCTTGTTGGTATGTTGAATTGTCCTTACTTTTGAGATGACCCCAAAGGATGAAATTTTTGATGACGTCTCTGCATAGTTGTTCCTCGATCTCACCAATATGCCTTATTATCTCATCCTTCAGCTGTTGAATTGTCGTTGGCTTGTTGGTATTGACCTTACTTTTTGAGATGACCCCCAAAGGAAGAAATTTTGATGACGTCTCTGCATAGTTGTTCCTCGATCTCACCAATATGCCTTATTATCTCATCCTTCAGCTGTTGAATTGTCGTTGGCTTGTTGGCATAGACCTTACTTTTGAGATGAACCCAAAGGAAGAAATTTTTGATGACGTCTCTGCATTGTTGTTCGTCTCGATCTCACCAATATGCCTTATTATCTCATCCTTCAGCTGTTGAATTGTCGTTGGCTTGTTGGACCCATAGACCTTGTCGTTGGCTTTTTGAGATGACCCCCAAAGGAAGAAAACCTTTTTGATGACGTCTCTGCATAGTTGTTCCTCGATCTCACCAATATGCCTTATTATCTCATCCTTCAGCTGTTGAATTGTCGTTGGCTTGTTGGCATAGACCTTACTTTTGAGATGACCCCAAAGGAAGCAATTTTTGATGACGTCTCTGCATAGTTGTTCCTCGATCTCACCAATATGCCTTATTATCTCATCCTTCAGCTGTTGAATTGTCGTTGGCTTGTTGGCATAGACCTTACTTTTGAGATGACCCCAAAGGAAGAAATTTTTGATGAGGTCTCTGCATAGTTGTTCCTCGATCTCACCAATATACGTTATTATCTCATCCTTCAGCTTTTGAATTGTCTTTGGCTTGTTGGCATAGACCTTACTTTTGAGATGCCCCAAAGGAAGAAATTTTGTCAAGTCGCACCTTATTATCTCAGTTGATGTCGTTGGCTTGTTGGCATAGACCTTACTTTTGAGATGACCCCAAAAGGAAGCAATTTTTTGAGAGATGATGCAACCTTATGAACTTTTCCTTCAAATTCTGTTTGAACATCCATTTTGTCATCGTAATCGGATTCATAACTTTAACACGTTGTTTGATTGTTAATCTTTTATGCCCCAAAGCCAAAGACTTTTTGTTAAATCTGAATGAAAAAGAAAAAAAAAATCATTCGATCTCACCAATTCACATTTAAAATCGGTTCTTCATTGTTGAATTATATTTTATATATATATATATATATATATATATATATTTATATATATACCCCAATGGTGTGTGTGTGTGTGTGTGTTTGTTTTGTTATATATATATATATATATATATATATATATATATATATATATATATATAAATATTGTGTTATAGAAAATATATTTAGTATATATTAACGCTCTGTACATTTCTTTTATTTCTTATACAAGGTCAAAATAGTGGTGGGAACGGACATTGACATTTGATAATTGTTGTTTGATCCATTTTCGTCATGAAATAATTACGTTGAGCAAAATGGAATTAAGTTTCCATAGTATTGAAAGTATATGTCAACACAAAATAATGTAAAACGAAAAATGAATGTGGAAATATTGCTTGAAGCAAAATGAAAAGTTTGCATCTATTAAAAATATTTGAAGCAATAAAAATAGTGAGGACATGAAAATATTATTTTAGACAAAATGAATTTAAAAATATTAGGAGGAAATATATTGAAAGAAGATATATATATATACATAAATATAGAATATATATATGGATATATTATATAAGGAAATATATAAGAATATGGCCATGGATATATTGTATAAGGAAATATGAAAGAAGATGGCCATGGATATATTACATAAAGGAAATATATATAAGAATATATGGATATATTACATAGGAAATATAAAGAAGATATATTATGGATATATTACATAAGGAAATATGGTAAGAATATGGCCATGGATATATTACATAAGGAAATATGAAAGAAGACCTCCATGAAATTAAAAAATTGAAAGAAGATGGCCATGGATAATTACGTTGAGGAAAATGGAAAGAATATTTCCATGGATATATGTCAACACAAAATAATGTAAATGGATATAAAATAAGGAAATATGAAAAAGATGGCCATGGATATATTACATAATGAAAATATGGTAAGAATATTAAATGGATATTTACATAAGGAAATAAAAGAATATGGACATGGAAATATTATTTTAGGAAAAATGAAAGAAGATGGCCATGGATATATTACATAAGGAAATATGAAAGAATATGGCCATGGATATATTACATAAGGAAATATGGTAAGAATATGGCCATGGATATATTACATAAGGAAATATGAAAGAAGATGGCCATGGATATATTACATAAGGAAATATGGTAAGAATATGGCCATGGATATATTACATAAGGAAATATGGTAAGAATATGGCCATGGATATATTACATAAGGAAATATGAAAGAAGATGGCCATGGATATATTACATAAGGAAATATGGTAAGAATATGGCCATGGATATATTACATAAGGAAATATGAAAGAAGTGGATATATTACATAATAAATATGAAAGAAGATGGCCATGGATATATTACATAAGGAAATATGAAAGAAGATGGCCATGGATATATTACATAAGGAAATATGAAAGAAGATGGCCATGGATATATTACATAAGGAAATATGGTAAGAATATGGCCATAAAAATTATATGAAGCTGATTGGAAAGCGTGTAACCATGGGAATATTACTTGGGGGAATATGAAAAGAGGGTGTCAATAGAAATCTTATAGGAGGGAAAATGAAAGGAATGTGACCATAAAAATATTATGTGAGGCAAAATAGAAAGGATGTGTTTGTGGAAAGTTCGGATACAAATGAAAGATGACCATGGGTATGTTATGAAGCAAAATAAATGATGGCCACTGACATATATTGCCTGGTAAATAAATAAAAATTTCCTTTCAAATATCACGTGAGACAATATGTAACGCGATGTCCACAAAAAATTGCCGATGTATAACGTATAATGTTAGCAGTTATTAATGGAGAATAGCGTCGACTGTTGCATTTAAGTTTTAGTAAGTTAGTTTTTAACATTTTTGTTATGTACCGATTCCGTTTTTCAACGGTTTTTTTTCTCTTTTTGATTGATGCTGCTGTTGCTATCTTTAATTTTTTTAATTTCAATTTCACGTCATCATTTTTATTGCAATTAATTTAACTGCCATCGTATTTTTTTTCTTTACTCGTTTACTTGTGTATTGATTATTTCGTCCATGACTCTAGGGATAGATTACTACTCCCATCTCTGTCCCAAATATCCTAAGTTGAATGTCATTTCACCGTCGCACAGTTAAAATAATTCCGATGTTCGGCTCTCCAAATAAGTTGGCTGAATGTACATTCCGAGAATTAACTGAAAAGTCAAACGTAGAACTGTTTTGAAAGATCTTTCTGGGGTATCTACCATTTTTTTTAATTCCTTGATGAATTTTTAATGGATATGTTGACTTTAACCAAGTTAAAACTAAATAACCATTTTTTTTAATAAGAGTAGAAACGCCCTCCTATATACCGGTTCATACTCTTCCCCCTTCTCTTGAATAGGCGTAGAGGCTCATCCTTTGTTTTCTGTTGAAGAAAGGGCTCCCGGTTCGTTTCCACTTCTGAGGTTTGAATAGTGGTGCTGTCATAAGATTTTTCGCGATATGTGTGGATGGTGGCAACGTCTCTTCATACTGAAGGTACCGGATTGACGGTTGCTGCTTCCCGACTGGTAGTAATGAGCCCAAACTCTTGCGTCTTGAGCCGTTGCTATAATCAACAGTCGCATAATATACTTACTGTGCCATGTCACGCGTAGAAAGGTGTACCTGCAAGCGCCTCAGGTGGGCAAACCCGAGACCACACAAAAATTGCTTCTGCGCCAGTTCCCAGCCCGAACATGGTACATTAGACGACCGACTGCTACTAATATTCTTGGCCTTTTCCTTACCTAAATAAGATTCCATGACAATAAGCAACCAACGAAATAAAATTAAGCTAATCCATGAAAAACACTTAGACCCCTCAAACTTTCTTTCCTCAGCATTCGCGGTAATCATACCAACTTTTGCAGTGTGAAATCGTTCCCCTTCCAACAATCTATGAACATCCTAACCCTTTGCGAAACTAAATTTAACGCTTTAAACCCATCCTCTGAATTCTCGATTCCTGGACATGTTCCTCTCCTTAGGAAGGACTCAAATGTCCACATGCATAGCCTAGAAGTTTATGTTTGCTAACATCTCACGCTGGCTAGGGAACTTTTTCTTGAATCTCCAGACGATTTTTACATGCATCCTCTTCTCTCTCTCTCAACTAAACTCAGTCAGGTATCTCTTCTTTCTCTACCGTTCTTCTTCCTCTCATGACTATTGCGTGCTCGATAGTATTTCTGATAATATAGACAAGGCCATCACCCTACACCCGTTTGCAGATATATGTGTTCGATGATTGTAAGGCCAACCGTCGCAGATGGCTTAATCTCTGACCTCGCTGGAATCCAAATCCTGAACCTCTCAATCCCTCACGCAAATAGTGGACTTCTCCAGTAATCCAGATGGGCGCGCTTCTCTTTTGATTTTTTTTCTTTACTTCTATCCCTGACTCATGTCGTACTCTGCAGCTCTACCCTCTTGACACGTCTGATCATACGGTAGTGTCTGTAAACATCTCGTTCCGCTCTCCCGCCAGCCAAGAACCTCGAGCCAACAGAATAGCTTTCTGTTATCAACCAGCTGATTGGGATTCGTTCCGTGAGTTACTTCATGTCTCTTTCTAATCAATTTGTTAAAAATGCGCCTCTGATGTGTCTTCTTCGGTAAAAGCCGGCACCGAAGCTTTTATTCCAGCACGGAAACACCAAGTGAAACCCCTTTCACCTCTTTGGTTCTCACCTACATACTCGGCAGCTATCGCCCACATGAATCCTTTCTTCCGGCTGTAGCAGAGCGACATATTTGATTGCAACAGACGTCTCTTTGTCTCTGCTAAATGACTGCAAGCGAACTTACTGTTTGCTGATAGAATGAAATAACGTGTAGCGTCTCAGATGTTCGGTTCTAGAGATTACTGGCGGCACTGCAAGAGTGTGCTGAACAACAGTAAATCCTCAATCCCTCCTCTATTCAATCAATTTGAAAGTTCTGACATCTACTGCAGTTAAGGTAGAATGCTTTGCCCGGAAGTTCTCTTCCAAATCCACATGTCCTTGCCATTTTTTAAATTTTCCATTTTACCTGAGGAGTTTTATTATCATCATTCAAACTCCCAAAATATTTAGAAAATGATGTATTATTTCTATAAATATTATTAGTAAATGGCTTTTGACATGTTTTCGATGTAATATCCCAAAAGAATCAATAGAGATTCGAACCCGGCTCTAATAGTTGGAAAGCGAACGTCCTAACTACTCGACCACCCAGAGTTCAGTTCAGGGTTCAAATACTTAAGAATAACATTTCTCAAGTTTTTTTTTTAAAACTCCTACCCCCCCCACCACCACCACCATCACCACAACAAAAATCTTCTTTCTCATTCAGCGTAGTTGAACTATCTGGGTCATATAATGAGGAAAGACGGTGAATTTACGTATCACTGGAAACAACGTCCACAACTTCCAATCCTTTGTTACTCGATGCAATGTTATGACCACTGCCAATTCACGTTTTCCCGTCCATTTACATAAACTCGTGAGGTAGGGTACACTAGACATCCATCCTCCCCTTGTCTTCAGTATGGCCTGTGAGGGTCAAATTCTCCAAGACCTGTTTCCTCATTATATGTCACAAGAATTTTATCTGTTTTTTTCTCATTCGAAGTCAGTTATACCGTGCGTGATTGGGCACCTCGAGACGGTGTAATGGTTAGCAAGCTTGGCTCACTAGAACAATTACGACTGAGTATTGAGTTTGATCCTCACTGGGTACCACCTAATTTCGTCCTTGTGCCACATCTAAACTACGCTTAGAAAATCACTATACCGTGCGGGATACACGCGTGATCGATGTGTCGATTCATGACTGACCAGAGAGATTTCTCAGCATTTCAAGCAGTAAGGCGGCCTCTGATCGAGTGACTGGAGTTTTCGAGAAGCGTAGAATCACCTCTTAATTGCTGTTGCTCCAAGATTCACGCTGACGAAGTGTGGTAGTACCTGTTACGGTGCCAGTAATGGACAAATAGTGCACCACTGAATACGAACAAAATACTATGAAATTATAAAAATACATTTTTATAGGAAAAATAACAGCAATACATTTTTATATTAAAAATTACCAACTGTACCTATTTATAGTAAAATTACCAACAATACCTCAACCAACAAGAAAGAACTCTTTCATGACGTTAATCTATATAATATCCTACAATTTCTTAAAGAAATCAAATTGTATTCCAAAAATAAATTTAAATACAACATAAAACACACATATCACTGCCTCTAGTAATTATTCTAACACAAACATGTATGTGAACAAAAGCTGAGTATCATCTACCATGTATTCAACTGTGAAAGCAGAATAACATGTATCATAATTTTATTACTTCAAAGCTCCCAAGAAAATTAAATTTCGGTTTAAATGACCCATAAGGAGTTGATATGCCGCTAAACAAACAAACAATAAAATTCCCTGGGTGTATGTTGCCGTTTCATTCTGCTGTAGACTTGTTGCCACCCAAGGCTATAGGACCTAAACTGTCCGGCTATTCAACCTATTCTATTCTCTTTATGGGGGTAGAAGAGATGGATTCATGCCTTTCCCAAGGGTATGTGCGTGTAAATGAATATAACGAACGGGTAAATACTGAGCAATTAACGATTAACTTTTTATTACGTGAGTCAGTGTTCTCAACCGTGTACCATATTATTCTCTGGAATAAACTACTTCTTATTTTCTATGTGTGTGTCAAGTTTTCCTATTTACGACACAACATATATATATATATATATATATATATATATGTATGTATGTATGTATGTATGTATGTATATGTACATATATTATAGAATGAAGAATATATAGAAAACGTTTACGTTTCAATTTTATAAAATAAAATTAATGTGAAATATGTCAGATTTCCTATTTGTTCTTTATCTTATCATCCTGTCGGATTCCGATTCATATTTGATCGGCATTTTATCTCTAACTCACACATATATATATATATATATATGTGTGTGTGTGTGTGTGTGTGTGTGTGTGTGTGTGTGTGTGTGTGTGTGTGTGTGTATATATATATATATATGTGTGTCTGTGCGTGTATATATATATATATATATATATATATATATATATATATATTTCATGGTTGGCTTCCCGTATCCGAATATAGATATCTGTTAGGGCGGTTAGCCAATGCCTGCTGCAGACATTTGCTCAGGCACATTTTTGTTTGGTCAGCACCAACACGGTACTTTCTTTTATACTCCCTCTATGCTTTTACTCACATGGTCTGGGTCAGCTCGTGGTATGGCTTTTTAGGCACTCCCCAAAGTTTCCCCTCTCATTAAAGCCCCACATTAAAAATACTGATGACACAGCTATTTACTCCTTTCTTAAAAGTAAATTGGATTAGTTCGATAAGGTCAAATTGGTAGCTGAACTTAAAAATGACATGCAAACTGTTGTTAAAGTGGTCAAGGAATGGTTTATTAATTTTAACGTCTCCAAAAGGAAACTGCGAAGTGGAAAGACTATATCGAATCAATTGCTAAGTCTGCAGCTAATGTCAGTTTTTCACCAGAATCTCTCCTACATATAAGTCTACCATTGGCCCATGCTTCGAACATTGCTGCTATATCTGGTCTGATGCTCCTGCTATATAATGCTATACTGTTGTTAAAGGGGTCAAGGAATGGTTTATTAATTTTAAAATCTCCAAAACGAAACTGCTCTCTTTTAAACATCCGAGAGAACCTTTTTTATCTTCCATCAGAATGGCTGATGCTAACCTCCAGGCGAGTGACTCATTGCCCCCTCCTGGACAAACGTTTTCAGGTGACATGAAGTGAAAAGGATATATTTTAATCAACTGCTAAATCTGCAGCTAAGAAAGTTAGTTCATTATGTTGTACTAGACAATTTTTCTCGCCAGAATCTATCTTACATATTTATAAGTCTACCATTCGTCCTTGCTGCCACCTCTGGTCAGGTGCTGTCATTGCATATTTAGAGATTCTTGATAAAATCCAAAAAAAGAATCCGCAATGATACTGGTCCTGACCTGGCATCTTGGCTTCAGTTACTTTCCAACTGCCGTACCATAGTTTCCTTGTGTCTTTTCTTTAAATGCAAATCGTGGTAATTTCTCTGATGAACTTTCCGCTATGGTACCTAGACTTTATGGATTTAAGCGCGGTACTAGATTGGCAGCAAGGTCTCATCATTTGACAGTTGAAATGATTAGATGTGACCGTAAGTTCTATTCTAACAGTTTCTTCTCTTGCACTTCTCGCTTGTGGAACCCACTTCTGGCTTCATGCGACCCAGTCAACTAATTGATATTACATTTAAATGAGATTTAAATGTAATGTCAATCATCTTTTTAATTCTTATTCTTTTATTGTCCACTCTCCTGAATAGTAGTTTTACTCATATTCTCTAATACTCAATAACATCTTACATCTTAGTGGCTTTATTGCCTTGCTTGTGCTGAAATGAATTTAAAAAATAAGAGCAACGTCAATTGTCATCTTCTGTCTCTTTGGTAACCCGTTCTTTTATTGTCCTTTCTCCTCAATAACGTTTCCTCATTTTCTTTCAGTCTCAGTAACCCCTTACGTCTTAGCGGTTTCTATCGCCTTGCTTAAGATGTATATTTGCCGTTGATGACAGGCTACAATATTTATTTCATCTTTTGATACGAGAAGTGTTTAACAGCCGTCCTGGTTTATTTATTAGATGGTCATTGGTTTTGTTTATATATATATATATATATATATATATATATATATATATATATATATATACTTACTCATTATTCATCAACGCGACTTTTCAGCAGGCATCCCTATCCCTATCTTTTTTGTTTTTATAAAAAAACAATTTCAGTTGCTGAACTCCAGCCTTCCTTAGCTGCTAAGACCCGTCTTACGACGTACATCGTGTCAAATCATCCTCATTACTTTCGTATTCAATTAGATAAGAAGGGCGTTCCTTCTCAAGAACCGCTGCTTTGTGGAACAGACTCCCGAGATGATGCTTCCCGATGACTACAATTTTAACCTCTTCAAGTCTACAAGCGTTATCTATCCTACATATCCCCATATTATGCTCTTCTTACTTCTTCCCTTTACGCTCTTACAACGAATTCATTCACCAACTTTCGTGCTTGAGTGGCTCTTGGGTCCTTCATCAGGTAAATATATCTTTAAAAAAAATGTAGGCACAAGGTCAGCACAATACTGTTTATTTTTTTTCTGGAGATGAGATGGTCAATGATTCTAAAAAAAACATTTCTGTCTCGTATAATGTATTTTTTTTAATGGCCGGAGTGTAGGATAGTCGAAACGTCATAAAAAATAACTAAAATGGAGAATATAAGTTCAAAATTATCTTTAGACAATCATGTCAACACTGTCTCAGGACTTTTGAGATAAATTTAATTTTCTCTAACTTATGTTCATCTGACATTCCATTTGACGGCACAAAAATTGTGCACGAAATATTGCGCAAAATATTGAATAAAATATTGCTTAAAATATTGAATAAAATATTGCGTAAAATACTGAAGGAGATATTGCGTAAACTATTGAAGAAAATATTGCACAAAAACATTGCGCTCTCCCGACGAATACTTTTTCTCCTTCAGACAAAGTGTTGCGTTTCGTATCGTTTCTAATTTCACCTTCAAGGACTACATCAACGAATGTTAATTTTTCACTTTTACACACTTTATTTCATAAGGGACAGTAGGCACAGCGTTGTTTCTCGCAGGAAGCGAGACTTATCGAGATCAAAAAGACAACCAGTTGGCCCAAATCTCCTTACAAATCTTGTCTTACAAAGGAATCTGGCTGCGGCTCGACATTTTAACGTTTCCAAATTCACACAACCGTCTTCGCGTCTTTGTGGTCTTATATCAAAGCTTAAGAGAATCTATCACTATCAAAATTCGATGCCCAATCGATTCAAGCCGCTCAGGTACGTCAAAGACTAGTAGATTTCATTTCCGGTCAGCCTACGCATTCTGTAGCAAAAGTTCTACATAGAAAGAAAAAAAAATGCTCTATAAAAGGATCGTCATCTGGTGATGATTATTAAGCAAATCTCGTAGGCTGTTGCTAATGACAATAAAAATATTGTTGTGTCGTGACACAATAGTAAAAATAAGAAAATCAAGTCGAAGTTGGTTTAAAGAACAAGTGTATTTAAAATCACAGATACAAAGGTAGGAAACGGGTACTACTCAGCTAGGCAGTTGTAGTACTGTCGCGGCTTACACCGGGTAGGTATTACTGGCACTATATATATTGAGAACCGGTGTAATTCCCTTGTGTTAGAGGCCGGTGCAACAAATATGATGATGATAAAGGTGAAAGCAATAAAGTTATGATGTTGATGATGCTGAAAAACCCATGAATCTCCCGATGACGCTAATGAAGTCCAAAATCAGATTTGCAGCGTCCACAACAATGAAACCGAACTACCTGGCGCTGTCTGTAACCATTTCCTCTCATATATCGTCGGATAAGTGCTTTACTGTTCAATCGTCTTTCTTCCTGGCCGCTGGACAAACTATGATCGCGAATTGATCACTCAGTCTCCTCTTCGTTGTAATCCCAGAGAGTGGGTCGAAGAAGGCCGAGACTTGCAGCAACAAAAATCCCGTTCATCTTCTTCCCGTCTCTGAACAAGGGACATCACATGAAGCGGATTGAGTTACAGATTAACGGGTATTTTTGGTCGCGGTCAGTTGCTAGGCAACGGGATTCCTTGAAGAGCGGCAAAGATTGAAATAAAATAAAAAATCTGATAGCATAATGAAGATTAATCGCGATGATAAATAAGATCTGGACAACGACCAATGTCCTCCACGTCTCACTCAGCCGAACGACTTACCGTTCACGCGACCTGTCTATTTGTCTCGCTAGACGCAATCTTTTGACATGCAACTTATCTGGGGAGAAAGAAAGAAAGAAAGAAAGAAAGAAAGAGAGAGAGAAACAGAGAATAACTCACTAGATAGGATTTCGAGAATGTGTTACCCATCTCCTCCTCATCATTATTAGTATCTCCCGACTTACGTGTTTTTTCCTGCTCCGCCATTGTTCAAAAAGAATATATATTTTTTACCTGACTGTGTCTTCCATCATCAAAGAAAAAAAAATCTTTTTTTCATTGGTTTAATTTTTTTAATGTATTAATTTTAATTAAGAAAACATAGATAATTAATTTACACTTTTAAAATTTACAAAGTTGTTTTCTGTTTAAAAATTTAACAAATTCAGAGTTTTGTGAAAAAAAAAACAGATTACATTATTTTTATTTTAGGAGAAATAAATATGACAAAGATTAGATAAGTTACACGAAGTAATATAAAAAAGAATTTAGTGGTTGCAAACTTACGAAAAAAAATGTAGTCAAAATCCAGCTGTTTACGCTCGAAAATAAATGATTTCAGCTCGTTCAAGCCCCTTACACAAAGGTATATTTAAAAAATAATTGGTACTTGTAAAATCATGTAAGAACATAAAATAAGTAGTCAAAATCAAGCTGCTTTGGCTCGTAAACAAGTAATTTCAGCAATTTTAGGCAGCTTACACAAAGTTATATTAAAATTTTAGTGTTTGCAAAGTCAGGAAAAAACCTAAAAATTAGTAAACAAATAGAGTTGTTTTCACTCGAAACAAGTGACTTCAGCGAGTTGGTTGGTTTTGTTTACCAGCATATCAACACTTCTATGGGTTATTTAAGGCCTAAATTTAAATATTTTGTACGCAACTTTATTTATTTATTTTATTTATTTATTTATTTATTTTGAGATAATAATGGTTTTAGTGATACAAGTCTTACTAATTAAGCTGGAATAAATGAAGTGGATCCATGCCTTTCCCAATGGTATATGCGCGTAAGTGAATATAATGAACCCAACTGGAATTGGATCTCCGCTTATCAATTCTGAGCCATTATCCATTATACCACATGCACATACAAGCTTATCCATAAAGCGGTCAGTCACCTAGGTACTGACCAGGTTTGACGTTGCTTAACTTCAATGAACGTGATATGGCCGTAAACCAATTTTAGCTAGTTTAGGCAGCTTACAAAATTTTTTAATCAGTTGAAGCCCTAAAGGAGGAAATGCAGCACACGAAAACTTCTCTCACTCTGTCATATGTCTTTCCCTAAAATTGTTCTTTATATATATATATATATATATATATATATATATATATATATATATATATATATATATATATTATATGCATGTTTCATTAAAAACGACAACGTTATGTGTATGTCTATATTAATATTGTGTATATATATATATTACCTGCATCCACCAGCAAAAAAAAAAAGACTAAAAATAATGGAAGCATTAATAATAAAAAAGAATAAGCCAATTCTTAACAATATTAACTACGAACAAAGCCACAATGTGCTAACCGTATTCGGAAATTAAAAATATCCCTACCACACACTTAGACATACACAGAACGCACACACTCAATTAAGCTGAAAAATCGAATCATCCTTGATAATGTCTAAATGTATAGCCGAAAACGCTCGGAAATATAAAACATTTTGACAGTTCTTACACACCCTTTGTCCAGAAAAGAAAGCTCTTGTTCGAACACAAAAAAAATTAAATAAAAAGCTTAACTGTAGTACCTTGTCTGTCGTTTTTAATGAAACATGCATAAAGGAAGGATTGCTGCCTAAATATACAACTACCATATATATATATATATATATATATATATATATATATATATATATATTACAGGCAATCGATCCGTTCATATATAATCCAGGTAGATCCTAGTAATATTAATTATTAAAACTGATCCACAGAAAGCTCGATGTTTTTTATTTTAACTGAACATATGTACTTTTTACAGCAACAAAACCCAAATTACCGCATCACCGAGTCTATTTCAAGCCGTTCTGTACACGGCTGTCATCAGCCCTTAACTGTCTGACTCGGAGCATTGTTTTAAATTTATTTTCAATGTCAATCCTCCTCTAGTAGACGCCTTGTTAATGAGAATGGGTTTGTGTTAGCGATTGGCGGGGGCGTAAGTTATCTTATCCCGGGGGAAGTGGTCTGGGGTTGGAGTTTATTTATGGCCATCTCTCTCTCTCTCTCTCTCTCTCTCTCTCTCTCTCTCTCTCTCTGACGTCGAGAAATAAATTATATGTCATTATCCTATATATTTTTATTAAAATGGAGATTCATTTTATATCGATTCGCTCACATAAATGGGATGCTACTGAAAAGTTCTCGGCTTGACACCCTTAACTTAGAAGCCTACTCATTTGGGAAGAGTTTAAACCAACATCTCAATAATGTTGATTATTATGAGGATGATAATGATCGTAAGCACTTCGGGTCCCCCTGGAGAAGGCTGGGAGCAAACGAATCAAGCGACAGTTTGAATAATTTTCTTTTCGTGATCAGCAATTTGAACAATACCAGTACACTCACATCCTCAGTCACGATGACTGATTATTATGCGGATGATGACGATTGTAAACACTTCTGGTCCCACTGTGGAATGCTGGGAGCAAATAAATCAAGCGGCAGTTTGAATAAAATTTAGTTGTTGAACTTAGCACGTCTTGCGTTATCTTTTTTTTTACAGTTGGAATCATCCTGTACAAGGCCCGAGGGCCACTCGAGGTAGACGATAGGAGTGAAAGCTAACGATTAACTATAGATTTGAACAGGTTAAGAGTGTAGTGTCGGGGAAACATCTTTCCATCCTAAGCCCAGGGGACGCACCGAGGATTTTTCAGCGCCTCATCTTACACCGCCTACCAAAATCATTTTTACACAAATCTTTCATAAAATTTGCAATGGTAATCACAAGTACGATAACCAAAGATATGACTTAATTTTAAAGGGTGCAATATATACGATACAATTGCAGTAACGGTTATTGACATCGAGAATGGAATCGACGATCCGTGTTCAAGTTCCATCTTCGTCTGCTACGCGTATTTTTCGCAGTAATACCTTTTGGAAAAGTATGAATCCAAAATATTTCCCCAAAAGCAGAATAAAATGGGCTCTATAGCTTTGGATATTAGCTAGTAGAAGGACTACTAAGAATTCAAAATTCAAGAACGTGAAACCGCTTTACCATCTTTCCCAAGAAGTCATAGTAATTCGCAAACATAATGAAAAGGAAGATCTGGAGTGCCACGATCGCATAAGTTCTTAAAATGGTTGACAGACAAACGATACATATATCCTCTCCCTTCTCAACAGCAGGATAAAATAGGCTCTCTTGCTCTGGTTGTCCGCCATTCTAGTAGAAGAACTACTTTGAATTCAGAACAGATAAGACAACGAGAAACTGCTCCACCATCTTTCCCAAGAATTTCATGAGAATTCACAAACGTAATGAAAAAGGAAGCTGTGAAGAATTATCCTTAAAATGGTTGACTGACAAACGGCACATAAATATACTGGCGCAATTAGCTTTGTACTGAGAGGCTAGTAACGATTGCAATTATATGTCATTGAGTAATTATGTGTATTTATAATGGCTTTAAATAACCTGTAATCTGTTGATAAGAGGTAAAAACTAATCAATCAAAGAACCGAGATGGGTGACCGCTTAGGAATACCAAGTGTTGTAAGCGTGGATGTGCGGCTGGTGTTATGGATAATGTCGCAGAATTGAAAATCGGAGAGCCGTATTCCAATTTCACTCGGGTTCGTTATATTCACTTACGTGCAGATACTCTTGGGGAAGGCATGAGTCCACCAGCTATGGGTTAATTAGTACGTCTTGTATCAGAAAATTATTATTATCTCGAAAAAATTCTTACAATCTAAAAAAATATTTTCTGAATTTAATTAACCGGCAAAAGGTTGATAAGCCGTAAAAAAAAAATCAACGTATATATTGCGCTGGCGTGGAGATTTTTAAGAAGCTAGAAAGAATTGAAATAGTTTCCAAAAGTTTTGTCTTTTTTTTTAATCAGTTCACCCCAAGCAAGGCAATAATGCCACTAAGACGCAGGGGGTGGGGGCTACTGGAAGTGATAGAGAATGAAAAGATTTCAGAAGCAACCGAAAAGCCAATCGTGAACAGCAAACAAGCGATAAACCTCTAACCTGTTCAAAATAACTGGGAGGAGTTTGAACCGGGCGATAGGCAAACCTATCTACTCCTATTGGGAGAGGAGGAAAACTAAAATAAATAATTAGTTCTGGCGGAGACGTTATGAATGTAGAGCTGAAATCGACTTCAGAAGAAACCAGAAACTCATTCCGAAACACGAAACAATAGATAAATCTTTAATCCAGTTAAAAAAAAAGACAAAAAAAAAAGAAAAAAAAAAACAAGGAGGAGTGTTTAGTAAATCCAAACCAATAGTTGAAGTATCTGTTGATCATTGCTTTTTCTTTCGTTACCTGTTTTTCCTGATTAAAATGACAATGATTTGTTTGACACACTAAACAAGATAAATTTCTTTAAAAAAAAAAAGGGCAAAGACCTAAATCTAAAGAGAAGAGGTGAGCGTACAAAACAGAGTGAACGTTCAAAGTAACAAAAAAGTGAGCTTAAAATTTCCAAATAATACAAGGCTTCAGTGGTTCAAACATCGGTAGGAAGGCCAAAAAAAGCCGCCTGACCAAAAACGTTGTAAATCAAAACAACAAAGATGAAGATACTAGTTCGAATAATTCAATGAACCAAAACAAGCTGAACACTTCAGCACTTTGGCGTGTTGTAATGGTTAAAAAAATTTATATCGCTAGAACAATTACAACTGAGTAATGAGTTCGATCCTCACTGTGTGCTCCATACTCCGGCCTTGTGACACATCTAAGCTGGAAACTTGTCGGCTCCCATCAAAGACAAACAATGAAAACAAAAAGCTTTTAGTGAAAACTTACATCTTCAAATTATAAAGAAGAATTTTAAATCCCCGGAGTTTAGGCCGAGACGTTAAGAATATGAAATAGAGTTTAGAAGGAACCGGAAGTCCAATCTTAAGCAGGAAACAAAGGATAAACCACTACTCCTCTTCAAAAAACCAGGGAGTGTTTAGTGTGTGTTTCATCCAAGTGTGTCAAGCAAGTCTTTGTCAGTTTAATCAGGGAGAGCAGACAATAAAAAAAAAAGAAAAAAAAAGATGAAGATCAACAGTCTTTTCACCTTTTTTAACTGTTCCTCCTGATTAAAATGATAATGATTTGATTGACAAACTAAACAAGACGAAAAGTTTTTTTTAAAAAAGGGAATAAACCTGAAGAGAAAGTGGAGAGCGTACAAAGCAGTAAACGGTTCAAAGCAACAAAAAAGTGAGCTTAAAATTCCGAATAATACAATCAGAACTTCTAACTTCACGTTAGAAGGCCAGAAAGACGGTTGGTCGAAACTTGTAAATCAAAACAACAAAGACAGAGATACTAATTTGGATAATTCAGTGAATCATAACAATATGGAAATTGTCGGCACTTATCAAAGACAAAAATGTTTATAAAAGCGATGAGTGAAATTTGCGTTTGCGAATCATAAAAAAGTTTCAAAGCCCCCAGCCATTTTTTTTTAATACAGAGGAGAATTTCGATATTTGCTTCTTTTTCTCTTCTCACGAGTTGTCTGATAATTTATCTCCAGGTTGTTAACTCAGATTTGATAGCATTGAGCAATGTCTCCCGCCAATGGAAGCAAAGATATTGAAGAGTTTAGTCTTTGTATCTCATCTCATATTACACGCGAGCGTGTTTTAACTGATGATTTACTTCACTGATCTTTTGCCTCTTCGTAAGGAGAGCCGGGCAGGTAATCTACTGTAATGAAGCGAAGCTCCTTTTACCATTGATTTCTTCTTCTTTTTTTTCTTTTGAGTTATTGGAGGCTGCGTGTGACTGCAGGTACAACCTGTCTGTCTCATCAGCCGGTCGGACAGAAAAGCAAATGCAGGGAAGTATACTGGGTACTTCTCGCCCTCCCCGACTGGCGTGGCCAAGGAAAGAACACCAACGAATAATCGATTGTCTCTCTCTCTCTCTCTCTCTCTCTCTCTCTCTCTCTCTCTCTCTCTCTCTTTTCTGACAATGTATTCATCAACTTCAATATTCAAATTTAATCTGGGACGCCCGCTCTGGTCCGGAAGTTTTCGGCGAATTCCGGATGTTGGTCGAAACGGTGCACGTCATCTCTCCATGCTTGACATCGCACAAGGCACTGGCGAACTCGATGCTTGACTTGGGTGTGTTACAGCAACTGTCATTTTTGACAAAGTGCCCGGATGTTATCGTAAACGTATCAGCTTCACTGGCACTGATATTTTACACCATAGATAACATAAGTCTAATCACGTTGACATCTGATATTGAAAATTTTAAATTAAACTCTTTCCGGGTTTCCGCTCTGATCAACAAGCAATATGGCAAACGAAACACCTCCAAGTTTCTCCAAGATAAACCAAGATTTTTTTTCAATTATTCTATCTAGTGACATGTATTAGAGGAAAGTATATATATATATATATATATATATATATATATATATATATGTGTGTGTGTGTGTGTGTGTGTGTGTGTGTGTGTGTGTGTGTGTGTGTGTGTGTGTGTGTGTGTATCGCGTGTAACAGCAAAATTGTCCAAAACGTGTAAAAGCAAAATTATCCATTTGTTAGATTAACCTTTGAACCGTTGTATCTTAGAAATGATTAAAGATATCTTACTGGAATTCTCCGATAACGCTGTTGGATTCTACTTTGAACAGTAAGAATGTATAATTTCTCTCCAAGCACAACAGAAGGATCGTGATGAAATCATTCATAATCGAAAATGAGATGTTCATCATTAATTAATCATAGCTAGGGATTGGAAGCTCATGAAGGATTGAAATAAAATTCAAATATATATATATATATATATATATATATATTAATCCAGGATTATTTTACAATTTATTCAAGATGTTCTTCGCTCTCTTTAACCTTCTAACTTTCCGTCCTGGAGTAACAAGATATCTCACGTTTCACGCACGATTTCATTTTCAAGTCTTTTTTCATTGCTCTTTGGACTGTCATAGCTGAAACTTCTCTCTCACGTGCCAAACGTCTTATGAATTGCGACTGATCTTTTCTAATTGATCTCTTTAACTCTTTTAAGTTAAAATGATAATTCCTCTGCCTGTTGTGACCTCCTGATCCAGTTTTTCTCTCTACGGTTCCGTCTTTTTTTAAAAAACTTATTCACCGTTCTCTTGATGGGTCTTGAATGGACTCTGAAGATGGAAGCCAGAGTATGAATGTTGGTACCATTGCTGAAGGCCTGAATGATATTTTTCCTCACACCATTGCTCAGTTGAGAAGATATAGTAGGGCTGGCACAAAACGATTTTAATTTGTTCTATTTCTAGCTGAATAACTCAAAGGGTTTTTCAGTGATTCTTAAGGCAAATAGTATCAAGATGTCTAAACCTCATTAATTTAGTGGTTTTTGGTTTTTTTGTTTTTTTAGATATTAAACGTTTTGTGGGATGAAAAATTATGCGTTACACGATTTGGACAATTTTACTGTTACGCCCGGTACAGATCATACCATAGTGTCCCTTCAAAAAATCAAGACGAACAGAGCCTGACAGATAATTTGCATGATGGGAGTGCAAAAGGACTAGAAGTCCTAACTGTATTTATTATCGGTGGATACAATCTTAACAATATAGTACCCCTCTCTCTCTCTCTCTCTCTCTATATATATATATATATATATATATATATATATATATATATATATATATATATATATATATATATATATATATATATATATATATATATATATATATATTTATATATATCCTCCGTCAGTTGTCTTTATATATATATATATATATATATATATATATATTGAACAATAAAAAAATATTAAAAATTAAAATCTTCAGACACACTGGGTTGTAGATTAATATTCTTTCGTTTTTTTTTATTATTATTTCATTTAGACACCATAAGAGACACTGATGGCACTATGTTGATGGCAGGCGCAGAAAAAATACTACAGCAACTTCTCGATAATGTAGTAAAGGAAAGCAAGAAGACAGGACTAATCCCCAATTGTAAGAAAACAGAATGACTGCCAGCAACAGGAACAGCCCAAAACGCGGTCTACCAATCGGAAATACCAAAATCAAGCAAGTGCAAAAATTTAAATATCTGGGGCGTATTTTAATAGAATACGAAAAAGGCGATGCCGAAATCCGTAGGCGAATTAGAATAGCGGAACATGCCTTCCAAAAGCTAAGTAAAGAAACAGGGAAAATTGCATTAGAAACAAAGAAAGATAAAATGTTATATAGTATCAGTTTTTATGGTTTCTTAATTTATATCAAAATCAAGTGCAGAAGTTTAAATATCTGGAAAGTTTTTTAACAAATAACAGAAAATTTGATTCAGAAACGCGAAATGCACATTGGAATAGTAAAAAATGCCTTTCAAAAGCTAAACAAAAGAACAGTAATGCCTTGAGATACGAGCGTGCCGACATAGGAGTTTTTTGAGATACGAGCCGGAGTCTGGCCGATTTTTTGCCTTGAGATACGATCTAAATTTTGAGATACGAGTGAGTTTCAGTTAATTATCATTTACTTGGCCTAGCAAGCGCCAAGCATCGAGAGTATTTCCACTCGCAGTACATGTGTTCGCCTCACCCGGGAAGGATCCCTGTTGGGTTGGGTTGGTTGTTTTTTGTTTTTTTGTCGTTATTTGGCAAAATTACTTTAGTGACACCATGGCTCTGAAGAAAGTAAGTGTAAAGAACAGTGATGAAAAGCCATAACGTAGGATTTTTATATAGAGGTAAAGCGGGAAATTTATAAAAAATTATGAGGAAATTGTACGAGTAATGAATCTGTCGAAACAGTATGAGCGTTCTACATCGACGATAAATTAAAAAAATTTTAAATTTTAAAAAAAATTAGTTACAGTAATGGATAGAATGTAAATGTTTTAAAGAATTTTAAAATCAAGTAATAAAGTTAATCTTCGATTTCGTAAACAAGACTAGTGTTGCTAGCCGAGTTGTTATTGTACCCCCCTCTCTCTCTCTCTCTCTCTCTCTCTCTCTCTCTCTCTCTCTATATATATATATATATATATATATATATATATATATCCTCCGTCAGTTGTCCTATGACTATATGTATATATATATATATATGTTGAAACATTGTATATGGCACGATCAACGAAATCAAAAAACGTCGAGCCTGGTAAGTAACTAAATGGATATCCGCTTTGGAATTCACACTACGTGGTATTCCCAAGAGGAATTTTAGAGAAATAAAATCAGAAAGATATGGTATATAATTTTGTTTTTGCGCAGGGGTTCCTTGAGACATGTAATTTATTTTAAGGGTTACGCAAGGGTAAAAAGGTTGCGAAACGCTGGTTTAGATGCATGTGGACCAAACATGATTTGCCAAGTACCAAAAAATATAATATTCTTCCCTTTTAATGATCTCCTTGTTAAGCAAGCGCTTTATTTTGTGCGGTAATGGGAATAACAGTTGAATGTGTGAGCGGTGTGATGGGTAAAGGCTCGGAATTGTTAACTGGAGAGCCGAGTTCCAATTTCATTTGGGTTTCTTTGGGAAAAATTATGAATCTACCCCTTCTCCCCCAGCTGTGGGTTAGTTAGTAAACCATTATTGTCTAAAACAATTCTTACAATCTAAAAATATTTTCTTGCTTTACATAACCTACAAAGGCTTGAATAAGACGTAAAAAACGAATCAATCAATTTTTGTGTCTATTTTTCGATGATAGTGTACTCGGTAAATTCATTCTAAATCGTCCTCGCTTTATTTTTAAAACAATGCGTGTGTAATCTTACGCTTTTAAAATCCTGGCATTAATTCTAACGCTCGTACACACAAACACATACACATACGCATACGCCTCTACACACACACACATATACACATTCGCACATAGACGATTGTCGAGGATTCTTCAGTTTTTCTTTATTCTGCTATCAACACGTGTCGTCAAAGAAATGGGGAAACACCCTAAAATATCTATGGTTGGCAAAACTGAAAAGTTGAATGTTCAAATATCCAGAAAAACTACTCCGTTATATTTCCTACACACAGGAGTGATAAACGTATTGAAAGTATAATTCATATCCAATTGTGTGTTATAGATTCTTCTTCTTTTATGTCCCGTGTCCCTTAAGGACGTAGGCGATCACGGCCCTTCACATCTTCCTGTCCCTTGTAGCTCTTAATTTGTCTTTTTTTTATTTCTCCCAAATCCTGTTCTGCCATCCATTTGCTCAAGCCCATCAAGTATATTACAAGTTGCATTCCTCTGTCCCTATTTCCCTCAATCTGTCCTGTAAGTATCAAATTCTCCAAGCCTTCCTTCCTCATTACGTGCCCCAGAAATGTCTCTTTCTGATGTTAAGTATAGGTTTCCTTTTTGTTTCCATTTTCTCCAAAACATTCGGTCTATGGTATCCTCAGCATCTTTCTGTAGGACCGCATTTCTGTCTCTATTTCTGAGATGAGGTCTTGTAATTATTTACATTGTTCGGGCTGTTGTCCTCATCTTTACTGCCATATTCACGACGTTTCAGCCGTTGTACACTCCGGCCTTTTTCAGGTGACTGGAATTTCGAACCGAAAACATTATTTCGTCCACCGGGGTAGATTGTTCTAGTTCCACGTGCCAGGCCTCTTCCGAATGTCTCAGTTATTTCCCTTTATCTCAACTCGCCAAGATTTTGTTCACCGCTACAGTAGTTCATCACTTTGATCCACTGGGCCATGTACATGGCCCAGTGGATCAAAGTTGGTAGGATCAAGTGACTTGACCTAAATAGTTGGGAGTTCAATACATGGCTAATGTGGAACTAGAACATTCTACCACAGTCAACGAACTAAAGGGTTCAGTTCAAAATTCCAATCACCTGAAGAAGGCCGGAGCATACAACTTCAGAAACGTCCTTAATATAGCAAGAAATATGGGGACAACAGTGCGAACAATGTAAATAATGTAAATAATCACATTTCTGTTACTTCAAGTCTCTTCTTCATCTGTGGAGAGATTGTCAAGCATTCGCTACTGTACAGGAGGAGAAATACTGCATAAGAGTTCAGTACTCTTTTCTTTGTTTCTAACGAGTGTAATTGATAACGGTTTGGGAATACTAAATCGGAGAGCCGAGTTCAAATTCCAGTTAGGTTCTTAACATTCACTTACGCGTAATTATTCTTGGGAAAGACATGAACCCATGTCCCCCCCCCCCACACCAGTTATGAGTTGAATAGCAGAATCGACTGTGTCCTAAAGCCTTGGTTGGCAACCAGTCTAACGCAGAAAGAAACGTTATCCTACTTCGGGAAAATCATCTGCCAAGTCAATCATGAGGCGAAAGAGACAGAATCGTTCTAGCATACATTGTGTATGGCACTTTACTGACTGAATTAACTGAATTAATATCCAGGCTTCGGGGATTTTCGCAATAGCAAACTGACATGTCACAAAGCGATATAGCTTGACCTTCTCGGTCTGCAATTTCATGACAATTACCTTCGACTCATTTTCGATAATTTTCGCAACACCCACAAATACACACAGAGAGACAGTGAGAGGGAAATAGAGAGGAAAAAGTTGTTTTCCGGTCATTTTTCTATTTGTCTTTAGTTGTTTCCCCCGGCTTACAATCAACTCCGGGTGTCAAGACAGTTGGTAGCTAGACAAAGATCAACACTGTGGAAATTGTCCGGCATTTGCTGCCATGTAGGACTGATTTTATATAGCAGTTCCACTTTCTGTTCTTTGTTTTTAACGAATTTTTCCTGTTTCGTAATGCTTTGTTTAGCTTTTGGAAAGCATATTTCGGTCTTCCTATACAAGTTCGGATTTCGGTGTCACTTTCTCTGTTGTTTGTTAAATCACTTCCTAGATAGTTGAATTTCTCTACTTGTTCCAATTTGTAGTTCGTATCCCGAGTTGCCCCTTTTGGTGACAACCTTACACACTGTCTTCTTACCATTGATGCTTAGACCTTTTTTTTCCTGCCTTATTTTATTACATTATCGAGAAAAATTGATTTTCCTCGCCGAAAAGTGATTCTCTCGTTTTTTACGGCATGTCAAACTTTTGGAAGGTTATTTATAACCAGAAAATATCTTTATACTGTAAGAATTTTTTTGAGATAATAATGGTCCAGTGATACAAGCCTTAATAATTAACCCATAGATGGGGGAAGAAGAGATGGATTCAGACCTTCCCCAATGGTATTTGCATGTAAGTGATTATGATTAACCCAACGGGAATTGGAACTCGGCTCTCCGATTAAAAATTCCGAGCCATTAAACATTACACCACCCATACATCCAAGTTTACAGCACCTGGTCTTCACAAGAGGTCACCCTTCTAGGTACTGACCAGACTTGACGTTGCTTAACTTGGGTGATCGTACGAGAACCTGTGTTTCAAGCTGATGTGGCGGTAAGTCTTTCGTCACCGAAAAAGATATTTCAAAATAAACCGACTTCCGTTTGCACAAATGTTGATAGTTCGATGCAATAGATTTTAAAACACGTCTTTTCAAGTCAGACGAAACGCTAAATGCTTGGTTTGTCATCTGAGAGAATATTCTTCTAACTTTTTGAAGCTAATTGTACCCCCAAAAATGTAGCCCCCCTACCTTATGCAAAAATAATGTTGCTTATGAATTCTCAGGTCCTTTGGGAGATTGCATCTCCAATACCAATAATGGAAAAAAAATCTTACATTGGTCGCACAAACACCACAATATCTTATGAGTTAACTTGTCACTTATCGAAACTTCGTACAATTTATGTACATATCAATTATCGCATCACAAGCAAGAAACATACACCTACTGACATATGATAAATATTAGTAGATAATTACACTCACTGTAAAGAACGATTTAAAATACGCTGTCCACTTGTTGAATTAATACCAAGTAGAGTTTCCCAGGATAGAGTGTGTCTACCACATACTTTCCAAAAACCTTTGGCACATCAGTGTATCAATTCTTTGAATCATGTATTAATTACGACCTCTCTACATATATGCACATATCACTTACAAGCAAGTTGTTAATGGCAATAAAGCCGAATATTTTGTAATGTCAGTCACTTAATTCGGTTGTTGCATCACTACCACATCAGTAAATATAGTTCACGCGATTGTTGATTGATTAGGTTTTTACGGTTTATCAACACTTTGTGTGTTATTTAAAGCCGAAATATATTTTGGATTGTAAGAATCATTTTTTGCGAGTAAATATAGCATTGTCATTTGGAGATAACAGTGATTTTTCCAGTTGTGAGTCCTACTATTTAATCCATATTTGGAGGGAAGAGGTTTTTTTTAGTTAATAATAGTTTAATGATACAAGGCTTACTAATTAACCCATAGCTGGGGGGGAGAAGAGCTGGATTCATACCTTTCTCAAAGTTATTTGTGCATAAATGAATATAACGGACCCGACTGGAATTCGAACTCAGCTTTATGATTTTTCATTCCGAACCACTATCAATTGCACAACCCGCACACCCATCGTTCATGCGAATCAAACTACGTGGTTTTCCAAAGTTAGGACTATAATGGGGTATATATATATAATTTTCTGGCGCTCCAAAAGTTCCATTTTCTTCTATGAATTGCTGTGACTCCGTGAGAAAGATAATGTAGTTGTTTCCCGTTACTGTCTTCGCTGTTTTTAATTCCTTCTCATAGACTAGTTGCCATCAAAGGCTGGAGAGCCAAATCCCCCCAGTCTTTGATACTATTCTCTCTATACACTAATAAATATCTGGGAAGTGTTCTAATAGATCTTCTAAGATCCGAAGACTCATTGGGATGGTCAAAGATCTCGTTAGAAACAAAGAAAAGAGTACTGCTACGTGATATCTATCCTCCTATATGGCAGCGAATGCTGGACAATGTTAGACATTTTCATGACGGTCGTCCTCGAGTATAGAATCCAGAGGTTGGCAGTGAATATTTCGGAGGCAGTAGGAAAGCGTACTTTAGGTTCGCAGTGGATATCACAGCAGAGTGTAGTTCTTCCTTCTGTCGTGTTCGCCTGATAAGTTGGCACTGGTCCTTCCGGAAGGGAAAACAAAGATGGCCGCCTTTATACACGACGGATACGATCTTCAGCGGCTCCTGATTGGTTAATCTTCTATTGGTAGACTATAAAGGGAAATAAGTCATTCTGACTCGCTCACTAGTTACACACATATACACAAAAAACTGTAACAGACAATCTCCTCCATGATGAAGGAGAGGCTTAAAGGAACAGAAATGTGGTTGTACAGAAAGATGCTAAGGATAACATGGGCTGAACATATTAGCAACAACGAAAAGAAATACTTAACATCAGGAAGAGACATTTCTGAGGGACATAATGAGGAAGGAAGGCTTGGAAAATCTGATACTCACAGGACAGATTGCGGGAAAGAGGGACAGAGAAAAGAAGCGTGTAACTTACTTAATGAGTATGAGTAAATGGATGATAGAACAGGGTTTGAGATAAATAACAAAAAATTATTAAGAGCTACAAAGGTCAGGAAGATGTGGAGGGCCATGATCGTCTACGCTCTGAAAAGTGTTAAGGGGTTCACCCCTTTTTATACAAGTGGACTCGCCCGGTGTGTACTTGTACTGCTGCCGGTGAATACCCGGGAGTGATACAGTGAGGGAGAGTGAGTGTGTGAGGTAACCGCTTTGTATGAGTCACAGTTGCGAGCACGTAGACTCAGAAGGAAGTCCTACTTCGATACTGAATTTCCCAGACTGTATATATATTATTATTGCTACTAACGGCATTTCTGGATCTACTAACCGTATTACCAATTGTATTATTACGTCAATACATTTATTTGCTATATTTCATTCCTGTGTTTGTCATTCATCTGAGACCAGATTTCATCCCGGAATCCACAACAAAAGGGTATGACGCATAAAAGATTAAGAATACACTAATATCCCCATTAATAAATTCTTTATCAATTTAATTTTATGTCTGTCTATATTTCTGAGATGAAGTATTATGTACATTATTTACATTATTCGGACTATTGACCTCATCTTTGTCTCCATATTTATCACAACGTTTCGGCCGTTGTACGCTCCGGCCTCAAGGACACATGGATAAAGGCGTTGGTTAGTGACAAGACCCAAAGAGTGTGAGTTCAATACCCGGTTAAGGCAGTGGAGAACTTTCAGAGGGAAAATTAGCAGGAGATAACTGATAACTGACATCCATTAAAACATGGCACGTGGAACTAGAACAGTCTACCCCAGTGAGCGAAATAAAGGGTTCAGTTCGACATTCCAACCACCTGAAGAGGGCCGGAGCGAACAACGGCCGAAACGTTGTGATAAATATGGCGACAAAAATGAGGACAATAGTCCGAATAATGTAAATAATGTTAATTTTATGTATTTGTTGTAATATGGAGGAAGACTAGATCACTGTGGCAGTCTGGAAATATGTGACAAGAGTAGGTCTCTGTTACGCGGGGCCTTCCTTAGGTGTGGGGTTTGAGCATGGGGTCAAACCAGAGGACAACAAGTTTAATTTTCCTTAAGCCAGCCTTGATTAAAGTAACACAGCAAATTTCTTCTTTAGCGACCTGACTCTGAATCGGACAAAACTCCATCTCTTCCGCTTTTTCTCTCTTCCTCTATCGCCCTATTTCTTTATCTAACTCTTTCCTCTCCCTTTCTCTCTCTCTCTCTCTCTCTATCTTCTTTTCGATTTTTTCATGTTTCTACGGCAGTTTTCATGTAGTTTGCGGCCATTTTGTACTGGTCAGAGTGAGAGCCTATAGCTGGCTGCCACGAATAGGCAGGAAGATTCTATTGGCCAGCGTGAGAGCCAACAGCTGACTGACACGAATGTTAAATAGCATGCTAGCATGCAAAAAAATCGATAGCTGCATTCGTCACAAGTGGGAAAAATTTAAATCTGCATGGCACTTTATTCCAATTGGCTAATTCGCTTGCTTAAACTCAACGTTGATTCTGATTCCGCAGAATTGGGTTGGGTGTGAAAAAGTATTTTTTGTTAACATGCTTTTTTCATTCGGTTTTTCCAGTTACGAGTCCTTTTTTAAAGCTGATCGTTTTGTGTTCATTTTGTTTGGTTCTTTTTTCGTAACAGATTTAATGTTTAGTAAAGAGCTTAGAAAAATATCGCAGTGTGAGATAGGCAAGAAGTAAGGCATGTAGCAACATCAGAACGGCAAAGTGCACTCCTTTAAAGGCAAGGAAGGGCAAAAATATTTTAAGTGAAGTGATAGCGATTGCTGTATGAGTCGTACGATTTTTTAATCAAGAATGGGCAACGCCGAGCCATGCTAGTATATATATATATATATATATATATATATATATATATATATATATATATATAGAGAGAGAGAGAGAGAGAGAGAGAGAGATAGATAGATAGATAGGGTTCGTTGAATATAAGACAAAGAAAATTTAAGTATTGTTTATTTAGTTTTTGCAGCATTCTTCCGTTTGGTGGAAGCAAGAAAGTGCAAAAATTTTCCATATTGTCTATTATCCCCAGCGCTTTAGGCCACTTCCTTAGCCATTTTCATGGTTAAAGGAGTGGCCGAATGATCTTGGAGCAATGGACAATATGGACAATTTTTGCACTCCCTTGCACCCACCAAACGGAAATGTAAAGATGAAAAACTAAAATTAAGTAAATTTTCCTTGTCTCATATTCAACGAAACATGTTTAAAGAAAAGTTGCTGCCCAAATATATATATATATATATATATATATATATAGAGAGAGAGAGAGAGAGAGAGATAGATATAGAGAGAGAAGGTAAAGAGAGAGATGATCTAGACTCTAGAGGAGAGAGAGAGAGAAAATGGAGAAAAATGAAAGAACGGGAAATAAAAGAGAAAAAGAGAGGGAAAGAGGAACAGAGATATGAAAGGGCGGATGAGAAGGAAAGAAGAGAGATGAAGAGAAAGGGAAAGATATAGAGAACTAGGAAAAGAGAGATAGAAAAATCAGGAAGACAGAGAAAGAATAAAAGAATGTGAGAGAGAGAGTGGAAGAAATTATTGTCTTCAAAGTATTATTGCACGGACATATCAAGTTTTGGAAGAAGAGTAGGAAAGAAAGATGAGGAGAAAGAGAGAAAGAGGAAGAAAGAAACATAAAAGTGAGAAGAAGAGAGAGAAAATTTCCACTATCGATGGGAGTTGGGAAATGCAAAGTCGGTCTTGTGCTTCCCGCTAACTTGGAGCATGTGCATGTAAATTTTGGCGCAAATCCGTCGAAAATTGCCGCCGTGCATTCGTTACAAACACACACACACACATCCTGCCTTTTATAGATAGAGATATGTATGTATGTCTACTAGGTGCGATTGGTAAATTGTCGTCATTTTATATTTTTGATTTCACGCATGCGCGCTGTTTGTTTTTGATTTTGTCGACTGCACAATATAGTAGGGTCAGTTGGGCACCGTCTCTAACAAAAAGAGCATCATGACGCAATTTCCTTCCGCCAGAAGTTAGGAAATGGCAAGCTGTACTGCTTTGTATTTGTGACGGAAGCCCCATTTCAGAGTGTTTGTGTATCAATCTGAGTAGAGTGCAGATAATTCGGAAAGAGCTGGATGAGTCTAATGGTGATTACGAAAGTACAGCAGCTCCGAAAACTCCCTCTGATCATTCTGATAAGAAAAGAATTCCTGAATTTGTTGGTGAGGGCCTCAAACTCAACACGGAGACCTAAATCAAATGCCTTAAAAAAGTGCTGCCCTGGGTTAAGAGAGTGGCTACTGGAAGACCCTATGTCTAGCAACAGGACTCTGCACCATATCCACACGAGCAGGAGAACACAGTCATGGCTGTTAGACAATTTCTGCAAACACATTACTCCTTACACATGGCCACCTACCTCTCTAGGCTACAACCCCCTTGATTATTATGTGTGGAGCTCAGATGAGCGAAACAAAAACGAAACAGCGTGTAACACCAAAGATGACCTGAAAGCAAGGATTATGGCAGTATTCACCAACTTAAACAAGAAGACCGTCCAAAAGAGTTGTAGGAGATTCCGAAGTTGTCTGCAGGCCGTGACTGAAGCCAATGGAGATTTTATTAAATAAATTTACTTTTTAGCATTTCAAGATATTTTTGTGCAATATTGGAAAATATATCTGTTAAAATGGGGTGTCACTGTTATTTTCATTTTTGCGTCCTTTAAACGACAATTTATCCATCACATCCTGTATATTGTCACTTTGCCGAGCGGACCTTAATTACAGATCAAGTATATGCCCCTTACAAGGTACATATATTGTTTTAGATTTTTAACTCAGAGATGTCCTTTTCCTATACTACAGTGTCCAGTCGTCCCTGTTATTTAACCTATATCTGGTGGAGTAGCGACGGACTTATACCTTACCCAAGGCTATTTTAATTTAAAAGTAACAAATCCCACCAGAATTCGAATTCAGCTCTCCGATTTCTTCTTCCGAGACTCTTGTTAGACATTTTCATGACGGTCGTCCTCGAGTATAGAATCCAGAGGTTGGCAGTGAATATTTCGGAGACAGTAGGAAAGCGTAGTGCAGGTTCGCAGTGGATATCGCAGCAAAGTAGCAGAGTGTAGTTCTTCCGTCTGTCATGTTCGCCGGACAAGTTGCCTCTGGTCATTCTGGTAGGATAACAAAGATGGCCGCCTTTATACACGACGGATACAGTGTTTTGCGGCTCCTGATTGGTTAATCTTCTATTGGTAGACTATAAAGGGAAATAAGTCATTCTGACTCGCTCACTAGTTGCATACGGTATATACCCAAAAAACCGTAACAACTCTAAGCATCACATTACCTGCACATGCAATAGAAATGGCGGCGACGATCAATAAACAAAGGTTCGTCTCGCACAGAATTATATAGGAATATGTAAAGATTTTGCTTCTCAAGTGTTATCTATGAAGAGGCATTTTCTTTCTGCCTGAAAAATCAGCATCCAAAGTACCAAGGTTCAAAGACATGTAAGAATGTGTTGTAGAGTAGTTTTCACAGTGGAGGCTTGTATTTCACTAAGTCGGTCCGAAATTAGGTTCGACGTACAAAACGTTAGGAACTTGAATATTTAATGACGCAGCAATCTAGTTGTGGTGGTTGATACTTTAATGTCCGACATCGACTGACTCACCCGCTTACTCAGCTCACTGGCGACTGCTACTACTACTACTTATTATCTGTGGAAGAGTCTATTTACAATAGAATAGGTATGTTCTAGTATAACAGAATGCTAAATTATTTGAACAGCAAAGTGAAATATAGGTAAATATTAATTTGATCTTAGCATTCCACAGATCGAAAAAACGAGACGAATATAAAAACTCATGATCACGAGTCCTGTAACTCTTTTAAGTCGTAGGGGCACTACATGTACTGCATTCACAACAGAAGTAGTGTGTCTTGGGAAACATAACCTGTTGGAGCCCAGAACTCGCCAGGCTGGTATGGAATCAGTGTTTTCCTTCTCCTAGATCGGTTGCTACTCATGGCTAAAGAACCCAGTTTTCCCTGCTATTTACCCATAGCTGTGGGAGAAGAGATTGATCCATACTTTTTTCTTAAGGGTATTAGCATATAAGTGAATGTAATGAACTCGACTAGAATTCGAACTCTGCTCTCTGATTACCTCAATCCGAGTGGCAATCAGTTACTCCACCGTCCTTCCATATATAAAGACTATGTTGTGCCAATATTCACAATATGGTTTCGATCACCTACCTTGAATAACAGCATCCATATTCTGAATAGCTTTGCCGAATTCGCTTAGCCGTCAATCAAGTTCATCAAAAACAAGGATTTATGCAACCTGTAAGGCTACAACGAGATTACCCAACCCCCACTTGAACGTCTCCTGGGATGCAAGCTTTCTCCCACCCTCAAGTGGAACTAGTATATACGAACAATCGCTAAAGATGCTTTGAAACTGATCGGTTCCAAAAGATACCTGGCTCCTCCTAAATTGATCTATCTTTACAAGTGACATCTTTAGGACGAAATAAAGGGTTTGGTTCGAAATTTCAATCACCTGAGGAAGGCCGGAGCGTACAACGGCCGAAACATTATGAATATGGCAATGAAGATGAGGATAACATTCCGAATAATGTAAATAATGCAAGTAATCCTAATACCACGTCTCAGAGATATAGATAGACTCCAAAGAAGGCTGGAGCGTACAACGGCCGAAACGCTGTGAATATGGCAATGAAGATGAGGATAACAGTCCGAATAATGTAAATAATGCAAGTATTTACTACCCCTGATCTAAAATAATGATTCTTGAACGAAACGAATGAAACTAACAGGGTAGCTACGGTTCAGTTCATACCCGTTTAAAAAAAACCACCAAATCGAAAATCTACCCAGGCTCTGAACTTGACAAGAGTAGATGATTGATCTTTTCGCAAACCTTACCGAGTTCAACTTTCTGTTGCTTCCTGCTGCTTCGAGAGAAACACTCCCGTTAATACTGGCCCGCCTTTTCGGAAACGCACGTCGTATGTACAATATCTTGACGACGCAAAACTTTAACGAGGCGAGATTCGTTTGATTTGTGACGGATTTCATTGGTGGCTGGGTGGAGTTGAGGTTTGAACAACTCTTCAGACAATCAATCACCAAACACCGAAAGTAGGTCTGTAGCAAAGCAACCGTTTTCTTGTGATCAGCCCGCTGCGCAGTTTCCGGGCGTCAACACGACCCACCCGCCTCGTTTTCAATATAGACAAACAGCCACTTGTATGCCAGCCAGCTTCAGGAAACTCATCAAATCGACTCTATGAAGTAACACACGAACGCGTGTGGCAAAAAAAAAAAAATAAATAAATAACAGCGCCATGTCAGTCGATCAAAACAAGTTCGGGTGTCCGAAACTACAAGTTTAATGGCGCCAGAGAGAATTCTCTCTTATTGTTGTTGCTGTTTCGTTTTTTAATACCTGTCGAACATCAATTCGTAAGGAACTTGGGTCAAATCGACAAGGATACTTAGAAAGTTCAAAATAATCTTAGAAAAAAAAGTTTGTTTTCATGATCTTTATGATTTGGAGATAAAAATGTGTTAATGTTTAAAATCAGAAATTAAATTTTTTTTTAGGACACAATGAGGAAAGGCGGCTTGGCGAATTTGGGGCTCCCATATGAAAGGCAAGAGTGATAGAGGAAAGCAGCGAGTCATCTATCTAACGAGCTTGGTTGGCAGAACAGGGACTTGAAGAAAATGCTGAAAAAAACAAACCTTACTGAGATCGCAGACGTCCCTGGCAGAGAAGAAGAAGAAGAAGAAGAAGGAGGAGGAGGAGAGAAGAAGAAGAAGTGGAAGAAAAAGAATAAGAAGGATGGGGGAAGAAGAAAAAGAGGGAGGAGACGATGAAGTTGAAGAAGGATGAGAGAGGATGAAGAAGTAGAAGGAGGAGGAGGAGATAAGAAGAAGTAGAAGAAAAAGAAGAAGAAAGATGGGGGAACAAGAAAAAGGAGGATGAGAAGATGAAGATGAAGAAGTAAAAGAAGAAGAAGAAGAAGAAGAAGAAGAAGGTGGAGGAGGAGGCGAGAAGAAGAAGTGGAAGAAAAAGAAGAAAGATGGCGGAACAAGAAAAAGGAGGAGGAGAAGATGAAGATGAAGAAGGATGAGAGAGGAAGAAGAAGTAGAAGGAGGAGGAGGCGAGAAGAAGAAGTGGAAGAAAAGAAGAAGAAAAGATGGCGGAACAAGAAAAAAGGAGGAGGAGAAGATGAAGATGAAGAAGGATGAGAGAGGAAGAAGAAGTAGAAGGAGGAGGAGGCGAGAAGAAGAAGTGGAAGAAAAAGAAGATGGCGGAACAAGAAAAAGGAGGAGGAGAAGATGAAGATGAAGAAGGATGAGAGAGGAAGAAGAAGTAGAAGGAGGAGGAGGCGAGAAGAAGAAGTGGAAGAAAAAGAAGAATAAAGATGGCGGAACAAGAAAAAGGAGGAGGAGAAGATGAAGATGAAGAAGGATGAGAGAGGAAGAAGAAGTAGAAGGAGGAGGAGGCGAGAAGAAGAAGTGGAAGAAAAAGAAGAAGAAAGATGGCGGAACAAGAAAAAGGAGGAGGAGAAGATGAAGATGAAGAAGGATGAGAGAGGAAGAAGAAGTAGAAGGAGGAGGAGGCGAGAAGAAGAAGTGGAAGAGAAAAAAGAAGAAGAAAGATGGCGGAACAAGAAAAGGAGGAGGAGAAGATGAAGATGAAGAAGGATGAGAGAGGAAGAAGAAGTAGAAGGAGGAGGAGGCGAGAAGAAGAAGTGGAAAGAAAAGAAGATGGCGGAACAAGAAAAAGGAGGAGGAGAAGATGAAGATGAAGAAGGATGAGAGAGGAAGAAGAAGTAGAAGGAGGAGGAGGCGAGAAGAAGAAGAAGGGAAGAAAAGAAGAAGAAAGATGGCGGAACAAGAAAAAGGAGGAGGAGAAGATGAAGATGAAGAAGGATGAGAGAGGAAGAAGAAAGAAGGAGGAGGAGGCGAGAAGAAGAAGTGGAAGAAAAGAAAAAGAAGATGGCGGAACAAGAAAAGGAGGAGGAGAAGATGAAGATGAAGAAGGATGAGAGAGGAAGAAGAAGTAGAAGGAGGAGGAGGCGAGAAGAAGAAGTGGAAGAAAAAAAGAAGAAGAAAGATGGCGGAACAAGAAAAAAGGAGGAGGAGAAGATGAAGATGAAGAAGGATGAGAGAGGAAGAAGAAGTAGAAGGAGGAGGAGGCGAGAAGAAGAAGTGGAAGAAAAAGAAGAAGAAAGATGGCGGAACAAGAAAAAGGAGGAGGAGAAGATGAAGATGAAGAAGGATGAGAGAGGAAGAAGAAGTAGAAGGAGGAGGAGGAGAGAAGAAGGAGGAGAGAAGAAGAAGATGGCGGAACAAGAAAAAGGAGGAGGAGAAGATGAAGATGAAGAAGGATGAGAGAGGAAGAAGAAGTAGAAGGAGGAGGAGGCGAGAAGAAGAAGTGGAAGAAAAAGAAGATGGCGGAACAAGAAAAAGGAGGAGGAGAAGATGAAGATGAAGAAGGAGGATGAGAGAGGAAGAAGAAGTAGAAGGAGGAGGAGGAGGAGAAGAAGAAGTGGAAGAAAAAGAAGAAGAAAGATGGCGGAACAAAAGAAAAAGGAGGAGGAGAAGATGAAGATGAAGAAGGATGAGAGAGGAAGAAGAAGTAGAAGGAGGAGGAGGCGAGAAGAAGAAGTGGAAGAAAAAGAAGAATAAAGATGGCGGAACAAGAAAAAGGAGGAGGAGAAGATGAAGATGAAGAAGGATGAGAGAGGAAGAAGAAGTAGAAGGAGGAGGAGGCGAGAAGAAGAAGTGGAAGAAAAAGAAGAAGAAAGATGGCGGAACAAGAAAAAGGAGGAGGAGAAGATGAAGATGAAGAAGGATGAGAGAGGAAGAAGAAGTAGAAGGAGGAGGAGGAGAGAAGAAGGAGGAGAGAAGAAGAAGATCAAGAACAAGAAGAAGAACAAGAAGAAGAATGAGGATGAGGAGGAGAAGAAGAAGTGGAAGAAAAAGAAGAAGAAAGATGGCGGAACAAGAAAAAGGAGGAGTAGAAGATGAAGATGAAGAAGGATGAGAGAGGAAGAAGAAGTAGAAGGAGGAGGAGGCGAGAAGAAGAAGTGGAAGAAAAAGAAGAAGAAAGATGGCGGAACAAGAAAAAGGAGGAAGAGAAGATGAAGATGAAGAAGGATGAGAGAGGAAGAAGAAGTAGAAGGAGGAGAAGAAGAAGAAGAAGAAGAAGAAGAAGAAGAATGAGGAGGAGGAGGAGGAGGAGGAGGAGGAGGAGGAGGAGAATAACAATAATAATAATATGTCCTGGATTATTCTTTATATCTTTTCCAGTTGTTTTTGTATATGAGCAGTTTATTTCAATTGTTTATATTTATGAAGCGGAAATATAATGTTGTCCTGAAAAATTTGAAATCGTTAATTGTGTTTTTTGCATGAGTTCAGATCCAAGTATCGTTTATTCCTGTTGACAAATAAAATAAAATTCTACTTCTTTTATTTTAAATAGAATTAAAAATTTCAAATACGAGTATCTCTCCTCTCATAATGTTTTGAAGTAATAAAAATGTTGGACTAAAAATAAATCCAGAAATTGTTTTGTTTACGTTTCGGATACAAAACTGAGCAGATATGGGCTTTCGAGAAAAATAACCTGAATTAGGAAGATTGCTTTCCTTAAAAAGAGAAAATAAAAACTTGCTTAGCCATAATGCAATTCCAATTAAGTACTTGATTCTATGAAGCCAAAATTTAGTAAATTTCATTTGTTTTCTAAATATAAAGCATATTTTCTCTATTAAAATTTCTCAAATGCGCACAATATAAAACAAAAATAAAAATGGGGCATCTATTTCAAATACGAGTATCCACTATAATAATGTTTGAAGTAATAAAAATGTTGAATTAACAATAAATTGCTTTGTTTACGTTTCGGATATGGGCTTTTCGGGGGAAAATATCTGGAAAGGAAAAGGAGACATGCTGAAATGTGACTCTCTCTGTAGCCGAGAGGTAAAGCAAACCGGATGAAATAATGATTTTTCCTACAAAGCTTCGATCCCTGCCGGTGAGCACATTTCTTTATTAAGATTTTTCGAGTGCTCCGATAGACATAACACACACAGACCGCAAACTACATAAAAACTGCCGTAGAAGCACGAAAAAATCGATTATTTCCATTTATTTCTATGTGAGTTGGGAAATGCAAAGTCGGCTTTGGCCTTCCCGCTAACTTGGAGCAAGTGCATGTACATTTTGGTGCAAATCCGTCGAAAATTGCGGCTGTGCATTCGTTACACACACACACACACGCACGCACACACACACACACGCGCGCACACACACACACACATCCTGCCTTATATATATAGTTTGCGGCCATTTTGTACTGGCCAGAGTGAGAGCCTATAGCTGGCTGCCACGAATAGGCAGGAAGATTCTATTGGCCAGCGTGACAGCCAACATTTGACTGACACGAATGTTAACTAACATGCTTGGATGCGAAAAAATCGATAGCTGCATTCGTCTCAAGTAGGAAAAATTTCAATCTGCATGATACTTTACTCCAATTGGCTCATTCGCTTGATTGATTCCGCAGAACTGGGTTGGGTGTGAAAAAGTATTTGTTGTTAACATTCTTTTTTCATTCGTTTTTTTCAGTTACGAGTCCTTTTTTTTAAAGCTGATCGTTTTGTGTTCATTTTGTTTAGTTCTTTTTTCGCAACAGATTTAATGTTTAGTATAGAGCTTAGAAAAAATTCGCAGTGTGAGATAGGCAAGAAGTAAGGCATGTAGCAACATCAGCACGGCAAAGGGCACTCCTTTAAAGGCAAGGAAGTGCAAAAATATTTTAAGTCAAGTGATAGCAATTGCTGTATGAGTCGTACGATTTTTGAATCAAGCATGGACAACGCCGGGCCATGCTGCTAGTATATATATATATATATATATATATATATATATATATATATATATATATCTGTGTTATGTCTGTGTGCTTGCGATACTAATACAACTGAGAAAAAGTGCCCAGTAGATAACAAGTCATGATATACAATAAATTTAAAAAAAGATCAAGTGATTTATCTAGTTAAACGACTCAAGACTTTCGCATCAATTTATCAAAGATGGCCGTTTCCGTGCAGACGTCTTCAACTGGCTAGCCAGATAAGTCACTTTAACCTTTCTTACTTCATTGAATGGACGGTCGTGCCTCATGTATAAAAATAAGCTGAAGACTAATCTCTCAGCTGTCAAAGTGCCTCATACTAACTTCGACCGAGTTGTCCTGGATAGAAATAACTGAAGATATTTGCGCCAGATTGGTATCAGAAATTTCGAAATCAGCCGTATTGACCGGCTAAGAGATGAAAGACAACGGTGAAAAGCGTCAGCAAATGTTCCTGTTGCTATGTCCCAAGTTCTTCGGTGTTGCATAATATGTGAACTTGTATGAAGGCCACTCGTGGGACTGAAATGTCACATACGACATAAACATATTAAATGAGGTTGTCGGATCCTAATACGTCGAAATCGACGGGAGAGTCCATCATCTTCTTCTTTTCGAAACGCTTTGATGGTTGTGCGAGCACAAAGAGGATGTTTCCCCGATCACTACAATCTTTACCTGTTCACGTCTAGAGTCAATCATTATTTTCCCCTCCTATCCATATAAACTACCCATTAACGTAACTCTCTACCTCGAGTGGCCTTTGTACAGAGTGGACCCTAATGTACGAAAAAAAAGGTAAAAAAGATCAACTATATGAGAATGAACGCTAAAAAGCTGAAACAAAACAAAGACAGCACAAGACTTGCAAAATTCAACAAGTATATTTTATTGAAACTACTGCTTGATCTGTTTGTTCCCAGCATTCCACAGTGTGACCGGAAGTGCTTACAATTATCGTCACCCTTATAATAATCAGTCATCGGGACCGAGGATGTGAGTGAACTGCGTTGTTCAAAATAAGAAAATTATTCAAACTGCCGCTTGATCTATTTGCTCCCAGCATTCCCCAATGGGACCGGAAGTGCTTACAATTATCGTCACCCTCATAATAACCAGTCATCGTTACCGAGGAAGTGAGTGTAATAGCATTGTTCAAACTGCTGTTCATGATAAGAAAATTATTGTTAGAAGAATGTCTCGAAGAAGAATATATCAATTCGTTGGCAGCACATTCTACGACGAATTTGATCTCTTTTGACCGACCGAACTGATCTCCTTTATTTCCGCCTTTTTAGTCATGATTCATTAATCTGCCTTCCTCTTGGGCGTTCATTTATAAGCAAAAAGAGATTAAAGACGATTAGCAAAGACAGAAAGGAAAAAAAGAAAAGACAAAACATGCCTCATCTGTAAAGGATTAAAAACGAAATCAGAGATTTTGCCTCTGGCGTCTCTTTAGGTTAAACTATATGGACGACTTCTTCACAATAAACGACTTTTAGCGTCACGAAATATTTTATCAGCGCTTTAACAATTACCCAAGCTGGATTTTCTTTCTTTTTTTTTTGTTTTTTGTTTTAGGATTTTCACTTCATCTTCTTCATCTCGTCATGCTGATAATCCTGATTACGAATCACATAAGACGCAGCACCGAAAATTTTCACCTGATGAATATCAGAGAATGAACTGTCAAAATGGTGTTTTAAAAAAAGCAGCAATAAGACAATGGCTCTCAAAACTGAAGGTCTGTGTTAGTTTGTACATAAATGCTCATTCCTTTCATATATATATATATATATATATATATATATATATATACACGTAACACATACATCCTATTCCCAGCACCAATAAAACTGTCAAAATGACCAAGGAAGTAATTCTTAAAGTCAGGAATCTCCCATCCTCTATCTTAAAAAACACAAGGACTGACTCCATCGACTGTAATAATTGTTACAAAAATACATAGGAAAAACCTCAAGGAATCTAAACAAAACATTATATGAACACAAAAGGAACATTTTATAAAACAATACATCAAACGTGTTGGTTGCTCCCAATAACGAGAATGACCCCAAAGTGATCAAAGGAGAAAATAATACACTACGACGTAAATGTCTAGAAAGTGCCTTAATCGCAAGGTCAGCTACAGTAAATTTGTGCCACGACTCTTTCACCATTCCTGGTAGATCTTCTAATATCACAGTGTGCAATACCTACTTACAACAATGACGAATAGAAAGAAAAAAAATCTGTAAATGAAAGTAGATAAAAATTTTTAAAATCTAAGCACTTCTCTGACGTGTGCATGTGTAGTCCTACCAACATAACTTTGTCTGATCGAGACCTGAAGGTCAAGTCGGGTTACAAGTAATTTTTTTTCTACTTTGTCATGCAATTTTCTCTCTCTCTCTCTCTCTATATATATATATATATATATATATATATATATATATAGAGAGAGAGAGAGAGAGAGAGAGATGAAAGAGATCCAAACTAATTACCTCATGCAGATTATCATTTCGTCCATTGGAGTTTTCCCTGGACTTATCAATGCAAATACATTTATTAAAATGCTCTATAATAAAATTATATTGAGCTTTTTTTTTGATCAGTTTTAATATTTTATATTAATAGGATCTACTTGGATTACATACCCACGGATATGTTACCTATATATATATATATATATATATATATATATATATATATATATATATATATATATATATATATATGTTTTGTTGATCATGACAGACAAGGACAATTATTATCACTTTTTGATTGAGTTTTTCTAGTAATTTTTTAATCGGTATCACCCCATATTGAGGAATCGGAGAACTGAGTTCGAAATTCACTCGAATTCTTTACATTCACTTTCGTGCTAATACCCTTGGGAAAGGTATGAATCCTTTTCTTTCACTCCCACGGTTATGGGTAAATAGCACGAGAGACCGTGTTCTATGGGCCGCCACTATTCTACAGCATAAAGAACTGGCCACCTACTGCGGGAAAAATCTGCCTCGTCAGTCATGTATCGAAAGATACATTGCTGTGACCAAGTAAAAGGTTTAAAAAATAACAAAACATATATTATATATTAAACAGTATGTACAACAGAAGAGAATTACACGACAAGTAAATGTGTGTCGGATGATCAGCGTTCAATCTATTCGACTGTTCACCCAAGGCCTTCTCTCCTACTAATCTTATAGTAGGCGGAAGAATCTTTAGAGGGAGGACACCGCAACATACATGATCGCCTAAGCGTGTATCACGCATGACACATAACTGATTGATTACCCTGTGCAAGGTACAAGGGGTTACCAGGTGTGATAGAATTAGGAACAGAAACGTTAATAATGAGTGGGAAGAGGTAAGTGTAATCAGGAGGATTGCGATTAACATTGCATTTAAATTTTTGTTGATTAAAGTTGGCTGGAAATCATGGAGCCAGAAGGGAGTTCCACAAGCGAGACGTGCAAGAAAATAAACTGTTAGCATAGAATTTACGGTTACAAATAGCCAGCTCAACTGAAAATTGATGAGATCTAGACGCCAGTCGGGTACTGCTTTTAAATTCAAAAAGTCTAGCTACCATAGTGAAGAACTCATCTGAACAATTTCCATAAAAGTATTTATAGAAAAGACACAGAGAAGCAACCTTACGGTGATGGGAAAGTGACTGAAGCCGAGATGTCAGGTGAGGACCAATAATATTGTCGATTCTTCTTTGGATTTTATCAAGGTGCTTAAGATAAAGAGAAGAGATACGGGACCATATGTGACAGCAATATTCTAAGCATGGACGAATGGTAGACTTATAAATATGTAAAATAGATTCTGGAAAGAAAAATTCTTAATTTTTTTCCGTCTGGTGGGGATAGGTGATAGCAAAATTTCTCCGTAGTGTTTATTGTCCCAAGAGATATCAGTAACTTCTTTGGCCATTTCCAATATGTTATTAATTTTTGTTAATTTCTTTTCACGGTTTCCTTTAAGATATAATTGTGTGATGCATATTGTATGACAGCAACGTTTATTCAGAGCCCAAAAAGAACGTGGCTGGTATTCAAGTTGGCGTCCTGCTATTTAAAAAAAATTGTTTTCGTTGTTAAATATAGTGAGATTAATACTGGGTGCCAGATGTTTTATGTAAAGTGATTCTGTCACAGCGAAATGCTTTTGGTTACGGGATTTATGAAGGATGATTGTGCTATCAATCAGAATTTACTTCGTGTGTTATTGTTGATTGTTGCTGGCTAAATAACGTTTTATGGGGCTTTGACCAGATAAGTGACATGTGAGGCGTCTACTCAAGGAGGTAGTATATATATATATACCATGCTAAACGGAAAGCTGATCATTTTAAAAAAATTTCAGTTATCTGTTTTGGATAAGACTTGTTTTTTATGTCCATCATCTTTGTCAAATTGAACTGAATTGTATTTTAATGAATATTGTTCTGAAGAAGGTTTATTAAACCGAAACGTCAGACGTCCACATTTCATTCATTTTAAACAACATAATTGCATTTAAGGATTTTTGTTTGTTTTTTCCAAATTTTTCTTCATTCTGTCGGATCTATATCCATTTACATTTGCTTACATATATATATATATATATATATATATATATATATATATATATATATATATACGATAATTTCCCTCTCCAAATTTATATCCCCGTCTCTTTTCCTTCAAAACCCTAAGTCCATCTCTTATTTCTTATATCTTTACTTTTCTCCTTTCTTTTTTTCTCTTTTTTTCTTTTTCCCTGTTTTTTTTTATATTGTTTCCGGTGAGTTGACCTATTAAATAGGTCAATGTCTGATCCTTACCCCACTCCTCAATATTAAGTATTGTAATAGAAATAAAAATATATTTAAAAGCATTCCTATCTCTCCCTTTCCTCTCTAATTTCGACGATGTCTGCCACACTGTCTCTCACCACTTTCTATATCACTTTACATAAGCTTAACACTGCCCTTCAAAAGCGTAAGTTTAAATTCATTTCTTCATCCTTGGAAGTGAGGTCTGATGATCCAGAGAAAAACAAAGTCTCTGGTGAAATAAATTATAACATTGGAACATTAAAGTGGTCTGTTTTTCTTATATATATAAAACAGGCAAACAGGTACTTTCTGGTATCTGGTCATCGGACGTGATGAGGTCATTTGATTTATGCACCCCCAACACTTATCCTCATAGAGCCCAACGCAATTTACCTTGCATACAGTTTAGTCTTTCTTTCGTTCTAACCTGAAGAAGCCAGAGAGAGCTAACGCTCTCCGTGAAATACGTCGTTTATAAATTTTCCACATCGTCCTCTTCATCTTCAATTATAGATGTGTGGGAGGGGGATATAAACTCTTTACCCTATCTTTTTCATCGGTCATAATTATGTGCCGTGTGCTTTAAAATTCTTTTTTTCGTCAGACGTGTCTGGATGCACACTCAAGCCGATCTCATTCATTTTTCGTATTCTTTTGTTTTTGTGTTTATTGTTTTGTGACACGGGTAGATTTCCCTGTAACTATGGTTTAATGCTTATTATTAGTAGTAGTAGTATTAGTATTATAGTGATTTTCCAAGCATAGCTTAGATGTGGCACAAGGCAACCAGTGAGGATCGAACTCACTTTTCAGTAGTAACAGATCTAGCAAGACAAGCTTGCTAACCATTACACCACGTCGAGGTGCCCATATTATCAGTATTATATTTAATGAGATGTGTTTGAATAATCCTTGTGTTTTAAACAAGGAAGATTTACATGAGAGACGAATAAAGAAGGCATATCATAGCGATAATTCTCTCCTCATTAAGCTAATTAATATCTCTAACATAGTCCCAAACCCTTGCTGACTCGTCAGTGTTTTGAGGTCTGGACAGATTCTTCTTTTTATTGCACGGATTAAATGCTGCTACACTCGTTCAACAAGCAAATTGCAAATTGCTCGTCAATTACGACAATGGACACGGTTTTTATTTTACTCTAAAACGATCGATCATTTGTTTTTAAAGGGATTTTCATCTTTCTCTTCCTTCTCTCTCTCTCTCTCTCTCTCTCTCTCTCTCTCTCTCTTTCTTCTCATTTGTCTTTCTCTTCTTTCCCGCATATCTCCCACTTTCTCGCTGCTATCTCTTTCTTCTTCTTCTTCTTCTTCTTCTTCTTCTTCTTCTTCTTCTTCTTCTTTAACATTGTCTCTTTCTTTCCCTTCTTCTTTTCACCGTTGTTTCATTTTCCTTTCGTCTTCATCATCAGCATTGTCTCTTCTTATTCTAGTTCATAATTATCACTATCTTTCTCTTCCTCTTCAGCTTCTCCTTCTACATCATTTTCTTCTTCTTCTTCTTCTTCTTCTTCTTCTTCTTCTTCTTCTTCTTCTTCTTCTTCTTTCATATTCACCTTTTTCATTGTTTTCTTTACCCTATCTTTTTCATCATTAACACTGGCTCTTCTTCTTCGCCTAATTCATCATCATCATCATCATCATCATCATCATCATCATCTCTTCATCTTCTCCTTCATTATCATTGTCTCTTTTTCCTTTCTTCTTCTTCTTCTTCTTCTTTCATATTCACCTTTTTCATTGTTTTCTTTTCCCTATCTTTTTCATCATTAACACTGGCTCTTCTTCTTCGCCTAATTCATCATCATCATCATCATCATCTCTTCATCTTCTCCTTCATTATCATTGTCTCTTTTTCCTTTCTTCTTCTTCTTCTTCTTCTTCTTCTTCTTCTTCTTCTTCTTTCATATTCACCTTTTTCATTGTTTTCTTTACCCTATCTTTTTCATCATTAACACTGGCTCTTCTTCTTCGCCTAATTCATCATCATCATCATCATCATCATCTCTTCATCTTCTCCTTCATTATCATTGTCTCTTTTTCCTTTCTTCTTCTTCTTCTTCTTCTTCTTCTTCTTCTTCTTCTTTCATATTCACCTTTTTCATTGTTTTCTTTACCCTATCTTTTTCATCATTAACACTGGCTCTTCTTCTTCGCCTAATTCATCATCATCATCATCATCATCATCATCATCTCTTCATCTTCTCCTTCATTATCATTGTCTCTTTTTCCTTTCTTCTTCTTCTTCTTCTTCTTCTTCTTCTTCTTCTTCTTCTTCTTCTTTCATATTCACCTTTTTCATTGTTTTCTTTACCCTATCTTTTTCATCATTAACCCTGGCTCTTCTTCTTCGCCTAATTCATCATCATCATCATCATCATCATCATCATCATCATCATCATCATCATCTTCTCCTTCATTATCATTGTCTCTTTTTCCTTTCTTCTTCTTCTTCTTCTTCTTCTTTCATATTCACCTTTTTCATTGTTTTCTTTACCCTATCTTTTTCATCATTAACACTGGCTCTTCTTCTTCGCCTAATTCATCATCATCATCATCATCATCTCTTCATCTTCTCCTTCATTATCATTGTCTCTTTTTCCTTTTTCTTCTTCTTCTTCTTCTTCTTCTTCTTCTTCTTTTCATCACTGTCTCCTTTTCCTTTCTACTTCTCTTCTTCTCGTTCATAATCATCATCTTTCTTCATCCTTTTCAGCTTCTTCTTCTTCATCATCATTGTCCCTTTTACTCTTCTAATTCTTCTTCTTCTTCTTTAATCCTCTTAACACCTCGTCATTACTAACAATCAGCGGCTGAAATGTAATTAAGCCTCAATGCCTAGAGATCTCACCCACCCCCCGATTACGCATTGATCGTTACTAAATTCCATTCTCGGCCTGACCAAGATGAAAAAAATATTTGCTCAGATTAAGTAATTTAATCACCCTCTCGGACACTAGAAAAAGAAAAATATTCATCACCCTCTCGGACGCTAGATAGAGAAAAATATTCAAACATTTCCTTATTGGACAACTGCTTGAGAGTAATGGTTAACAAGCTAATCCGGTCATTGTGTGTCTTTCTATTGTTTTATTGTACCATACAGAGAATTATATCGTAAATATCTTTTTTCTATTAAATATATATATATTAAATATATTTTTATTAAATATCTTTAAAATAAATTCAATGTTCAAGAGCCACTCAAGGTAGATGGTTACTAAACGAGGTTAGTTTATTGGTTTGGGCTTATTTTGTTTTACGGCATATCAACCTCAATTGAGTTATTTAATGTCGACAAGAGTTTTAGGATGAATTGAATATGTACACTTTGTAAGAAATCAGTTTGTAGATCAGATTTCATTGATGTATTTTTGTAAGGAGGATTTTTGTCGAGAGTCAAATGTATTATTGCTTGTAATTTTTACTATGAAAATGTAAGTATCTTCATAAAAATGTATTTCTACACTTTGGGGGGGGGTCACTATTTGCCCATAGCTGTTGCCCTAACAGGTGCTGCCAGACCGGGTCAGGATGGACCTGGGAACAACAACAATTAAAGAGATGGTTTCACTCTCCTCAAAACATCCCGATCACGCGCCTTGCTGCCGAATGTAGTTTATCGTCATACCTAGGACGTTAAATGAGGTTGTGTGGATGAAAGAGGAGGACCAGGGGCGAATCCAGTATTTTCAGACGGGGCGTGTTCCTAAGTAAAAATCTCAATTCAAAATTTTATATTCCGTAATCATATATATAGGTTGTAGAAATGAGTAGAGAGTGTTCATATATATATATATATATATATATATATATATATATATATATATATATATATTGTGTGTATTTAAGCAGCATCTTTTCATTCATACACGTTTCATTAAATAATATAGACAAGGGTTGTCTATTTTATGTAAACTCTTTTCATACGTCTAATTATTAAACTGATTAGACGTTATGAAAAGAGTTTACAACACTTCTCTATATTATTTAATGAAACGTGTATGAAAATTTATATATATATATATATATATATGTGTGTGTGTGTGTGTGGAGGCACGCTGGATTAATGGATAGCGGGTCGGATAGAGGAATTCAGTCGAATCACTTACGTGCTAATACACTTTGGAAAGGTACTTATCCTCTTCTTATCCCCCCTCCCCCCGCGGACAGACTGGTTTCTATAGTTTGGGAGGGAAACTGGTCTAGGAGAAGGACAACTCTGAATTCTGGAGATCCTGTGGCACACGGTGCACCAGTTCTCTGTATTCAGCTCTTCAAAAAGTGTGGTTGGTTCTGCACAAAAACTTCACCATTATAATCAAATCATATGCGCAGGTTGTCTGGCTGTTGGTTCCTAGGAACTAAGATGCCCGACCCTTATACGTCGTAAAAGGGTCCCCGGTAGGCGCGGGTCAACAGCCCACGTCGATGAACGACAAGAAGTCCACTATATATATATATATACATATATATATATAAGTATATGATTGGTGTATATGGAATAAATTATTTTACATTCAACATCATCACTTGATAAGACACCGGAGATGTTGAAACAGAATGGCTATTTTTGTAGTGATTTTATAACATATTTATGTTATAACTTTTAAATAAATAAATAATATATATATATATATATATATATATATATATATATATATATATATATATATATATATATATTATGGAGCTGAGATATAGCGAAACTGTACTGTCTGCGAATGACATAATTTAGCTCTTGAAAATATATTTCAGTTGTGCACTGTTGAGAGATAGGCTAATTCTATAAACAGCAGTAAAACGAATTGGAGCACTCCTGCTGATTGGCGTTTGTTTACATTCGTAAAACCAATACGCTAGATTTAGGTCTTTCTCGCTATAGAATGAAGACGGTTCTGTGGTAGAAACTCTGACTAACGCCAAAGCTGTGGGGTTTCAATCCTGCCTTGAGGGATTCGAATGTCTAGTCCTACTGAGGAGTTGCGAAGCAGTACTGTCTGCGAATGACATATCTAAATTGGCGTTTTCTTGGTATATGAAATTGTAAATTTAAACTTGTTGAATCTAAAAAAAAAAATTTTTTAATGAAATATACGATAATATATCGCAATAAAAATAATATTTCATTATAGCTGATCGTTTTGAAAATTCGATTTATTTTATTTTGATTATCATTTACAATTTTTGATTTCAATACGTTTGAAATCGTTTTATAAGATTAGATTCAAGTTTATGGCGTTGGGTTGATGGTAACTTCAGTTTGGTTAATTCTACTCCACTCTGTATTAGCTTACCTTATCTTAATATTTTCTCAGAGATTTTAGCGGGGAAGGTCGTGCACACTCTACGACCGCCCCGCGATCCGCCCCTGAGGACGTACAGATTATGAGGATATGTAGAATAGATAACGGTCGAGCCTAGACTTGTGCCTTAGAAATTTCAATTGTCACTTTCTTATTCTAAGTATCTGTCTCGTTTCTCATATGTTTCGTCCATAGTATTCTCAGTATCCTTCTGTTGAGTTAAATCTCTGTTGTCCCCGCTTCGTCCGTGAAGAAAATGATTGCGTTTACTGCCATATAGGAAAATTGATATGACATAGCAACTGGTCGCACTTTTCTTTGTTTCAAACGTGCTTCTCTTAGGCGTCAATAGAATTCGACCATTTGAAAAATAAAATAGCTGGAGAAAAAAAAAGCATAACTTTTACGACGAAGCAGCACCATGGAGCTTAACGCTCCAGTGCCAAGAAAATAAAAATTCTTTTAATCCCTTGTTCTTCTGGATTAACATCTTCATTATTGTTGATTGTTTATAAAAGTGCGGCACCTTTAGATATTATTATGTTATTGTTGATATTTAAAAAGGTTTCTTATTATTCACCTTAAGAATATCCCCATGCGGATTGGGTGTGATAGGCTCCCTAATGCCAGGTCCACACATCTCCACGGTCTTTTGATTTATACCTTGTTTCCTGTTTAGTATTAGGTTTCCGGTTCCTTCTAAAGACTTCTTTCCCACCCAGTAGCCCACTGCGTCTTAGTAGCAGTATCGGCTTGCTTGGGGTGAATTGATTAAAAACAATTTTTCTGTTTCATAACATTTTCTCGGGCACATTTTTTTTTTTAATGTGCATTGTCCCTTCGCAATTTTCTGCCATTTCCAAATCATGATATTCTCAGCATGTTTCCGTTGAACCACATCTCTGAGGCTTGTCTCATTCTGATTCTAAGTAGAAGTGTCCTTTTTGTTTCCATTTTCCTTAAAACTTCCTCGTGGCTCACATGCTCCGTCCATGGTATTCTCAGCCTTCTTCTCTAGAACCACATCTCTGATGCTTGTCTTTTTCTGATTCTAAGTATAAGTGTCCTTTTTGTTTCCATTTTCATGAAAACTTCCTTACTGCTCACATGCTCCGTCCATGGTATTCTCAGCCTTCTTCTGTAGAACCACTTCTCTGATGCTTGTCTTTTTCTGATTCTAAGTATAAGTGTCCTTTTTGTTTCCATTTTCATGAAAACTTCCTTACTGCTCACATGCTCCGTCCATGGTATTCTCAGCCTTCTTCTGTAGAACCACTTCTCTGATGCTTGTCTCTTTCTGATTCTAAGTATAAGTGTCCTTTTTGTTTCCATTTTCCTTAAAACTTCCTCATTGCTCACATGCTCCGTCCATGGTATTCTCAGCTTTTTTCTATAGAACCACATCTCTGATGCTTGTCTCTTTCTGATACTAAGTATAACTGTCTTCTTTTATTTCTTTTTTATTAAAACTTTTATAATCATTGATTATAATGATTATAACATTTATAATCATAAAATAATAGTGCCGGATTTAATCCGCTTCAAGAATTTCGATTGTTTACGGGTGCGAAATTGGAGATTCATAGACGGAGGGCCGGTGCAATGGTCTCGTGTCCCATCCACTCTACTACATCTCAATTGACATAAGCCAGCATTCATATAAAATAAAAATTTTATTGTAACTTAATTATGTACAATAATAGATTACATGCAATATAGATGAACAATTCACCTATGTGAATTGAATATAAATACAATGTATCTAAATACAAATTAGAGACATGTCATAATAAATCGCTCTTGCTTAAAGAAATCAACAATGTTTTGCAGTAATTTTTAACATCAACTTCAGATTTTTCTTGCTTAAAACTTGAATAGTTTTATTAGGTTGGTGCAAAAATAATGACGAAATAATGTTAAAAAATACATCAAAAAACGAAATAATTACGTCATTATTTTTGCACCAACCTAATAATATATTCAACATTATGAATAAAGAATAGTGAATTTCATATCGTATTTTTTCGAGACTTAGCAAAACAAATTCTCGGGTTTGGACGAAGAAGAAAAAGAGCCCTGAATTCTGTCAAAATGCGCGAAAATTTTTCATCGTTTAATTGTCAGTTGTGCTTAATTTGTAACGTATATAAAATATAGGTAGAAAAAAAAAAAAAAACAAATATTTATAAGATAGCGAGGTTCACAAAGCCTTGCTCAGGGACCCCAATCAGGCTTTGCATGTTCGGAGGGTGGGTTATAAGCACCGGCCCTACATAGAAGTCCCAATGAAAAATTCTTTAATCGGTAATTCCAACCTTGCCCTACCAGGCTGACCTTTGTGGCCAAAACAGGTAGCAGTGCATCTTGGTCAAAGAACTGATTTCCCTGATGAAAAAAAGGGTACAGGTTCGATTTTATTTTTACGTTAGCCGAACAAGGTTCTGTAAATTGAGATGGCAAGATAATGTATTATGAATTGTTGATGCAAGTAATGAAACTGGTTTCGATTGTGTTTATGTTAAGTCGTTATTGTCGGCAAGACGTTATTTACTATTTTATTTTTTGCCTGGAACCAAGGTCGAGACAAGGTTATATAAACAAGTAGGATGTCTCATTTCGCTTAATGCTAATCTTTATACTTCATGAAGTAAGTAATCAGTGGCTTTAACCTCGTTAACAAACAGCTTAATTCGCAATCCACATCATACGCAATCCACAAAGCCGACTCTGTCGATTGACTGCCAGGGAATAAAAGAAAAAAAATCTTCTGTAAAATGTACAAATGACAAATAATTTCCGGAAATCCGAAAATAAATTATTTGATCAAGGCCTAATATATTCCTGGTATGACGATAGACTACATCTGGCAGCAAGGACTCTGATCGTAAGATTAGAGGTTTGGAGGAACGTGGGACCACTTCTTATTTGCTGTTGTTCTGAGGTCCACTCAGAACCGGGGTGGTAGCACTTTTCAGGGTCCTACCTATGGGTAAATAGTGAACACCCAAACCAAAAAAAAAAAATCAATGTGAAAGTATAAAAATACATATTTATAGTAAAACTAGTCGAATTACCCGCGCCTTGCTGCTAGTCACACTTTTTTTTTTGTAAGAAAATGATGATTGATTTTAAATCATTGTTATAATTTGTGGAGAAAAATGATGCATTTCTATATTACTCAATGATCTTACCGATGTGACCTCCATCTTCTGGCTTTCTCTTCCTATATTTTAAATAACAGTCATTCCCTTATTCAAATTTAAATTTAAATTAAATCAATGGGAGAAACATTAATTGGCGGGTTTGTGCAAAAACAGCTTGACTTGACTCCTTTGATATGTATTTGAGGCAATACTTGATTGAACGAATTGATGAGATTTCGACATTGATATAGCAGTTGAATTGTCGCAAAAAATATGTATTGTAAGATACTACCCACTGAGTGGTGATTTCTTGCTCAACTTGACGTACATATTGTCTCATTTTGATCTTGCCGATGTGACCCCTATCTTCTGGCTTTCTCCTTCTATATTTTGGATAGGAGTCATTCCCTTGTCCAAATTTAACTTTAATTTATATCAAAGGGAAAAAATTTCAGTGGCGTATCAAAATCAAATATACTTATCCAAGTACCCTGGGTAATGTAGTTTCAGAATATATATCGTTATGGGTGTCTATCTCCAAAACCCTAGAAGGAGTTCGATAACAGACAGACAGAGGCTACAACATTATATATATATAGATAGATTACCAGAAATACATATTCATAGTAAAATTAACAAGAATATATATCGTTATGGGGGTCTATCTCCAAAACCCTAGAAGGAGTTCGATAACAGACAGACAGAGGCTACAACATTATATATATATAGATTACCAGAAATACATATTCATAGTAAAATTAACAAGAATACATTTTTTCCATTAACATGACCAACAATATATTTTATAGTGGATATAGTAGAATTACTAACAATACATTTTATAATACACACAATAATCCAGTACTTCAATATTCAAACCAATAATCTACTCCAGAGAAATGGCTGGTATTATTAGGTTGAGTTATAAATAATTTCCTTTTTTGTGTATCGATTTTATTCTTTCAAAAATAAAGTACAATTAAATTACATTAAATTATATATTCACAATGATTTGCAATGAGTTGTTGTCACTTATTAAATGGCTTTTCGTTACCTTTTGAATAAACGTTCGCGGGCTTTGGCATGCAAAGATCTCAGATGAAGTTTTAAATCTGGTTTGCATTAGAGAACATTTTCTCCCAACAAAGTATTTTGCAGCGATTGTAAAAGGTAATAATCGGTTGGTGCAAGGTTGGATTAAAAATGGCCGTCGGTAAAACAGACCAGCCGAGTCCCAAAATGTTTGGTTGAGTTATTCTTCCTTGTTTGTTATTAAGGAGGACAACATTATTCCAATCTATCAGCAGGGCCGGGTGTCGACCAAACATTTATAGACACGTTGCAATAGGGTAGATTGATTTTTCATAGTTTTTAGAAAATCAACATTGTACTCGATGGGAAAACGAGGCAGATTTTTTTTCCCGCAGTAGGTAGCCATTTCTTTCTGCGGTTGGCCAGTTGCCATCCAAGGCTATAGAAGCCTGTGTGTCCTGCTATTTACCCATAGCTGGTGGGAGAAGAAGAGGATTCATATGACTTGATCATCTTACTTCAAGATTTTACTACTTCAAGAATAAATCCAAATAAGGTTGATATCTTTTGTATTAGATACGTTGAAAGGAAAATATATTCAAATCAAAATTCTAATCATGGGAATCACTACAAGCAAAATATACAGTTTTTTTTTTTACAGTATTCTATAAGTAAAAGCTGTGTAAAAAAAAATTAAATGCTTACAAAAAAACGCTAATAAATAAATATATATATATGTGTGTGTGTGTGTGTGTGTGTGTGTGTGTGTGTGTGTGTGTGTGTGTGTGTGTGTGTGTAAAATATATAGAAAATAGGAAAGAACTCGTTAGGTAAATAATCCAAAGTTCTTTAGTATTTTTGTTATTATTTTTTTTTTAAATAGTGCTCAATACAAAGGTAGAGCATAAATATAATTATCTATTTTAAATTATGATTCCAACACGCTACATAAGAATTCTCATGTTTCAAAACAAGGGCCGAAAACTTCAATATAATTATTTAAATTAAATTGAATTAAAGTACTAAGCTCTGTTCCATCTTCAAGCGAAATTTTTTTTTGGAATAACTTATTTCTGAAATTTACGTGTTTTATAAGCCTATTCATTATTGAAATCAAAATTTCTATGGTAACGGCTAGAGCAATTGTTTAAAGAAAAAGGGGCGTAAGGTGTTAATAATTTGTATCTATATCTCAGTTACATTCAAAGACGTCAAGTCAGGGTAAGGTTGGGGTGTTTAAATTTAAAGCGGAAGATGACATCGTCTAGTCTGGTTAAGTGTCTTGGAGATTTATTTATATTTTTATTTTATTTTTTTTTATTTTTTTCTGAAAGGGTTTTGTGTATATAAAAACTGTCGTAAATCGCTAACATTTGTTTTTTGACGACTTCATAAAGGGTTATCTTTTTTTGTAGGGCATTTAAACTATTTATTAGGACTATGGATTTTAAAAAATTATTTTATTGTTTGTTTTTATGCTAATAATTCAATGCAAAAATTTGATGATGTCGGCAAAAAAACGCTAACTCATGCCTATTGTTTAATAGATTTTTATTATTTAGAAACTTAATAATGTGTAGTTTTTCATGTAGGCATAAAGGGCATGGGTCACCCCAAGTTTTACAAGTTCTAGTTTTGTTTATATATATATATATATATATATATATATATATATATATATATATATATATATATATATAACAATAGACCGACTATACGTATATTTAGAATTTCAATCATTTGCAAATCAGAATGAATGAAGTTCTTCTTTCAAACTAAATCATTGTTTTAGACATTGCTTCTCTGAATTCACAAATAACAAAGAAAAGAAATGCGAAAATTAAAAAAATATATCTACCCAACTATAAGTTAAATAGCAGGGTGGACTAGGCACTCTAGCCTTGATTGGCAACAAGTCTAAGAGAAGGAAAACATTTGATTCCAAGCAGTGGAGAAGGCAATGGGAAGCCACACTGTCTTTCCTGAGAAACCATGGTAAGTGGCAGATAATACAGGAATGGAATTTGTGGAGAGCCATGATCTCCAACGTCCCGAAGGGCCAGGACATATAATAAATATTATTTCTCATTTTAAATTAACTCAATACAATGCAGATTTCCTCAAGCGGGGGGGTGCCTCTTAGTTCATTTGAATATCACAAAAGTTCTCCTCATTAAAACACAACGAAAACCTATTTATCATTCAAAGAAATCAATGAAAAATGCTATATATATATATATATATATATATATATATATATATATATATATATATGAGGCATCCAGTTATTACTGTAATATTTATCGATATTAGTCTGCGCAACCCCATGGCCAGGCCGCCGGCGGTATTATCCGTGGCTAGCGGAAGTTTAACAAATAAACATATTGAAAAAGGACGCTAAAATGGATGCTGTGGTTGAAAGCCTGTATTGAACGGCCGTGACGGAAATTCTCGGAGGAGAACTCGAAACTCGTCGGCTTTTATGTCAAGATATTGCTAGTTCTTATCAAGCGTCTCCAAGGAATGATTTATCATCTATGCTAGAGAGGCAGGCGTTTTTAATAAAATTGTTTGCCAAACCAGCCGATATATCCCCTACTGTTGTGTTACAAGAAAGCTTCAATACCCGGACAGACTAAATGCAACAAATATATATATATATATATATATATATATATATATATATATATATATATATATATATATATATATATAATGTATGTAGCTAACTTAAACGTGATTGAATGTTTAAGCATATTTGTTTGCTATCCCTAGGCTTATATCAAATTCTATATGATCGCAACCAGAATATGTGACCTGGATTTATTACCTGCTGAAGAGACTCTTCTTATGGACATTTTTAATCGAAATATCTCAGTATCTAACTATAACTAATATATAAAAACGACAATGTAAATATAATTTCAATTGCTTATCGTACCTGTGTAAGGACACCTCCAGGGGTTGGCATAAAATCCTGCGGTAAATTTTATTCTCGATGTCTGTTTGTTATCAGCACTTAATTTAATTATGGCATAAATAAACAAACTTACTTGATTTGCTGTTTTTTTTTTATTCTACACTCAGTACAAGACCCAAGAGTCACTCAAATTAGAGGGTTACTGAGAGTGCTTTTTGTAAGGGTGTGAGAAGTACGAACTCCTTAACTTGATTTTTTTTTGTTCTTCACTTAGAAAAGACCCAAGAGCCACTCAAGTTACAGGGTTACTAAGTGAGTTTTTTATTAATGGCATGAGAGGTAAGAAGTGCTTAGTTTGATTTGCTTTTTTTTTCTGCACTCAATATAAGACCCAAGTGCCACTCAAGTTAGAGGGTTACTGAGCGTACTTGATTTGCTTTTTTTTTTTTTGGTGAGGATGTGAAAAGTATGAAGTGCTTAATTTGATTTGTTTTTTTTTATTCTTCAATCAATAAAAGACCCGATAGCCACTCAAAGTAGAGGGTTACTAAGTGAGTTTTTTTAATAATGACGTGAGAGGTACGAAGTGCTTAACTTCATTTGCTTTTCTTTTATTCTTCACTCAATATAAGACCCAAGTGCCACTCAAAGGGTTACTGAGTGTAATTTTTGTAAGGATGTGAGAAGTACAAAGTGCTTAGCTTGATTTGTTTTGGGTTTTTTTATTCTTCAGTCAATAAAAGACCCGATAGCCACTCAAGTTAGAGGGTTACAGAGTGAGTATTTTTGCTTAACTTGATTTACTTTTATTATTCGTTACTCAGTACAAGGCCCAAGAGCCACTCAAGTTAGAGGGTTACTGAGTTTTTTTGTAAGGGTGTGAGAAGTATGAAGTGCTTTACTTGATTTGCTTTTTTTATCCTTCACTCAATACATGACCCAAGAGCCACTCATGCTAGAGCATTGCTGAATGAGTTTTTTTGGTAATGGTGTGAGACGAATGAAGTGTTCATTATGAGGTTATATAGGATAAATAACGAACAACAAATGTTCTCAAGATGGCTAAACGTCTTATCTGAAAACCTAGAAAAAAATATATTTAAAAGATAAGAACGCTGACCGGAAAATTGCAATACGGAAACCTAGCGCGGTTTCGACCGCCAAAGTTTCGTCAGGTGATTTGTTCAGCGAATCAGTCACAGGCAACGCAAGAACTTAAATGCCTATATCATACTTATTATAAAACCCAGGTTGTGTGTGTGTGTGTGTGTGTGTGTCTGTACGTTTATATATTGGATCGGATTTCCTACATTTTTCAACCGATTTCAACAAAACTTCACAGGACTACGTAAAACTACCTTGCAGTGGTTCTGACAGTGCCAAAAATTGGAAAAACACAATTGTTTTTGCACGATATCAATTTGGAAACACGATTAAGAAGCATCGCTGTCGCGAGAATGAAAGGGGAAAAACTCATATCGAGTTATACTTATTATAAAACCCAGGTTGTGTGTGTGTGTGTGTGTGTGTGTGTGTGTGTGTGTGTGTGTGTGTGTGTGTGTGTGTGTTCGTTTATATTTGGGATCGGATTTCCTACATTTTTCAACAGATTTCAACAAAACTTCACTTTTTTTGGGGCAGGTAGTGTTTCTTATTTTCTTGCACACTTTTTTTTATTTTTACATTCAGAATGCTTTAAAAATTCCATTTACAAGGCAATTGTTTATAATAAAATTCTATTCAATCGGTAGACTCATAACGATTGAAAACAATGTTTCTGTTTGAGTTTTGGTTTGACCAATTCGTAAAAAAACAAAAAAAGAAAAAAAAACTAATTAAGACATGCGTGTCCGTCAACCTTAAACAATAATCTTTGTCAATTTTATTTTTCAGTCTTTATGATGGCCGATACTTGATCTATCTCTTACTGTTACATCCCAGGCAACGCCGGGCTCTACTGCTAGTATTTTATATTATTGTTGAACTTTTAAAAGGTAAGCTTAAACATAAATTCAATACTTAAATACAGCGATCAAGTTTGAGATCTGGATTTTATTGATACCTATCGCACCTACTCCTCCCTAGATATATTGATGATGGCCAAACCAAGAGTCCTCCACAGGAGCTAGCTTAAATGCCGCCTAATATGGCAGCTTTTAAGCTAGCTTAAAATTTTAATCTTGCTGCAATTTTGGATACAAAAGGAAAATAAGTGTTACTCTCCTTGAACTATGAAATCAACGATAATAGCTAGTATAATATATTAATATATATTTTAATCTCGCATAACCTGGCAACCCTGAATCTGATCTCAACGAAAATTGTTCCATTGGCCTAACTTTTCTAGGGCTTTTGAATGAGCTATGAATCATTGAAATCGGACGAGTGGGAGCAGAAGAATTGCTTGGACACACGCACAAACACTTAAACATACACTATACTTTATATACAAAATTATAGTTCTAATTATATATTCGGCGCTTTTGCTGGAAATTCTGCTAACCTGAAAAAAACTCATAAGATTCTCGCAATATTTCACATATTTATCATTATTATTATAATTATTATTATTATTATTATAAATTCATCTCTTTATAATTCAGTCTGCTTATCTCTCCCTCTGGATCACACAGTTTCTCTCTCTCTCTCTCTCTCTCTCTCTCTCTCTCTCTCTCCCGTCCTCTATCTATCTATCTATCTATCTATCTATATATATATATATATATATATATATATATATATATATGTATGTATGTATGTATTCACCTTCTTCATTCACCCCTGTAGTTCACTGCTATTAAGAAGCAGGAATTTTTTTTTCTGATGGTGGCCAAGGTTGGACGAAACTAGTCGAGGAACCTGATTTAAAAAAAAATACTGTTTCAAATTTTTAACATTTATTCATTTTTCAAGATACACCCTCACACACCAACCCACAACCCACACACACACACACACATATATATATATATATATATATATATATATATATATATATATAATAGATGACCACTCGCATTCGAGGATACCCGTCAACTAGGGTGGCTAGCCAATCCCTATTGCAGACTCTCGTTCAGGTACATTTGTATTTGTTCAACACACACACAAAAAACACACACACATACACACAAACACACACACACACATACATATATATATATATATTTATAAATATAAATGACAATAGGAATACTGTAGTTATTGCTGACGCGTTTCGTCATCAATAACTAGTTTTCCTATTGTCATTTATATTGATAAATATTGTCTTTTCTACAGGTTAACTCTGAGAAATTTTCATATATATATATATATATATATATATATATATATATATATATATATATATATATATATATATATATATCACTCTTTCTTTCTCCTCAACCTGTTCATATCCATGTTCTATGTGACTGTATTTTACACCCGATTTGATTCTCAGCTGGTTATTGCAATTGGTTAGTTAAGTCCCCGGATGAAACCATTTCGTCGAAAGAAATAAATGCCTAAAAAGGGGAAATAATGCAATTCCTGTCATTTTTGCTATCTCCCTGTTCCCATTTACCCGATTGGATGAAAATGTCACTGACATTATCGGCAGATTTACGCTTGACCATCGCATATCGCGTACAGGAGACACTCATGTTTGATTACCACCAGCGGCCTCACAAGGAAATGCTACTGATTGTTTCATTAACTTATAAGACAATTTACTGAGCGGCTTCATTAGACATCAATTGATACGAGTAGTACATTTTATTGTTCGTCTTAAAGCGCTTAAAGAGCTTCATTTCGTTTCTTTTACCTTTTCCCGTCAGCTAAGTAATTACATTTATACTGACCATCGTCTATTTTTTTTTCTTTTTGTTCTTTCGTTCTCTGTGCCTGGTGTGAACTATCCAGGACGTTATCGCTTCTAAAAAATGTTAATAAAAATAGACATTGTGTACTTGTAAAACAATTGTCCAGATAGACATAGAGGAGGACTCATAATAGTTCGGTCATCTTTTCTTTGTTTCAAAAAGCTGACCGGAGTTTTTTGGGGTTTTTTTTATCGAATTCACCCAAGGAAGGGAGTAAAGCCACTCACACACAAGGGGTTACTAGATCTGATAGAATTACAAAACAGAAATTTTACCTCGCATCGAGAACAAAATAATTCGCGTTTTTTTTTTTGTTTTTTTTTTTAACCAACTTTATTCTTCCAAAAATAAAATTTCCTCCACCGCGCTGTTGTCAGGGTTCGCCCATAGAGAACAAACATGTTTGTCTGTGACACTAAAATTACGAAAGGCAACTGACAAAACTCTTCTCTTCTCTCGCTGGGTACCTTGAAAATAAATATGGCGTAACACTTTGAGGAGAGGAACGCAGCCATCAAAGGGCCCCGATCTAAACAACTTTAAAAATAGTTGATATTTAAAATTTTTCCTCTCGTTTCTTGTTTTGATTCCTTTCTGTTCATCTGCTATGTTGAGTCATAAATAATTCGCATTTTTTTTTGTCAACTTTATTCTTCCAAAAATAATGTACGATTACGTTTAATTCAATTATTTATTCAATTTTATTTACAATGACTTGTTGTCACTTATCCAGCAGTTAACTTCGATAACTTTTGAGTAATTTCTTCAGGATCTGACTATATTTCCAAGATGAGCTATTGTTACTATTTACACTATCTACATCATTCGGACTGTTGTCCTCATCTTTATTGCCATATTCACGACTTTGCAGCCGTTTTCACCCTCCGGCTTTCAGGATCAGTCTATATTTCTAAAATGAAGTATTGTAACTATTTACACTATTTCCACCGTTCGGACTGTTGACCTCATCTTTATTGCCATATTCATGACATTTCAACTGTTGTTGTACACTCTGGCCTTGTTCGGTTGATATACAGTTCGAACGATGTAAATAATGTAACTAGTTGCAATAGTTCACCACAGAAATATAAACACATTCGGTTAGGTATTTGTAATAGTTATTTAAATCACCATTTTAGGTAATTCTAACCTTATATACCTGTTAGGTAATTTTTATTCTATCCCCCTTTTAGATAATTCTAACCTTATAGATCTCTGAGGTAATTGTTACTTTATCACGTTTTTGGGTAGTTCTAACCTTATAGGCCTGTTAGGTAATCGTTAGTTTATCAATCTTTTAGATAGTACTATCCTTATACAGTTGATAGATAATTGTTATTTCATCACCTTTGATGGTGGTTCTGAACTTATAGACCTGTTAGGTAATTGTTATTTTATCACACATTTAGGTAGTCCTAACCTTATGCACCTGTGTTGAGATGTTGGGAGTGTTCCCGCGTGTGTGTATTCAAATAAAGACCAACACATATGTAGGGGAAAATACTGGTATATTTGAAGAGGTATTTAACAACAGTGTGCTTAGTAATAACGAACGCAGGTTAGTAGTTAACAATCAGCAAGAGTCTACAGTCCAACGGTATCTTCCGGTCGAGAGATGGAAGTGAGAGGTTCACCTGATCTCTTAGATCTCTTGAACTCGTGATCTCCCCTGATCTCTCTAGCACTGTCCTATATCGTAGAGAGATCAGTCCATTCTCAGTCAGAAAGTGGGTGGCCCCAACAACCTGATAGGTAATTATTATTTTATCATCCTTTTAGGTAATTAATAACCTTATACACCTGTTAGGTAATTGTTATTTTATCATGCTGTTAGGTTGTTCTGGCCGTATAGACTTGTTAGATAATTATAATTTCATCACCTTTTTACGTAATTCTAACCTTATAGACCTACTAGGTAATGATTATTTCATCACCCTTTTAGGTAGTTCTAAACTTATATACCTGTTAGGTAATTGTTATTTTATCAACCTTTTAGGTAATTCTTACCTTATAGACCTGTTAGGTAATCGTTATTATATCCCACTTTTAGTTAGTTTTAACCTTATTGACCACTTAGGTAATTGTTACTTTATCACGTTTTTAGTTTAATTCTAACCTTATAGGCCTGTTAGGTTAGTTTATCAATCTTGTAGGTAACTAACCCTTTTAGATAGTTCTAAACTTATAGAATCGTTAGGTAATTGTTATTTTGTCACTCTTTTAGGTACATCTACCGTTATAGTCCTGTTATGTAATTTTAGATAGTACTAACTTATAGACCTGCTAGATAATTATTATTTTATCACCGTTCATGGTAGTTCTGAACTTACAGATCTGTTAGGTAATTGTTATTTTATCACCCTTTTCAGTAGTTCTAACCTTATACACCTGTTAGGTAATTATTATTTTATCTCGCTTTTGGGTAGTTCTAACCTTATAAACCTGTTAGGTAATTATTATTTTATCTCGCTTTTAGGTAGTTCTAACCTTATAGGTCCTGTTAGGTAATTGTTATTTTATCAGCCTGTTAGTTAGATCTAACCTTATAAACATGTTAGGTAATTGTTATTGTATGAACCTTTTGGGTAGTACTGACCGTATAGACTTATTAGATAATTATTATTTTATCACCCTTTTACGTAGTTCTAACCACATAGACCTGCTTGGTAATAGTTATTTCATCACACTGTTAGGTAGTTCTAAACTTATATACCTGTTAGGTAATTGTTATTTTATCAACCTTTTGGGTAGTTCTAACATTATAGACCTGTTAGGTAATTATCATTTTATCAACCTTTGGCGTATCTTTTATCTTATATACTTGTTATTTTACAGACCCATTAGTTCTTATTTTATAGTTCTATTATATAGTCGTCATCTTAGAATCCTGTTAGACAGTTGGCATCGTGTAGTCATATTATGTAGTTGTCATTCGATTTCTTGTATTCAGTAGTTTTATAATATATCGTCCTGTTTGATGTCTGTTTTTCTATAGTCATGATAGTTGTTTTCTTCTAGTTATTTTAAGTCATATTTTAACAAGTATATATATCATTTTTCTTGAATTTTCGTTACCTTAGAAAGAAGTTTTTTATTCTCTTTTAGTTAGCCTTTTTTTTTTTGTATTTTTCATATCCCGGGTTCTTTGCACTTTCCAGAGAAACTTTGCTTTCCATTCAGAGCCAAAAAGAAGAAAAAAAAACATTATTTTTTGTTTTAGTATAGATTTTTTCCGATAGAAAATCACACCACGACTCGTGTGACAAAAGAGATATTTCCAGCGGAAATCACACTGCGACTCGAAGCGTTTATCAACAAATTATATTTTTCAATTATTTAGCAAAACGAATAAAACGATGGCTATGAAGAATCGGGAAGATGAACTATGAGAAAAAGCCGGAAAATCTCTAAGCATGATGGGAGTTTGGCTATGAATGAAGTTGTCGATTGATGAGAAATTCTCGATTATTGCTCATACATCTTCGCTGCAAATGTTGTTAGGGGCTTAACTGAATTTGACTGAGAAAATCCCGCAGTAGCCGATCACTTGCGTACATAAATGATGACTTTTTCACAAGTAAGCACGGCCAATATTGAATTAATTCCTTCTAGGCGGAATAAGTCGCTGAGCAAAGATACGAATGACCGAAAAAGAACCCTAGACCACGGAGCAAACGGCGAGAAGGGAATAAAATTCGGGAGATAATAAAATTTCCTCCGCCGTGCTGTCGTCAGTGTTCGCTCATAGAGAACAAACTAACACGTTTGTCTGTCTGTGACACTAAAATAACATGACTAGTGGCAACTGACAACTGCCGGCTGCCTTGAAAATGAATATGGCGTAACAAGTCGCACTTTGAGGAGACGAACGCAGCCGTCAAATTGTCTCGATCTAAACAACTTTAAAAATGGTTGATATTTAAGACTTTTCCTCTCGATGACTGTTTCGTATCTTCTTGTTTTTTGTTTTTCTTTCTGTTCATCCATTATGTTGAGTCATAAATAATTCGCGTTTTTTCTTTGTTTCTTTTTTTTTACCAACTTTATTCTTCCAAAAATAATGTACGATTACGTTTAATTCAATTATTTATTCAGTTATTTTCACTGACTTGTTGTCACTTATCCAGCAGCTTTTCGATAGATTTTAGGCAAAATTCCGCAGGTTTTGACGTGAAAATGTTTAGGACATGATCTTGTATCTGGTTGTCATTAAAGAAATGTTTCTTCTCCATCAAAACCTTTGGCAGAAATTGAATAAAATGGTAATAATCGATCGGCGCAAGTTCAGATGAATATGGCGGATAAAATAGAAGAAATCTTTTTTTTTAAATCGATTTTACCACAAGTAAGTAAATCCATTAAGACGCAAGGGGTTACTGGGTGTGGCAGAATTTGAAAACAGAAGCATTACTAAGGAACGAGAACGAAAAAAAAGAGTATTCAGGACGACAGTAGATAATGACTGACATTGCATTTAATTTTTTTAGAATCAAAGTTGGTTGCAAAGCGTGGAACCGGAAGAGAGTTTTCCAAGCAGGAAGTGCGAGAAAACAAACTGTTAGCATCGGATTTATTGTTACATCTAGCAAGCTCAACTGTAAATTGATGAGATCTCGACGCCAGTCTGGTACTGCGCTTAAATTCAAAAAGTCTAGGTAACATAGCGAAGAGCTCATCCGAATAATTACTCTGAATGTATTTATAGCAAACACACAGGAATGCAACCTTACGGCAGTGAGAAAGTGATTATGCCGCCAGATGAGGACTGATAATATTGTTGATTCTTGTTTGAGTTTTAACTCTAGATATATAACAGGAACACCGAACAGTATGTGCCAGCAATATTCTAATCATGGACGCATGGTAGACTTATAGATATGTAAGATAAATTCCGGAGAGAAAAAATGTCTAGTACGATACAGTGAACTTTCTTAGCAGCTGTATTTCTCCTGTATTCTTCTTGTTGTATGCCGCCTTCGTCATTGAGGACAGAAATATTTTTTCCTATTGAAAAGAACAGTACGTTTTTCGACAAAACGTTTATGGAAAACTGCTGAACGTATGCGTTTGATGTTTAACTGCGTTTTAAGATCTCTAAATGAATAATACCCTGCGAATCCTACTATATCTACATTATCTTTCTTACATGGAAATCAGATTTTGGGATCAGTTTTGATGATTTATCCTTATCAATCCACTACCTTTTGCGTTGAACATTGTTTTATGCCACCCACTTTTCATCACCTGTTATGATATATTTAAGGAGCAGTTAGTTATTTAATATGTTCATCGTTACAATTGGTTCCCAAGAACAGAAATTATTACTTATGACTCAAACTAATAAAATGTTCAATTAGGCAAACAAAATAAACCCTGATCAACCTTTCACATTGAGAATTATTTTCTAATTTCTTTTTTTTTTTTAAATAAAGGCTAACAGTATTAAGAATCATTATTGCTGATATGTCTTCTCAAAGCAAAAAAATAAAAATGGGAAGAACAACCTGCTTATGTTGAAAGCGGGTTTTTTGTTGTAATGGAATGTCCCACACTCCCTATCGCCTATGTGGACTGACTATATAAGTAGATATGTATAGTAAGTACGGGATATACCTGGCGGAGTTGCTTCAGGAATTAGTTGGAGATTCATCTCCAGCTGTGCTGGTCGAACTCTCTGCTTTCGGGCAGAGAGGGAGCCAGACGAGGCTATGCCGAAGATTAGAGTCTTGTCTGGGGTGGCAGACCCCATGTATACGGAGTCTACGGGGAATTTTTGCCCGAGCGTACGCGCTCGGTTTTGACCCGCATTAAAAAAACAGCCTTGTGCCACATCCTGTTACGCGGGGAGTTAAGGTAAATAAACTTGCTTAGGGAATTACAAGTCTGCTAACCGATTCCTTGCATTTCAGTAGTGTATTCTCTTTTACAGTCAAGCTCTCCTTCGACGCCCGTGTCGCTGTTCCTTTCACTCGAGTACCACCTTTGTCTGTTTGTAACCTTCTTTAAGGATACAACAATATTTATTCAGCTTTGCACAGGGCCATTTTGTGGAGATTTTACGAACAGCAATTTCAATGGATTGGAAGATTGTTTTGTTAAAAATCATATACTATAAATAATTATCTTTAAGATTATAATAAAAAAAATAATAATCTTTATAAGAACAATATAAAATAATATAAAAATATTATTTTACATTGTTCTTATTAAGAATATTAATATAAAAATATTATTTTATATTGTTCTTATTAAGAAGTTAAGAATATTGCATCTAATTTTAATATGAATTCTATAACTGTATTCATATAAAGTTGCTATTAGTCACATGGTGACTTTTTTCCAGCTATGGGTAAATAGCGGGACACACCGGGTTCTATAGCCTTGGATGGCAACTGGTCTACCGCAGAAAGAAATGGCAACCTACTACGGGAAAAAATCTACCACGTCAGTCATGTATCGAAAGATACATGATTGCCTAAGCGTGTATCACGCATAGGATATCACTGAGTCACATGATGTATTTTCTTACCCTCCGCCCCCAAATCGTAATTCCTAGTTAGCAACTTGTTTGTTTTGCTCCCTCCCACTGCACCCCTGACCCAGTGAGAGCGTGTAGCACACTCTGCGGCGCAGTTGTAGCTCGGTTGCCGTTGGGATCAGACGCCACGTGACGATGCATTTTCGGAAACCAGGGTTAAATAACGATTATTATTATTATTATTATTATTTCCTTTCATTTGATGTTTCGTTACATTTACTTACTTGTAAATACCCTTGGGAGAGCCATGAATCCATCTGCACTCCCACCCCGGCTATAGTAAGACTTGTATCTGAAAAAAAATCTTTGTTATTCGAAAACAAAAATGTTGGCACAATATTCACTCATAAAAAAAGTAATTGTTGTTAAAATCCAAGAATATGCTTACTAATTAAACCACAAAATGTTGATAGCCCATTAAAAAAAAAATCAATCATTTAACACGTTTTTCATCCAAGAATTACTCAGAATTTTTTTTTTCTCCATAAGAACTTGTTGGAAGAGTTTTTTCTTCCATGTTAACACAATCTTTTTTATGCTTCAGATAAAGATGGATTTCCTGGGATTTTTCTTTTTCACTGACCAGGTAAGTATTAAAAATATTAAACCCAAGCACAGGTGCTGCTGATGGGTAGGCTTCCCACAGACAGTACCTTTTCTTCGTGTGGAGGCTGGGTTTATTGAGTCATCCCCAAAAGCGGAAGTGCCGAGGGGGCTTGCGCAATTTTTGCACGGTATTGCCGTTAAACCCATTTTAAACTTCGACCTTGTGTCACATTCGATAGCGAGATGGGCGCGATGAAGAAATACCTTCTTAATGTCATTCCCTATAGCCTTCTGAATCACTCTTTGCGCCACTACTACTACTATTGAATAAAAGAGAAGCACATCAACATTGTGACTTTGGGGTACAATCATAGGACGCCCAATGTAGCCATCATGGCACCCAGTCTGATAAGTGTACGGCAAGCACAGGCATCGCAGACAAATGTGTGCTATAAGGTAAAAGCTTTTGACAAAAGCAGTGCAGAACCAAGCAGGTGGCGTCCCGTTACAAATATGCCTTCAGGTCGGGTAACCCAATCCGCTCAGATAATCTCGGATTTAAGGTGTTCCCTTCCCTAGAACCTAGATGTAACGCCAAAGTCGACTTGGCTGCCTCATCCTTCAAACTTAAACAAACACAATCCTCTCAGCAAATCTGATTCCAATTAGGAAATCTCCTACAGTGTAAGAAAGTTATGCTAATGGGACTATATTGATTCCAGTTGAAAGGATCGGTTTTAATGTGACTAATCTCTGATTCTAATTGGAAATTTCAAGAACGGAAAGAAAATAAGTTCGGAGAAATTAAATTCCGATTTCAATTGGAAGATTCCGAATGCAAATGGAAGTTAAAGAAAGAAAACATTGATTACAATCGAAAACATCGGACATGGGAAGGAAAAAACTTTAGAAGAATTGCAGTCTGCTTCAAACTGGAACAATCGGATTTTCGATGATGATTATGATTAGTGAAGATGATTATCAGTGACGATGGTTAGTGAAGATGAAGATGACGATGATGATGACGATGATGATAAGTGATGTTGATGATGATTAGTGAAGATATTAATGATGATTAACGATGAGGATGATTAATGAAGAGGATGATGATTAGTGAAGATGACGATGAAGGTTAGTAATGATGATGATAATGATGATGATGGTTAGTGAAGATGATGATGTGATGATGATTAATGAAGAGGATGATGACTGATGAAGATGATGGTTAGGGATGAAGATGATGATGATGGTTAATGAAGATGATGATGATGATAAGTGATAATGGTTAGTGATAATGATTATGATGATGATGGTTAGTGAAGAAAAGTGATGATTAACGAAGCTGGTGTACAGTGATGATAATGATGATGGTGATTAACAGAGACTATGATGATGATCAGTGATGATGATAAGTGTTCATGATCATTATCATCATTAGTGATTATAATTAGTGATAACTGATGATGATGTGAACATGATGATGATCAGTGATGCAGATGATTGATGATGATGATGATAATGATGATTACATTAATTTTCACGGCAAGCAATTTTGAGAAAAAATTTTTTCTGAATCCTTTCAAAGACAAATCCGATCGTCCAAAGGTTGGAATCTCTATTATAAAAGATTGAACTGATTCTCTGTCCGTCACACACCGTCTGCGCGTATGCCATGTACATGCGTGTGTGTGTCGTGTCTACCTGACATTGAATGTGCGCACGCACACACACACAATACACACACACAGAATTTGAAATAAGACACTGAAATAAATTCCGCTCCCAGTGTGGACAGCCCCTACCCTGGTATGAGCAATTAAATCAAAGATGGCAACAAGAAAAAGAAATACAATTTGACTGAGTTTGAAATAAATACTGGAATTTTGCCTCGGGGTTCTTGACAAGATCCAGAGATGGATATGCAATATAATTGGTCCCGATCTGGCATCTCGTCTACAGTCACTTTCTCACAGATGCGCCGTCGCCTCTCTCTGTCTTTTTTACAAATACTTTCATGGCAATTGCTCCGAGGAGCTGCATTCGCTGGTTCCCAGACTTCATGAGTTCAAGCGCCCTACGAGGCTGGCATCCCGCTCTCACCCTTTCACTTTTAAAACATGTAGCCGTCTCTTCTACTCCAATAGCTTCATATCTTGCACCTCTCGCCTGTGGAACTCCCTTCCCTATTCCTGTTTCCCTGAGAGCTATAATCTTCACCTATTCAAATGTAATGTCAATCGACATCTCCAGTTGCCTTGATCTATCCACTATCCTTCTCCTCATCCTTTCCTCTATCACTCCTATCTGATCTTGCTCCAAATCTTCTGTAACCTCCTGCGTCCTAGTGGCTTCCCGTCTTGCTTGGGGTGAAACGCTTAAAATAAATAAATAAATAAACTCCCCTCTCACTCAGTCTGGACAATCCCTATTCTGGGTTGACCAATAAAATGATAAGTTTGATGACGCAATTTTTTTTCGCCGCCCTAAGAAAATCAGACGATTATAAGATTTTATTTAACTTTACTTAAATTATTTCTGAATATTATTCTATGAAGACAAATATTTTTGTAACTATACTATTATTTTTTAAAGATTTTTTTTCTTTCTTTTTTTAATTTTAAAGAAAAGGTTTGGGTCTCCTATTGAAGGAAAATATGCATCCACACATGCAAACGTACATACACACACACACACACACTTTGAATGGAATTGTAGGTAACAAGAAGTGTGCAGCACTTTGAAATGATTTTTACAACTCCATCTGCGTTTAAACTGAATAAATTTGATAATAAATGTAGTAAACTAAAAACTCAAACCATGTTCCTAATTCAATTTGCTTTCGACCATGCCACGTTTAAACACCAGTTCCGTACGATCACCGAAGTTAAGCAACGTCGAGCCTCGTCAGTACCGAGATGGGTGACCGCTTGCGAATACCAGGAGTCTAAGCTTGGATGTGTGGGTGGTGTAATGGATAATGGATGGGACTTGTTCATCAAAGAGCCAAGTTTGCATTCCAGTTGGGTTCATTATATTCACACGCGCAAATACTCTTAGCAAAGGTATAAATCCATCTCTTCTCTTCCTCCCAGCTATGGGTTAATTAGTAAGACTTGTATCATTAAATTATTATCTACAAAAAATGCTTAAAATCTAAAAATATTTTCTGGCTTTAAATAACCTGCAAAGAGTTGATAATCCGTAAAAAATGAATGGACCCATCAATATGGATTAAATAGTCTCGTCAAATCGAGACTTTCATATCGATGTAATCAATGGCACCAAAACCGTTCAGAAATATCTAAACTGTCAATTGCATACAACTGCTTTCACAGATCGAGCATTTAAAATAGCATGGTCCGAATGAAGCATAAAGATCTCAGAAAGAAACATACTTCAAATATTCCTTTCTAACATTCATCAGCATGGCTGATGCTAACCTTCATGAGAATGACTCGCGGCGTCTTCTCAGGTTAACATTCTCGGCTGACATGATGTGGAAAGACTATATTGAATCCATTGCTAGGTCAGCTTCTAAGAAATTTGGCTCAATGTGTCGTGCTAAACAATTTTTTCTCTACAGAAACTCTCTTACATATATATAAGTCGACCATTCATCCATGCTTAGAATATTGCTGCCACATGGTTTGGAGCTCCGACTATATATCTAGAAATCCTTGATAAAATCCCAAGAAGAATCAGCTATATTATAGGTCCTGCTCTGGCGGCTCGGATTCAGTCACTTTCCCACCGCAGTAGAGTTGCTTCCCTATGCCTTTTCTATAAATACTTTCATGGTAATTGTCCTGATGAGCTCGTCACGATGATACCTAGTTTGTTTTTTTTTAAATTTAAGCGCAGTATTAGAACGTCGAAAAGATCTCATTAATTTACATTGGAGTTGGTACCCAACCGATTACCAAGTAGTGAAGAACAGGGTAACTAGTCTCGATGAATGCCGAATGTTTTCTTATAAGGAAACGGCTAATATTACCATTACAGATGGGGAGAACAGATACTACACTTTGATCCCAGCCCGATGGCCAAGCAGTGAAGATAACCTTAAGTTCTATGCTAACAGTTTTTTTTCTTGCATTTCTTAATTGTGGAACTCTCATCCGGCTCCATGAAATCCATTCAACTTTAATCTTCAAAAGTTTAAATTCAATTCTACTGTGCACTTGATTACTCTTCTTTTGTTCTCGTTCCTTAGTAATGTTTCTGTTTTTTTAATTCTTCAACACTCGGTAACCCTTATGTCTTAATGTCTTTACTAACTTGCATGAGGTGAACTCTATAAAAAAAAAAAAGGTTAATGGACTGGCCTTACAGAATTTCAAACAAAGAATTCTACCAGATAATCGAAGCCACATCACTTGGGTACTTTCAACAGCAGTAACAACTAACATCTCTTGTTCGGTTAAGTCTCATATATATTGTCCAGATTAGAAGATAAACCTTTAGATAAACCTTAGTATTTATCAATCCACCCACGAGGATTGAATGTGGCACAAGGTCGGTTTAATGTGGGTATCTCCGAGCCCGTAGGCTCGGCCAAAAATATAGCCCTTGAACCCGCCTAGACGGGTTCAGGCCCTGTCTACCTCCCCGGACGAAACCTTGCCCTTCAGCAAAGCTTCGTCCGGGTTCCTCTCTGCTAACGCGGTGAGTTCGACAGACGTCGGAAGTCAGCTAAGAACTTCCCTGTCTTTAGATAAACCTTTGAAGCACATGTAACACGAATGGAGAATAATGATATAAGATGCTGACATTCCACACTAGCACAAACAATAGTCAAGGAAAGAAACCGTCCATCAATATTAGAAAAAGTTACTGAGCGTGAGAAACCTATTTTCCTGAAAAATTCTTTTAAGAAAAACATTTTATAAATTTCAAACAGCAGCAGCACTGGATGCTGGGACAATGAATGCCGAATGTTTTGTTATGGTCAGGTTAGGACCAAGGAAGAACAATAAGAACACAAGAGTAAAAAATAACGAAATGTATATTACACGAAATAATAATACAAGAGGTGGAAGGTGTTAGTATGACTATTAGTCTGGTTTGGAGTGAACTACTATCGGCTCGACTCGATTCGGTATTTACTTGTCCCCCACGAGAGAAAGATGTGGCACAAGGCCCAGTTTTACGTGGAATTTTCAAGCCCGTAGGCTCGGCCAAAAAATGCCCGTAGAACCCGTATAAAAGGGATCGGGTTGGTCAACCTCCCGAACGTGACTCTGCCCTTCGGCGGAGCCCTCAGGTTCCTCTGCTCAGAGGCAGAGAGTTAAGCTTCTCGGCTTGAATATCTAGCCACCACCCCACGAGGGTTGCATGTGGCAAGGCCGAGTTTAACGTGGGTTTCCGAGCCCGTAGGCTCGACCAAAAAATGCCCGGAGAACCCGTATAAACGAGATCGGGTTGGTCAACCTCCCCGAACGAGACTGCCCTTCGGCCGTCCGGGGTTCCCTCTGCTCAGAGGCAGAAAGTTCGACCGTCAAGCCCGGCTTGATTCGAAACCGAGGGTTGCATGCGACACAAGGTCATTTTTATCGTGGGTTTCCTGAGCCCGTAGGCTCAGCCAAAATATGCCCGTATGACTCGTAAAAACGAGATCAGGTGGTCATTCACCCCGATAGATTCTGCCCTTCGGCGGAACCTCGTCGGGTTCCTTTTCTGCTCAAAAGCAGAGAGTTCGACCGTCAAGCCGAGAAGCTCGGCTTGATTCAGTATCTAGCCACCCCACGAGGTTGCATGCGACATAAGGTCATTTTTATCGGGTTTCTGAGCCCGTAGGCTCAGCCAAAATAGTAACTCGTAAAAACGAGATCAGGGTAGGTCATTCACCCGAACGAGATTCTGCCTTCTTTAGAGTTCGAATCGGCTTGATTCAAGCCACCCCCACGAGGGTTGCATGCGACACAAGGAATGTAGGCTCAGAATGACTCGTAAAACGAGATCAGGGTAGGTCATTCACCCCGAACGAGATTCTGCCCTTCGGGCGGAAACCTCGTCCGGGTTCCTTTCTGCTCAAAAGCAGAGAGTTCGACCGTCAAGTCGAAAAGATCGGCTTGATTCAGTATCTAGCCACCCCCCCACGAGGGTTGCATGCGACACAAGGTCCGTCCAGCCAAAAAATATGCCCGTATTCGTAAAAACGAGATAGGGTAGGTGATTCACCCCGAACGAGCTTCTGCCCTTCGGCGGAACCTCGTCCGGGCTTTCTGCTCAAGAGCAGAGAGTTCGACCGTCAAGTCGAAAGATCGGCTTGATTCGGTATCTAGAAAATGCGACACAAGGTCATTTTTTGAGCCCGTAGGCTCAGCCAAAAAAAATATGCCCGTATGACTCGTAAAAAAGATCAGGGTAGGTCATTTCACCCGAACGAGATTCTGCCCTTCGGCGGAACCTCGTCCGGGTTCCTTTCTGCTCAAAAGCAGAGAGTTCGACCGTCAAGTCGAAAAGACGGCTTGATTCAGTATCTAGCCACCCCACGAGGGTTGCATGCGACACAAGGTCATTTTTATCGTGGGTTTCCTGAGCCCGTAGGCTCAGAAAAATATGCCTGCATGACTCGTAAAACGAGATCAGGGTTTCATTTCACCCCGAACGAGATTCTGCCCTTCGGCGGAACCTCGTCCGGGTTCCTTTCTGCTCAAAAGCAGAGAGTTCGACCGTCAAGTCGAAAAGATCGGCTTGAAAGTATAGCCACCCCCCACGAGGGGTTGCATGCGACACAAGGTCATTTTTATCGTGGGTTTCCTGAGCCCGTAGGAAAAAATATGCCCGTATGACTCGTAAAACGAGATCAGGGAGGTCATTTCACCCCGAACGAGATTCTGCCCTTCGGCGGAACCTCGTCCACTGCTCAAAAAAGAGTTGACCGTCAAGTCGAAAAGATCGGCTTGATTCAGTATCTAGCCACCCCCCCACGAGGGTTGCATGCGACACAAGGTCATTTTTAAACTGACTCGTAAAAACGAGATCAGGTAGGTCATTCACCCCGAACGAGATTCTGCCCGGAACTCGTCGGGTTCCTTTCTGCTCAAAAGCAGAGAGTTCGACCGTCAAGTCGAAAAGATCGATTCAGATATTCAGCCACCCCCACGAGGGTTGCATGCGACACAAGGTCATTTTTATCGTGGGTTTCCTTTGGTATAACTCGTAATAACAATTCACCCGAACGATTCTGTACGGAACCTCGTCCGTTCCTTTCTGCTCAAAAGCAGGTTCGACCATCAAGTCGAAAATCCTAGCCACCCCCACGAGGGTTGCATGCGACACAAGGTCATTTTTATCAGTCCGTCCTCGTAAAAACGAGATTTATTCTGCCCTTTTTCGTCCGGGTGTTCTGCTCAAAAGCAGAGAGTTCGACCGTCAAGAAAAGACATTCGACCCTCTCTCTTGAGAGGCGTAGTATACATAGTGTTAGGAAAGTTCATTCTGTAGTTATAGGTAACGACCCATGACATTTCCTTATCAGGAAACGGTTAATATTATCATTACCATTATAGACGAAGAGAATAGATGCTATGTTTGGTATTTACTCGCCCATTGGTCACGATGACGCGATATGGCACAAATCGAGTTTAAAGCAGGAAAACCAAGCGAGTCCACCTTGATTAAGGTGTAATATTTGCCCGGTTCCCGCAACCATCGTCGATATTCCACCGACTCTCCCTCTTTGGTGCAAATAGGGAGGTACAGTCGCAAGGTTGGAATCCCCGGGACCAGTCCGCCCTCATTTATTTTTTGTGTTCTTTCCGAAGACAGAAAAACAATTGAGTAATAAAAATCTAGTTTGTCTACCCGAAGGCAGATACCACACTTTGATCCCATCCCGATGGTCAGTGATTGAAGATAAGCTTAACTCGAGTAACGCGGTCGAGGAATGCCGAATGTTTCCTTATAAGGAAACGACTAATATTACCATTACGTTTAGAAATGGCGAGAACAGTTACTATACTTTGATCCTAATCCAATGGCCAGGAAGTGAAGAATTGATGAATGCCGAATGTCAAACGAAAGAAATGGCTAATATTACATCGCATTTAGAGGTGAAAACAGATACTACACTTTGATACCAACCCGATGACCAAGTAGTGAAGAACAGGGTAACTAGTCTCGATAAATGCCGAATGTTTTCTTATAAAGAAACGGCTAATATTACCATTAGAGATGGGGAGAACAGATACTACACTTTGATCCCAGCCAGATGGCCAAACTCAACTAACACGGTTAATGAATGCCCAAATGTTTTCTGTTAAGAAAACGGCGAATATTACCATGAACAAAAAATTTAGATTCGAAATTTGAACATCTTGCAGACAGCGAAACGACAGGTGCTGAACTAGTTTCGGTTAAAAAAAAAAAAGAATAGATCAATATATGAACAATGCATGAGAAAAGAAAAGATCAAGGAGAAATGATAAAGGGGTGAAAATATCTTGTTTAATTAAAAACGATATCATGAACCTTTTTCGGACCTCATTATCACACTGACGGGAATAAAAGAGTGGGGGGTTGGCAGGCAAATGAAAATCCTAGAAACTATCAGTCGTCGACAATGAAATTGTTAGGATAGCCAATATGACCGGACATTTCTTTCAAAGACAAAATAAAGCCTCATTACGCACATCAAGCATTTCCGTAAAGTTCGACAGACCAAACCAAAATGGACGATTTCAATGAAAAACCTTGATTCAAAAGAAGTAAGAAAAACGGCAAGTAGGAGCCAACGCAATAAATGGATTGATATTTCCGGAAATGCACTCCCTTTTAATTAAAGAAATCGGATCTAATTCGCTGAGGCGACAGATCAACAAAACGGAAGAGGCTTTAATAAACACTTAACAATGGAAATGATGAACCCCGCCATAACAATGACCGCGTCATCACACGCACACACACACACACACACACTCTTCCCCTCTCTCTCTCTCTCTCTCTCTCTCTGTCTCTCTCTCTATCTATCTATCTATCTATCTATCTCCCTCTCTCTCTCCGCCCTCATCGCTGCCTTCTACTGCAGACAGCACGGAGGAAGTTCGTCCAATGGTGGTTCTCGCCTCCACTTTCTTAGTCGTATCGTTATTGTGGTTGTAGCTGTTATTATGACCGATGTTGCAGTGCACTGAAGCAGCGGCCATATCGTCGTTTGTTGACGGAACGCTTCGCTACACATGCATCAGCCTTTATTCACTTGGCAAATCCTTACTCTTTCTTGCCTCTGCGTTTCCTTCTCTTCGTTCGGCGGGAGAGCGCTGATCGCCATTCGAGTGTAGTCAGTGGAAAGCCATAGTCCACCAGCACAATCCACCTTTTTGACATTAAAGACATTTTGTTCCGGCTTCTTTATTGCCGACGTGAAGATTATTGCTTTATTTGTTTCTTCAAAAGATAAACTTTTATGATTTGTCCAACTTCGATTATCACAATTTCCTTTTCGTTCTTTATTGAGAGGAACAACAGTAAACAATCATTTAGGACGAATGGAAACATGACGAAATAATCCTGATGTTCCGAATGGGGAAATCATTCATTCACAAATGGCGGTTTTATTATTGATATATTTGGGGAACATTTGCTTTATTAATTTCTCCAAGATTTATGTTCAGTGGAAAAAGAATCTCCTTGCAAAACCGAAAAGGAGAATCAATTCTTGTTTCTCTGCGGCGCTGTTGTTTCCAAATCAATTCCCTCAATGGCGTCATCAAATTATAATTGTATCAAATGTCCCTGATTCATTATTTTTTTTTTTTTTACATTGTGTTCACCGTGTACAAGACCCTGGAGCCACACGAAATAGCGGGTCACTGAGTAAGATTGTAAAGCTCCTGGGAGTCGGTTCCACACGAGTAATAAGTAAGAATAACAGTTTATATGAGAAAGATGGCGGTTAACCCTAGACTTCAACAAGTTAAGATTGTAGTGATCGGTAAGCATTCACTTGGGAGTTAGTTCCACAAAATCAAGAATCACAGTTTATGAGGATATGTGCTTAAGATTAACCCTAGACTTCAACAAGTTAAGATTGTAGTGTTCGCGAAAGCATCCTCCTGAGAGTCGATTCAACAAAGTAAGAGGTAAGAAGCACATTTTATTAAGATATGTGGCGAAGATAACGGTCATCTATACTACAATCTTAACCTATTCAAGTCGAGGGTTAGGTAAGTTATTTTATGATATGTCGAAGATAAATCTATGCTTCTTAACCTATTCAAGTCTTTTGTGGAATCGACTCCCTGGATGTTGCTTCCCCGATCATTAAAATCTTAACATTTTCAAGTCTAGGGTTAACCGTTATCTTCCCCACATATCCTCATAAGCTTAGAAAAAAAGAAAAGAATACTGAATTGTTGTATAATATGAGTCGTCCTACATGGCAGTGGATGTTGGACAATCTCCCCAAAGATGAAGAAAAGACAACAAAAATGTGGCTCTACAGAGACATGTTGAGAACTGAACATGTGAGCAACGACGAAGTTTGGGGGAAAATGGAAACAAAAAGGACACTTAAAAATCAGAGAGACAGTTAAAATTTCTGACACATAATGAGGAAAGTGGGCTTGGAAAGTTGACACACACAGGACATATGCAAGACTAGATGGAGAGACGACATCATCGCATAACCTACCTAACAAACCTGTATAAATGTTTGGCAGAACAGAAATTATAAGATATAAAAAAAAGTCAGATTTTAGACGTCCACATCCTGAAGAAGAAGAAGAAGAAGAAGAAGAAGAAGAAGAAGAAGAAGAAGAAGAAGAAGAAGAAGAAGATAACGTACGTATAGACCTTTCCGTAAATCCCATAAATACTCGATTGTGTTCTTGTCGGACGAACGTGGGGGCCATACCATTCCCCAGAAGTCTCCACAATGCACCTCAAACCAGTTCTGAGGTACTTTAGCCGGATGAAAAGTTTCATTATCTTGCTGAAATAACCTGGTATCTTAGGAATACATGGAGTATATTAATGGTTTCCCTAATGGCTACGTAGCAGTCATTACCGGTCAATGAGGCATTGAAGTGAACTAGCGGACCCAAATCACGTTAATGAACATTCCCCAAACCATTATTAGATCACTATCAGCTTGTACGGTACATTGTTGACAAATGGGGTCTATGGTTTTATGGGGTGTTCGTCAAACCCGAAATCTAACATTAATCCGAACCGACTAGAATCCTGATTCATCAAACCCACTACCAGTCATCCATTGTCTAATTAGCAACATCACGAATCCAGATGAAGAAATGTTTGGTGGCATGGTGTTAACAGGAGCATCCTCGTGGGTCTTCAGCTCTCATATTCCATGGAAGCTAAGCAACGCTGAACTAATCTGCTTCATACGCGTATAGTAATTCATGTATTGGAAGTGGTTGTGATTTGAGACAATGTTTTATGTTACCACCAACAATTATAGACAGGCGCCACCTGTGGTCACGATAATTAAAGTCCTCTAATCGGCCACTACAGTAATGATTTTCATCGGGTAGCTCTAGGGCTCATATGAGAATTGAAGCCGAAAGATGACAAATGTCACCACAATTTCAGAAATCGAATTTCCCATGTGGCACCCGATATCGCGTTCCTTTCATATTTCGATGTCATGCCTTAACAGGAACTGGCGTTCATACAGTCTCAGATTACAAGAAATATAGTTTTTTTTTGCATTTCCATGACGTCAAATTACGGTTGTGCCATCTACATATTGCCGAAGACGTCCGATCGGGAGAGTAGAGGTTTTGAGAAGGTTGGAATCACCTCTTAATTGCTGTTGTTCCTGGGTCCACCCTGACCAGCGGTGGTAGCACCTGTTAGGTTCCATGTTATGAGCAACTAGTGTATAACAAAAGCTAAACCAGGAAAAAAGTATAAAAGCAATAAATACCAAAAAAAAAATAACTAATACATTTTTGTAGTGAAATTACCAACAATACAATTTTATAAAAAAAAAATATAGTTTTATAGTATACTTTTGTGATACACCTAATTTACCAACCAATATAAATATTTGGTACCGGAAAAAATATTAAGAAATTGAATATAGTTTGCGATTAGTATTATGCAATACATTTCCCAAGAATATAAACTAATAAATAAGAATTCTTTGTTTTTCAATACATTTTGTTAACGTACATTTTGTGTTGTATTATTCCATGCTTATTTTTCAACATATACAAACATTTATAATAAAATGATTAAGAATAAATTTTATAAAATGACCAACAATACATTTTGTAGCAAAATTACCAACAATAAAGATATAGTAAAATGGGCAAGAATACATTTTACAGTAAAATAACGAATAAAACATTTTTTTATAATTAAAAGCCCAACCATACATTTTTATAATAAAATGACAAAGAATACATTTTTGTAGTAAAAAGGACAAAGAATACATTTTATAGTAAAATTCTCAAGACTATATTTTATATTAAAATGACCAACAATACATTTTATAATAAAATGACCAAAATACATTTATGGTAAAAAGTCTAAGAATAGACTTTACAGTAAAATGACCAAGAATACATCTTATAGTAAAATGACCAAGAATCCGTTTTATAGTAAAAGACTTACAGTACATTTTTTTAGTAAAATGACCAATAATAAATTTTATAATAAAAATGACCAAAATAGATTTTCTTGTAAAATGACCATTAATACATTTTATAATTAAAATGACCAAAATAGATTTTATTGTAAAATGACCAGTAATAAATTTTATAATTAAAATTACCAAAATAGATTTTATTGTAAAATGACAAATAATAAATTTTATAATAAAAATGACCAAAATAGATTTTATTGTAAAATGACCAATAATAAATTTTATAATTTAGATTTTATAAAATGACAAATAATAAATTTTATAATAAAAATGGCTAAAATACATTTTATAGTACAATGACCAAAAATATATTTTATAATAAAAATGACCAAAATAGATTTTATTGCAAAATGACCAATAATAAATTTTATAATAAAAATGACTAAAATACATTTTATAGTACAATGACCAACAATATATTTTATAATATAATGTCTAAGAATACATTTTATATCAAAATGCCCAACAATACATTTGATTATAAAATGACTAGCAATACATTTTATAATAAAATGACCAAGAATACATTTTTATAGCAAACTGGCAATATATTTTATAATACAATTTAGGCATGGAATGCATTGTCAACTTCATGATTTGCTATATTCAATCTCAATTCTTGGAAAGAGAAACAAGTTTTCGCTCCTCGCTTGATTTTTTAAGATTATTTGGTTAAAAATGTAGCTGAATATTTATAATTTAATCTTGATATAATGTCATTCTCTCGAATTAATTATAAAGTTTGAATTTTCATAGTCAATTTTCGGCATTAAATAACACTTCGTGGTGTTGATATGCCGCTAAACAAAAACAAGCAACAAACGACATATCATCATCCCATGACTTTTGGCACGTCAGTGTATCCTCAAAATAAAGGGATATATATTAGCTTCCAATATCTTGTTAACTGAAGGTATTATTAAAAATGTTAATGCTTAAAGAATTATATAATTTTTCCAACTACTATAAACAATACATTTAGTGGGTGCTCGTAATTGAATAGACATCCTATATTTTCTATAGGAATGCTTTGTTCTTTGACTGTTTAAAAAAATACACCATCTGTAACATTTCTCACCGCTGTGTACGCTATCGCGGTCATGTCCTGGCGATGTCCTGATTGTCACCCGCCCAGACTCATCTATAAGTTCGATCCGCCATCTGCAAACTAGAGGCGAGCTCTCGACAGGCCACCGAGCCGACGGAATTCCATCGTTCACCAAAATCTCCAGTAGAGTAATCTGGAATTGGTGGATGTTCCGACGCTCTGCCAAGGCCATGAGAGCTGCAGGGACAAGGTGGCTATCTTGTGTTCAACGCATTCATGGCATGAGATTTAGCAGCAGTATAATATAAAGAAATAATGTCGTCGTAAAAGAAATGCTAGTTACACGGGTTTACGGCGACATCACTTTTCCGTACGATCACCGAAGAGATATCGAGATTGGTCAGAACAAAGATGGGTGACCGCTTGGGAATACCAAGTGTTGTAAACTTAAATGTGCGGATTGTGAAGTAGATAAGAGTTCGGATATTTTTAATTACGGATTAAAGGAGGTAAGTAACGTCGAGGCCCGCCAGGACCAAGATGGGTGATGGCTTGGTAATGTCAAGTAGTGTAAGCTTAAAATTAGGGTTTTCTTCTTCAAAATGGACTACTTTTCACGTCTGACGCGCTCTATATACCAGAAGTAGCTGGTTATGAGGCCTGGAGCGGGACTAAATTGTAAGAAGCTATTCCAAATACAGGCCATGAGAGCATTTTAGGAATGTAGGAATCTTTGACAACCTTTAGAATATCGTAGCCATCTGTCAAACTAAATTAACATTTATAAATTACTGAAGCCTTCTCGAAAAAAAAAATATGCTGAGTTTGATTTTCACAGAATATTAAGCATCTATGGCCATAAGATACACTAAAGTAATATCATTAAATATTTTAGATATAAAATTTCAGTATTCATGCTTTTTTTTTTTTTTAAGAAAAAAAGATTTCTCTGTAAATACCGCCATTTTTTCCTCATTTGAAACTGGTCGTCTGCAAGAATCAATAATCAAAGCTTAATAACACGAGTAAAATTACGAATCAAAATCGAGTTTTCTAAATTTATTAACAACCTTCTTTTTTTTCGATCAGTGAATGGATTAAAACTATAGCAATAATCATAAATATACGATTCAATCGATATTTCTCCTACCAAATCAAATTTTTCTCAATCCGGAAGACAGAACGTATAAATAAATGTAATTAAAAAAAAGGCCGAAAAAGAAAGAGTAGAAAGCAAACGTCATATCGTTAATAATCTGGGTTGAAAAGTCGGATGTAGTAAATGAAAGAGGAACGGTGTATGCTAACCACTTAGTGACTTCTAAGGGCAATCGTTTCGCCTAAGTGCAGTCAGTGAAATCGATGTTTGCAATTTGTTGGAAACATGCATCCTTTCTTGAATTCGGCAAAGAGAATGAGAAATAAGGAAGCGGGGTTTAATAGAAATGGCCCTTATGATTGGAAGTCATCAAATGCGAGGAAACAAAAGATTAGCCTGTGAGACTAGCCGAGTAAAATAGCAAAGAAAGACAGAAAAAAAGGCGTTCCAGCTCACTGCTCTCAATTTATTAATGTGTTAAGATGGCGGCGGCTAACAGTGTTCAGATCTTAATTGACCAATGAAAGGTCTGTAGCTACGGAAGAAAGGAAAAGATAACCAGGGAAAAACAAAGTTTCATTTCGATCATCAAGCAATGTTTCTTCCTTTTATTTTTTTTTATTTTTTCCTGTTTGTTCGTTTCGCTTCAGTATTTTTTTATTTATATTTTTTTTTTTTGGCTCGCCCGCTTTTGCTTTTCTGCCTTCTCCACGAAACCATTACGATGTCGGCTGGCGAGTTGCATCAAAGTGAATCTCTTTTAAGGTCGCACTATTTCACTCTTTTTGCGCAAAAATGAACTTCCTGTATGGCGCAGGTTTTTTTTTTCAGTGTATTTCTTAATATTTCTTTTCTCTTCCCTTTTTTTTATACGCTATGGCTTTAGTTAATCACTTTTATCGACATGAAGAGAATGTCTTCTACTTCTTCTACTTATTATTATTATTACTATTATTATTGTTGATGTTGTTATTATTATTATTATTATTATTCGTTGGCCGTTCATGTCTGCTAAATGCAAACAACTGAAATCAACCACTGAAAAGCTTTGAACCGATAGCGCCGAAAAGGAAATCAGAAATTGATCCCTAAATTCTTAATAAAGTAAATTTAAGTTTTCAGACGAAATGAAACAAAACAAATTAGCAGTTATTTTTCTCTTTCTATCTTTTATGGTGAAGATATGTTTTTAGTCGGGGGTTGGGAATAATTTTATAAAGAAAAAGAAAAATCAAAAACCACTATTTTATAAAATTCATGAAAAATAAAAATAAAACAATCAAGACGAGATTCTATATGAAGCAGATTGCGGACATTTTGACGTGAGGTAATAGCAGGCTTGTCTCTCTAAATCAATCGATTCTCACTGGGTGCTCCATACTTTCGGCCTTGTGCCACATCTAAGCAAAACAAGGATAAGAGTACTGGACTGTTACATGATATCTGTCCTCCTGTATGGCAGCGAATACTGGACAAGCTCCTCAAAGATGAAGAAGAGACTTGAAGTTAACAAAAATATGGTCCTACAGAAAGATACTGAGGATACCATGGACCGAACATGGGAGCAAGAACGAGATTTTGGAGAAAATGCAAACAAAAAGGAAACTTATACGCAACATCAGGAAGAGGCAGCTGGAATTTCTGGGGCACGTAACGAGGAAGTAGAGCTTGGAAAACATGATCCTCACAGGACAAATTGTAAAAAAAAATATTTAATTAAATTTTCTCACCATTTTTAATCGTTAGTTTTTAAGTTGGAACTTACGAAAATGGACTTACTGAAGTTAGTATGTAGATTAAACTAATATTAAATTAAGTCCTCTGAAATCTAATAAAAACTATTTTTTTTTTGTCTATATGTTGAAAACAGAAAATAACAAAGTTATTGAGAGGAAAGCCGAGCGAAAAATACTTGATAAGCTCGAGTAAATGGATGGTAACGCATGGTTTGGGAGAAATAACAAAAAGACAAAAGTGCCACAAGGAAGAGGAAGATGTAGAGAGCCATGATTGCTTACGTTCTGAAGGGACACGACACATAAAAGAGGATATGAACCGGGTTGCGAGATGACGAACAGGTAAATAGTGAGAAAAATGGAATCCATGAACCGAGTTCAAATTGTGGATGAGGCGATTTGTATTTATTTCACAAGGAAAATATGAAAAATATAAACCCATCTCTTCTTGCCCCATCACAAGCTATGGATTAAATAATAGAATATTATAAATTTTTAATATTTAAAAAAATATATATACTTGTCTGAAGTTATTATGCAATTCAAATAAACCTCAGTCAGTTATGTAGTATGCTTGATACACGCTTAGGCGATCATGTATCTTTCGATACATGACTGATGAGGCAGATTTTTGCCTCTGTAGGTTGCCATTTCTTTCTGCGGTAGACCAGTTACCATCCAAGGCAGGTCTGTCCTGCTATTTATCCATAGCCGGGGGGGAAAAGAAGAGTATTCATACCTTTCCCAAGGGTATTAGCACGTAAGTGAATTTCAATCAGTTATGTGCCATGCGTGATACATGCTTAGGCAATCATGTATCATTCGATACATGACTGACGAGGCAGATGATTTTTTTCCTGCAGTAGGTTGCCATTTCTTTCTGCAGTAGACAAGTTTCCATCCAAGGCTATAGAACCGGTCTCTACTGCTATTTCCCCATAGCTGGTGGGAGAAGAGGATTCATATGACTTGATCGATGTCTATTACATGATTTAGTAAAAAATTAATTATGGCTCCTTCGTAACATCTCTTTGCTTTAGGATGAGTGCCAGTCAGTTATGTGCCATGCATGATACACGCTTAGGCGATCATGTATCTTTCGATACATGACTGACGAGGAAATTTTTTTTTCCAGCAGTAGGTTGCCATTTCTTTCTGCGGTAGACCAGTTGCCATCCAATTCTATAAAATCCGGTCTGCCCTTCTATTTACCCATATCTGGGATGGAGAAGAAAAGGATTCATAACCTCAATAACTCAAAATGTTCTGAACCAATATTTGTCAAATTTAAACTCATCTATTTCAATACTTATAAAAAAAATTAACTAAATTTTCTCACCATTTTTAATGGTTATTTTTGAGTTTGGAATTTACGAAAATAGACTGACTGAAGTTAGTATGCAGTTTAAACTAATTTTAACTTAAGACCTCTGAAATCTAATAAATTTTTTTTTTTTTTTAATTTTTGTCCATATGTTAAAAACAGAAAATAATAAAGTTATTGAGTGAGGGAATGTCCACATTGGAGATATCAAAGGAGCTTTGCAGAGATCATTGAACAATAAAGAAGGCTGTTGTAAATATAAGTTGAGAACTCAAAGCAAAGGAAAAGGCTTTAAGAACTTGCTTCCTTGAGATGAACATAAACTAAGGCGAATTATAGCGAAACAACCACTTTGGACCAGCGCTCAGATCTTTGAAAAAGTTGGAATTGAGGGAGTCAAGAAGGACAAAAGGTGTGAATTGGATCTTTAAATATATCTCCTCGGCAACTTCCTCTCACTAAAGCAAATATTTTAAAGCGTCAAAAGTGGGCCAAGAAATGCATGAAAATTAACTCTTCTAAAGTAATTTTCACGGACGAATCTCGAGTGACATTTGATGAACCTGATGGGTGGGCCAAAGGATAGACATTATCCAATTCAGACGTGCCTGTGGCTAAAAGAATGCAACAAGGAGGCGGTAGTGTTATGATATAGGCTGGAATTGTGGACCAAATCACTATTGGACGATGAAGCAGTTAAACTGAACAGTGCTATTTCGATTTTATAAACAAGATTTTCTTTGCATGATACAAGTCCCAGTCTCGCAATTTCAAAGTGAAGTGTGTATTTATGCACGATAATGCTCATACCCGTGAATTCTTTTCAGCATAAAATATTTACAGGTTAGATAATGGAATAGCCACCATAAAATCCTGATCTGAATCCTATCGAAAATCTATGGTCAATTGTGAAGATGAAATTATATGAAGGTGGCAAACAATATAACAGCAAGACTTATGAGAAGCAGATAAAACTACCATGTCGGAAATTGAATCCGCTGAAGCTAAAAAAATTAACAGAATCAACGAATATAGATTGTTGGCTGTTATTGAAAAGAAGGGTCACTATATTAAAATGTAAATGATCCAAAGACTTATATGTGTTTGTTATTTGTTTAGTTTTGCCTAATAACATCAGACGGCAGTTTTTTGAATGCATCAAATAGCTCATAAAAACATATTGATACTACCTAATGTTTTAACTCGGGCTTTGTTTTGATTGTTTAAAATTTGACAATTTTTTTTCAGACCAAATTTGGATTATTGAAGTTTATATGATTTGCTTAATAACTTCAGACAAGGTGTATATGCGCTCTAACATCAAGTAATTTCTTTGCAATAGTAGAAACGTCATCTCTGGGTAATTTATAACGGGTTGTCATCATGATAACTCCGGCAACAATGTTGTAGAGGAATATGTAATAGTTGTTTACATTGGTTTTATAAAAAGCGGATACAAAGAGAAACTTATACTTAACATCAGGGAGAAAGAGTTGAAATTTCTAGGGCATTTAATGAGGAAGGAGGGCTTGGAAAATCTGATACTCACGGGATAGATTGAATGCAAGAGAGGCAGAGGAAAACAACGCATAGCATAATGAGTTTGAGTAGACATTTACCTCATCTCCCCACTGTGATGTGATGTGACACAAGGTTGGTTTTATTGTGGGCAACCCGAGCGCGTACACCAGTGCAAAGGACAAAAATTCAGTTGCGTTGGACTCGTTGGAGAACGCCGATTGCTCTCTCTAGCGCAATGAAAGGGTGAAGACTCAGGCGGCTGTTCCCCAAGGCTGGGCACCACGCAGTATGATTTCCCTCAGTTGCGCCTCTGTCCGCAGACAAAGCCACAACTGTGTCGTACTCTGTCCGAAGACAGATACGCAACTAAGAGATCCCAAATCCTACCCAGCATGTGCCAGGTAAGTAAGCTTGAGTAAATGGATGGCGGAACAGTGTCTTTTTTGCGTTGTCATTAAAAGACAATTTTAACCGAAGAGAGTAGGGGAAAATTGTCTCTAATTTCCAGGTGCTTGTTACAGAAAACAAATCTCTAAACTGAAACGAAAAGACATCTCAACAATAATAAGAAATACGAACGAATAATGTCAATGACTTTAGCACAAATACGAAAAAAAAAAGCACTGAACACGTGCGCAACGACGAACTTTTGAAATAAAATGGAAACAAAAAAGAATCTTATACTTAACATCAGAAAGCGGCTGTTGAAATTTCTAGAGCACATGACGAGGAAAAAGTTCTTGGAAAATGTGATATTCACAGAACAGATTGGGGACCTCGACGTGATGTAATGGTTAGAAAGCTTCTCTTGCTAGATCAATTACGACTGAGTAGTGAGTTCGATCCTCACTGGGTGCCCCATACTTTCGGCTTTGTGCCACATCTAAGCTGGGCTAAGAAAATCACTAGGGCACCTCAGCGTGGTGTAATGGTTAGCAAGCTTGTCTCACTAGAGCAATTACAACTGAGTAGTGAGTTCGATCCTCACTGGGTACTCCATACTTCCGGCCTTGTGCCACATCTAAGCAGCGCTTGGAAGATCGCTATTCACTGAACAGATTAAAGGCAAGACGGACAGAAGAAAAATGTGGATAGCCTACCTTAAGAGCTTTTATAAATGGATAACAGGGATTAGGAGAGATTGCAAAAAGCCGAAATTTATTAAGGGCTAGAAAGAACAGGAAATTGTGGAGAGCCATGATCGCTTACGTCTTGAAGGGACATAGCGTATAAGGAAGGAGAAAATTGATTTCTGCGTATGCTTGCGTTGAAATTCTTCAAGTTTATATATTGATTATCGATAGACACCGTTACAAATGACTAACATGGGAAAATCATATGAAAATCATTATCGTCCGACAAGGGGTGAATCGATTTATTTCAGCATTTATCGGCAGTCATTTTTGTGCTTTTTTTCGGTTCGATTTTCCCTTTACGCGACAATAAAATGCGGTTCGTCTAAGGTGCTGACACGAGGAGAAAGAATAGGAAATACCATAAAAGTGGCATGTGCGACAGTTAGCCGACCACGCTCGCAAGGGATATAGCGAACCGACTTTTACGACCGGGAAAATGGAGGCGTTAAGTGCATCCGCAGACATTACCATCTGAGCAGAAAATTTATGAGAGAAATATCTGCAGAAACTTTTGTCATATGCCGAGACTCCTTGTTTAAGAAATTTGCATTCTGGTTCCTTCAGAATTTCTTTTCATCACTTTTTTTTTTGTCACTTTTTTCGGGTATTCATTAGAACCATGTTTTCGACGACAAGCACTGGTATTTAAAAAGAATAAAATATTTTCTTGTAATTTTCCTATTTGTTTCGGAGTACATAAAAAATTTGAAAAATAATCTACATACACCTACATGTATGTACGTATAAATATATTTCTTCCTCAGGTGTTATAAATACAGTGGTCAGTGTTATGAAACAGAGCTATAAGTATACATAAATGAATATGTACATATATATAAAGAAATATAGTCTTAAGATGTTCCCCATAGTCTTAAGATGTGCTATATTTATGGGATAAAGTGTTCAATATAAGAGATAGAGCGTGTGTAAATATAAAAGTGAACATTGAAGTCAACACTCAGATGTGGCCTGACGATTGCATCTAGCAGACTGTCGCCTCTAAGTGTTGACTTCTATGTTCACTTTTTTATATATATATATATATATATAAACATATTTATACCTGAAGATTGCAAGAACTGCATAAAATCCGAGTCGTGCTATCGACGTTGGATATTATGTATATTCATTCATATATATATATATATATATATATATATATATATATATATATATATATATATATATGTGTGTGTGTGTGTATATAAATAAAAAGAAAGAACAGTAAAAAAAAAAAAACCCGAAAATCTTTAAATTTAAAAAATGACGTTGAAATTTTTTTACCGTTAACAATTTTTTTTTTTTTTTTTTTTTAAATCCAGACGACATCCATTCAACTGATGTTAGGTTTCATTGTAAAATACATCCCTACCCCTACCAAATTGTAGCTAATAACTGATACAATGATACTGACATAAGGAAAATCTAGACATCCCTTGTTCAATTTAAGTAGAATATTCTGTAACCATGGAAACGTGATTTTAGCTGTGTTTTAAAACCCGGTAATTTTTAAAAGTTACTCCAAAATTCGCTTGAAGATGAAATGGAACTAATGCTTTTAATTTAATTGCAAAATTAAATTCAGGGGTTTTAGCTTCTATTTTTGAAACATGGTTGGAACTGTGTAGAAAAAAAAACATATTTTAAATCAATTAATTTATTATATATATATATATATATATATATATATATATATATATATATATATATATCACTGTAACCTAGAAAATCTTACTGAATGAGGAATAACCAAATCGGAGGTTGGAAATGAAATTGTAATCTTTATAACCTCAACAAAATACAATACTCGCCAGCGGTGGGAATTAGGTAAACATCTGCTAGTGGTGGACTACTTAGACACCATATTACCCCGACATACAATATTGTCCAACATATTTATGAGGATTAGCACATACCCATTAGTGTTCATAGGTACTGTATATAACATATATATAAGTTTAATATATATAAGTTTAAAGGTCAGAGTTGAATCAGACCAGGAAACAGTAGTATTTAAAAAGTACACAATACACGTGCGAAAAAATAAAATATAATGAAAGTAAAAAATAACAAGTACAGCTTTTAACTTTAAAAATCAGAGGGTCACATCAATAATATATATATAATATAATCGACTCTCCCGTCGCGTTCGACGTATGAGGGTCAGGCCGATAAGTCCCCAGGAAACCGACATCCCGACACCGGCACATGAGATTTGTTTATAGTGGTGAAGGTCTTGTGCAGGACCAGCCACACTTTTTGGAGGGACGAATACAGAAACCTGGTGCACCGAATGCATGCCACAAGGTTCCAAACGACCCTCCGCAGGTTTTGAATTCAGAGTTGTTCTTCTCCTAGACCAGTTGCCATCCAAGGCTATAGAACCCAGTCTGTCCTGCTATTTTACCCATAGCTGGAGGGAGATGAAGAGGATACATACCTTTCCCAAGGGTATTAGCACGTAAGTGAATGCAGTGGATTCGACTGCGATTCCTCAATCCAAGCCGCTATCCACTGCTCCACCGTGCCTCCTTGGCACGGTGGACCAGTGAATATATATATATATATATATATATATATATATATATATATATTATATATATATATATATATATATATATATATATATATATATATATATATATATATTTATATATATATATATATATATATATATATATATATATATATATATATATATATATATATATATATATATATATATATATATATATATATATATATATATATATATATATATATATATATATATATATATATATATATATATATATATATATATATATAAATAAAAGACTATATAAATAAAAACTCCAAAATTCGCTTGAAGATGAAATGGAACTAATGCTTTTAATTTAATTGCAAAATTAAATTCGGGGTTTTTAGCTTCTATTTTTGAAACATGGTTGGAACTGTGTAGCAAAAAAACCATATTTTAAATCAATTAATTTATAATATATATATATATATATATATAATGATTACTAGCACAATATTTTCAAGAATGCAGCAGTAATTATTTACACTCGTGTATCCTTTAGTTATCATTTAGAATTTTCTCCTATTTTTGCAAAATTCTTTAACCACAGCCTGAATGTGAAATGCCTCCCAGAATTTCTGTCTTATTAATTCTTGTCCTTTTATTGTCTTCTCTCCTTAATAGCATATTTTCTCGTATTCCCTAACACTCAGTAAATGTCCGCAAATACTTTGTTAAGTTTAAAGAAAGTTTACGATAGACGACGCTGCGTTGACGTGTAGACTAGTTGACATTTGTCATCCATGTATATTTGTGGCTATTCTGTTTTCAACGTTTAACGTGTGTAGTAATGAGTTAACTAAGAAGTGTTCCGTTTAACAATGGCAGAACATTCATATCACGAGCAGAAAACGCTAAAATTTAGAAAACGCTATTGTATTCAAATTGTAAATTGAAAATTACGCCAAGTACTTTCACGTGTAGAAATATTGTTTTTATTGTTATGTTGACGGATTCAACCATTTTCTTTTGATTTCATAATATAGATGTGTACGGTGGCTTAGGAGAGTAGTAATTCTGTTAGGATTATAGATAGTACTTGACATAATTTTCAGTTGACAATATGAATAAAATAGCATTTTATAAATTCTTCTAGTTGCTAAGGACATTTTATTTTGTGGTTAATAGTTTCTTTGTTTTAAATAAATTCATTTCGGTTTTGCTTTGAAAAAGTCCACATTGGACGAAACGCGCCGGCTAATAATAGTTTTCCTATTGTCTTTTACCTTAATAGATATTGTCTTTTTCTACAGGTTAACTCTTATTTTTAATTTTTTCATACATACATACATACATATATATATATATATATATATATATATATATATATATATATATATATATGTGTGTGTGTGTGTGTGTGTGTGTGTTAAATATAGGAGAACATGATACATAAATTTTATATTCTAGAACAATATTAAGAAAATTAATATTAAATTCTTGTCTGTAACATTTAAGGTAAAAATATCTGAAGAAGAAAGTACGTATTATCTCGAAATGTAAGTTGCAAGAAGTGCCGTGCTTTAAGAGAATATTGGGCCTCACACTCATATCCGACCTCAAGTGGGACTCTTATATACGATCCATCTCTAAAGATGTGCGTAACATGATCGGGTTCCTGTAACCCCTCAGTAGGTATATGACTCCTCATGCTAATATCTACCTTTATATGAGCCAGATCAGGCGGAAAATGGAGTATTGTTGTCATATTTGGACGGGAGTTGCCCAGTCCTCACTTTTCAGTCTCGACACAGTCCAAAAACGACTCCAAGTTCTTTGTGGACGACGAATTATTTTCCACCCTCCAACCTCTCTCTCACAGTCGAGATGTGGCGAGTTTCTCACTGCTCTCTTGCTACTACCACGAACAATTCTCGGACGAACCATATTCTTTGGTTCCATTATGGTTGACATTATGACTAGGACCCGCCATGCCACTTACATAGAAGCAAACTACTACATCCTGACCTCTGTCCCTGACCTACAGCTGACCTCTTTTACGATCTAACAATAACTTCCCAGTAGTCAAAAGCTGGATGGTTACATTCATTGCCTCGAAAACCAAATTGATTACATTCCATCACCGCCGATCAGACCCCGAACTACCGCTACTAACGATGAACGGACGTCCCTACGAGGAGGTCCCGTGCCTTGATAAGAATATTCAGGCCTCAATATCACATATGACCTCAACTGGAATTCTCATATATCGCTAAAGATGCCGGTACCTAAGAATATACTCCAATCATTTGTAAACGTCTATGCCGACGTATACGGGCGCATCTTGACGGTCAGAGGTTGGCAGCTGACTGCTTTTCGGATCTAACACTGACACCCAAGTGGGGAAGAAATGGCTGGTTACATTCACTGCCTCGAAAAACAAACATTACATCACCGCCAATCAGACACCGAACTATCGCCAGTCACGATAAACGGATGTCCCCTCGAGGAGGCACCGTGCCTTGAAGAATATTCGGCCTCAAACTCACACCCGACCTCAAGTGGAACTCTTATATACGATCCATCGCTAAAGATGCAGGTAAAATGATCGGCTTCCTGCGCCGCTTCAGTAAGAACCTGACACCTCATGATATCCTCTGCCTTTATAAGAGCAAGATCAGGCCGAGAATGAAGGACTGTTGCCATATTCGGGCGGTAGCTGCCCAGTTCTCACATTTCAGTCTTGATAGTCCAAAAGCGTCTTCGAGTCGTTGTGGGAGAAGAATTATTTTCCACCCTCCAAACTCTCTCTCACAGGCAGGGTGTGGCAAGCCTCTCGCTGCTCTATCGCTACTACCATGAAAAGTGCTCGGACGAACTACATTCCTTGGTTCCGCCAGGTCTGACATTACGGCTAGGACCCGCCATGCCACTTACAATGTAGCCATCCACCTACATTCCCTCCGTATTCCATTGGCAAGAAGTAAGCTCCCCTCGAACAGCTTCTCCCCGCGAACCATTGCTCTATGGAACCGACTCCCAAGAGGATGTTTCCCGGATCACTACAATTTTAACCTGTTCAAGTCTAGATTTAACCCCTATCTTCCCATCCTATCCATATAAACTACCCCTTAACGTAACCCTCTACCTCGAGTGGCTCCCGGGCTTTGTGAACGTTACAGCAAAAAAATATTCTCAAGGTATGAAAAAAACAAGAATAAACAGCCGATGAACTCTCCATACTTCTTCTGGTACATGTTTCTTAGTAAGTATCTCGGGGTTTTTAGCAGATTCCCGTATCCTTGAATTCTTTCTTTTGTTTTTGTTGTTGTCAAGCTGCCGCAATTCCAGTTAAGACAATTCACAGATCCGAATGACAACGCTTAATATGGCACCTGTAATTCTACAGCTTGAAACAAATTGTCTCAAAAATTGCAACCGATATATTGACATTTATTCAAAGCACACGAATGATTTACAGATGAAATATGCCAGCCGAAACGTAATACCCAAATCAACAAAGATGAAGATACTCGTCTGCATAACGTGTAGACTAGTGAAAATACTTTCACACTAAAAAGGCTGGAGATCACAGCGGTCGTTTGTTGGTTAGCTGATTGATTTAACGACAGATCAACGTGTAGGGTCAATGCCGAATTTTTTTTCTCTCCTTTTTATTTAGCTAGAACTAAATCAAACCTTATAGGATAAAAAATCTTAATAAATTAAGAAATAAAATTGTTTCATATTTTCGGAAAATCAGTGATAAAGCAGGAAAAAATTCCATGTGACGCGTTTCGTCCTTTAAGACTTCATCAGACTAAACTGATGTTTACGTTAATGAGTTACATCAATGCATGCGTGCTTAGCAGAGGCCAAGCTGAAATTTTCAATCCTTAAAGTTATTTTTCATATGTGATTGGCTATATATGTCCGAGACAGGGTACTTCAAAGTGGTGTAATGGTTAGCAAGCTTGTCACGCTAAAGCAATGACGACTGTAAAGTGAGTTCGATCCTCCCTGGCTGCTCCACGCTTTCGGCCTTGTGGCATATCTAAGCTACGCATAGAAAATCATTTAAGGTACCTCGAGGTGGTGTAATGGTTAGCAAGATTGCCTTGCTACAACGAATACGACTGAGTAGTGAGTTCTCCCCGGGGTATCCCCATACTTTTAGCCTTGTGCCACATCTAAGCTACGCTTGGAAAATCACTATATAGTGTAACCAATTTCATTCATATTTTTTTTTTGTTTATATCTTTATCACCTTTGTTATTAAGTATTCCACATCGTTATTATAGAACGTCTGTTAAGAATGAGAAAATGTAAGAATTACAATGTTGGATATTTAATCACAAAAGCGAAAAAGAATATCAACAAAAAGAAACTGACTAAACGATATATACCCCAAGTATATATTCTAGAAATCCGCTAAACGATATATACCCCAAATATATATTCTAGAAATCCGCTAAACGATATATACCCCAAATATATATTCTAGAAATCCACTAAACGATATATACTCCAAATATATACACTAGAAATCTGCTAAACGATATATACCCCAAATATATATTCCAGAAATCCACTAAACGATATATACCCCAAATATATACACTAGAAATCTGCTAAACGATATATACACCAAATATATATTCTAGTAATCCGCTAAACGATATATACCCCAAATATATATTCTAGAAATCCGCTATACGATATATACCCCAAATATATATTCTAGAAATCCGCTAGACGATATATACCACGAATATATATTCTAGAAATCAATTGGAGTATATATATATACCAAAAATATGTAGTCCAAAAATTAGATGGACCATACATATCTAAACACATATTGACCACGGATAGCGGCTAGGATTGAGGAATCGGAGAGCCGAGTTCGAATTCCTGTCGGATCCATTACATTCACTTACGTGCTAATACCTTCTTCTCTCCTCACGCTCATTCTACTTTGATGCTAACTCATAGCTTGGCACAGAAGAGATGAGTTCATAGATAAATAGCAGGATAAACTGGGTTCTATAGCCATGGGTGACGACCGGCCTGAGAGAAGGAATATCTGAATTCAAACCACCAGAGGTAGGCTCCGTCGGGATATCTTAATGGGTCAGGAGAGTAGCGATCACGCCAGTAATATATATATATATATATATATATATAAATTACAGACATTATGTGTGCTAATTTTTAACAAAATCCGTTTATACTCATGAATAACTTTCCGTTTAATTTAAAGTACAGACAAAACAGTGCTCAATCTAGTTAAACAGAGCTATAAAGTATATATTAATAAATACACAGATACCTGTTTGTTGCACTACAAATGTACAGTCAATGACGAAATTATTCGTACATCCATCAATTTTGAATATTTTTATCCATTTCTCAGAAACTAATGCCCGTATGACGCAAGGTTTTTTATATGTTAATAAGCACAAAAAAAGGAATATAAAGCTCAATTTTCAAAAGAATAGGTTAAATACAACAACTTTGATAGACTGTAGGTATATATGCATTTATGAATATATATATGTGTGTGTGTGTGTGTGTGTGTGTGTGTGTGTGTGTGTGTGTGTGTGTGTGTGTGTGTGTGTGTGTGTGTGTGTGTGTGTGTGTGTGTATTAACACGGTAGACTTCCTTTTAAGGATATGGCAACAGCCTCATCATACGAGTTGTTGACAAAATGACAATTTTCTACGGAAAATACAATCCGTAGCAAGTTGTCACTTTACGAAGAGGAGTTACTTGTCCCCTACACTATCGGTTTTGAATTCATGGCTCTTATTATCATTCTCCTATACTGGTTCCCAACCAAAGCGATAGAACTCAGTGTTCCCTGATGCTAACTCATAGGTTGGCGGAGAAGAGATGAATTCATACTTTTCAAAGGATATCTGTGCGAAAGTGAACGCAACGTTAATCCAAAAAGTCAATCAAGCTGTCCACGTCGATAAAGTGCTACCCTATCCGCAGACCCGCTATTTACATTCATCTGGTGCTAATAATTTTCAAGTAACGAATGCCGTGTGTGATTCTCATATTTCGGTGTACAGACACAATTTTATTTCGGATAGCAGGTCATTCACTTCGATGTTTTGAAGTATAGACCAACTTCTTTTGTTAAGGATAGCAGATCATTGACATCGATGATTTAATATATAGGCCCACTTCTTTTATTAAGGATATCAGGTCATTCACATCGATGTTTTGTAGTACAGACCCACTTCTTTTATTAAGGATAGCAGATCATTCACATCAATGTTTTGAGGTATAGACCAACTTCTTTTGTTAAGGATAGCAGATCATTGACATCGATGATTTAATATATAGGTCCACTTCTTTTATTAAGGATATCAGGTCATTCACATCGATATTTTGTAGTATAGACCCACATCTTTTATTAAGGATAGCAGATCATTCACATCAATGTTTAAAGTATAGACCAACTTCTTTTGTTAAGGATAGCAGACATCGATGATTTAGTATATAGGCTCACTTCTTTTTATTAAGGATAGCAGGTCATTCACATCGATGTTTTGTAGTATAGACCCATTCTTTTATTAGGGATAGCTGGTCAGTCCCATCGATGTTTCGAAGTATAGACCCACCCATTTTTTTAAGGATAGTGGATCACTGACATCGATGTTTTGGATAGTTCCCTCATGCAGTGGGTGATAAATAATCGCTGTCTTGTGACAGCGAAATAGCCACACCCAATCAGAAAAAAGTGTCCCGGCTGAAACTGGCTAAAACTACAATGACGAAGATAGTAGATCTGAAATGTACGAACTAAGTTTCTCTTCAAATACCTAATTCGTTTCTCCTCTTTTGTTGTCTCTTTTAAAGCCAAAAAGTCTCCGATTGACATGAATAGATTTATTCGTCAGCCGAAATCAATCTTCCAATTACGCACACCTTTTTTTTCTTTTTTTTTTTTTACTGCTCCTCCTCTCCCTTTATTGATTCGCTCGTTTTCTTACCAGCCACATTTGTCCTGTGCTGTAAAAAAATATATATATATACTTAAGCTTCGTCCTCGTCATCTACTCAACGACTCCCAGTCACGCCCTGAGAAAGCCACTGACAATAAAGTGACGTCCATCGACTCCCTTTCTTACAGATTTCGATTCGTTTCCTTTCTGCTGTCATCACTCGCATCCATCTTTTTCGTTCATATACGTTCATCATTTGTTCTTTTTTTTTTTCTTTTCTTTTTTTGCCTTTATTCGTCTCCTCTTTCTTTCTTGCCGTCTCGTACAATCTATACGTTTCAACACCGAATTGACATTTATATATCAACCACTCAGTCACCCACTTTCTATTCCATTGTCATATTCCCTATTTTCAGTTAATGTTATCTAACATCAAAACTGCTACTGCGTATTAAGCATTAACGCGTTGCTATCGATTGCCTGAACGGTCTATTTACCTGCAATGTAGTTTGTTGAATATATGTACCATCCCTATTACGACGGCTTTATCCATTTAGATATCTCGCCACTAATGGCGTTTAATGACCCCATGGTTTTCCGTCGAGTCGGGAATAGAGCAGGCGTACACATGTATTGTTTATCACCTTGTTCTGCCGGAGATAATTGAACTGATACGCCGAGTTAGGCTCTTAGCGAATTTGATACTAAAGTAAAGACAAAAGGGACTACATATGATTCTGACTCGGAAGCGTTCCCACGTTGTCCAAGATAGGCTACATTAACTTGACCTGGTCATTAAAGCCTTACTTTATGCAAAGTCAATATTCCTTCTGCTTGAAAATGCTAGTAATTAAGAGCCATAAAAAAATAACAAAAAGCTTTTATTAATTAATGAATTAATTCAATGAAGCATTTCATCTTCATTTTATTTATATATGTTTTGTGGTGGTGGGGGGGTTCTTTTCTTTTTCTTTCGTTTTTCTTTGGGGGGGTCGTTTTGTAGGCTTTTTTTTTCTTTTTGATTTTTTTTCTTTTCTTTTTTCTTTTTTTTTTTAGTTTGCTATTTTTTTTTGCTTTATGTTTTTGTTTTGTTTTTTTGTTATTTTTTGTTCTATTTGCGGGTTTTGATACTTTTTCTATTTTTTTTTTTTTTTTTTTTTTAGTTAAAAGTTTCTATGGTTGTCTTTAATTATCGAAAGGCTTTTACATTTCATTCCGCTGAGAAAAATAGCAAAATTCTCCATCATTTAAAGTTGTTGACACCCTTAAAAAAAAAAAAAAAAAAAAAAAAAGCAAGAAGAAGTCAAGATAAAAAAAACTGTTTTGTTGTATTCGGGCAAATAATAGACTCGGAGCTACGTGTGAAGAAATTCAATGTTCAAGGAACATGTGTTTCTCTGTAAAAGAAAAGAAAAGGTTACGGTTGTCAGGTTTGTCAGACGCGCGGAATATCGTGCAAGATCAGGTTGACACTTTTGTCTGGATTTCATATGTGAACATCTTGCTCCGTTCCTTTACAATCAGGACCAACAAAAGCAAATCTAGATCACGGATAGATTTTATGGCCGTTAAATAAATGCAAATGATCGCCGTTGAAAAAAAGAACAAGCAAGAACGACAAAAGCAAATCCCGTTCTCTTAAAAAAAAAAATGCGCTTAAAAGAAAAACAGTTTAAAGATAAAAAGATTTTATATTTTATAGCTTGGCACCAAGCCAGAAATACAGCGCTTTCAATAAAAATCGAACTCGTTTACTCAGTAATCGTGGCCAACAAAACAATTCCGTTAACGACTAACACAACGCTGGAACGTCAGTTGGCTACCAGCCTTAGCTTAGAGACAACAAAGTGCCACTCAGTGAGGATAAAGTTGACTAATAATAGTCAAAAAATAAGCGTGTTAACCATAGCCTCTCGTGTAAACGCCAGCACTCTTTTAATGTATTTTATTTACATTCAGACTAATGTTATTATGTCTGTTGTACAATCTGACCTTCTTCAGAAAAAACCTTCAAGAAATTTCAGAGCGTAAACAGGAGTAATGATATCTATCTTGTCTTGTTATCATTTCGAACTACTCAGTTATTACTCCCCCCTCTTGAGTCTAAGTCTATACTACCAGAGCCAGGGATTGAACTCACAATTAGTGATGGCCAACAAAACAGTTCTGTTAACCATTAACACTCTCAACTAGTTTGTAACACATTATTTATCATCTCTCAGTTGCGTCTGTCTTTGGCCAGCGTGCGCTCAGCGGCGGCTCCGTCAAAGGACAGAGTCGCAACTGAGGAAAATTATACTGAAAGGTGAGCCCCAGCCCTGGGGAACAGCTGCCCGAGGCCGCACCCTCTCATTGCACCAGAGAGAGGGATCGGTGCTCGCATTGAGGCCAGCGCAACCGACGTTTGCGGGAGGATTGGGAAATTTTTGTTCCTAACCCGGGTGTACGTGCTCGGGCTCCCTACATTAAACCGACTTCGTGTCACAACCTGACCTCGTTGGGGCGGAGGGATTGAGTAAATACAAATTAACACTACGCTGGGACGTCAACCAACTAATAGCCTTAGTTTACCTCTGCGATTCCCAAACGTGCGCCGCACCTCATATGTGCGGTGGAAGAGGATAGCAGGTGAGGCGGAATAATTGAAAGACAAAGATTTAGAAACAGTTTAGAAAATGGTCTATAAGATAAAAGATACGGAAAAGGGCGATAAAAATAACTATTACCTAACAGATCAATAAGGTTACAACAAGCTAACAATACTATAAAATTTAGCCTACCTAAATGACTACTGAATGACATCAATTGAACCGGGCTATAAGCTAACAACTATCTAACAGAATGATACAATAACTGCTATCTAACTCAGTGATTCCCAAACGGTACAGCGCACCTCATAAGTGCGACGGAAGAGGGTAACAGATGAGGCGGAATATGCCAAAAAATAAATATGAATTCAAAATTTTAAATATTATTATAGATTACTTGTAATTGCATGCATGAGTCCCAATATAAATTGTTATAAATAATTATTGACTGATTTTATAATTGTGATATTTTTGCATTATATCAAGTATTAAAAATATATTATGGTCCGCAATTTGAAGGAGAGAGTTATCAATGATAATGTTCTGACTTTCAATCTACACTTATCTACCTTTAACTCTCACCCTGTTTTTTTTAAATGTACCTTTTATCAAATAAAAATTTATATACTCAAAATAAATATGATTTCAAAATTTTAAATATTATTATAGATTACTTGTAATTACATGCACGAGTCTCAGTATAAATAGTTATAAATAATTATTGGCCGATTTTATAATTGTGATATTTTTGCATTATATTAAATATTAAGAATAGAGTCCGCAAACTGGAGGAGAGAGTTATCAATAATAATGTTCTCTGTTCCAATCCGCGGTTATCTCTCCTTAAACCTCTCTTTGTTTTTTTCCTTTTTTTTCCGTTAAACCATACTTTGTTTTTTCTTTGTTTTTATCGCATAAAATTTGGTGGGGCGCTACTAAATTTTCATTCCGAAAATGCAGAGCAGGGAACAAAAGTTTGAGAACCACTGCCTTAGCTGCAAGGAGGCGCCAATCTGTTAGGATCCCTATTCATAGGCAAACAACTTCACTAACCATAGCCTAACGTGGAGACGCCCACCGTCTTTTAACACATTTTATATTTATTTAAACTAATGCTATTAGGACAACGAATTTACTGTTGTACATTCCGACCTTTTTCAGATAGAAACCTTCAAGAAATTTCGAACTTTATCTAATGTATAGAAATAGGGATATCTCGCCTTGTTTACATTTACTACTACTCCGTCATTAGTCTCCCTCTTTTTACTGTGTCTAAGTCTATACTGCCAGAACCAGGGATTGAACTCACAATTAATATTCCACCAAATTCCCAAACTATCACTTAAATCTTCTCGGCTATTTTTTTAATACTGATCAGATATTGCGGTTTCCACTGAGTCTATAGTCTGTCAGACCAAACTCAGGGATTGAACTCACAATTGTTATTTCAACCAATTCACGAACCCATGTTTTATTCCACAACACAATTAACCCGTGGAACGATCCAGCAGCTAGGACAGAGTGCATTAAATCTATGATGTTCGTTTCTGCCTTCCTGCTACTGCTGTGGTGATGGCTACAGTTGTGTCACGCTTGACTGCATTCACCGCCGCTTCTCTTATTTAACGCGGCGGCTGCTGAAGCCTCGTTGTCATGTCTATCTATTAACCGTCCCCACATGGTGTTTATTTCTATGTTAGGTCTACTGAGAAGCTATGCTCATCCCTTAACCTTTTCTCTCTTTTCCTCTTTTCATTCAATTGTAGCCATTTTGACTTCCTGTTTTCTAGACATATACTGTCGTTGTTAACTTTTGAGCATTCTAGTGCTTTCATTTTGTTTTTTACATAGATAATATTTTCAATGCTTAAATAATAAGGTAAATACTTATATATGCCTTCACTTGGTCATTATTTCGTTTTGTTATCTGATTTGGTAGTATCTTAAGTACTATTATAGTATTCATTGTAGGTTGTTAAGTTTATAATTAATTTTTTATTTATTACTGTTTGAATTTTTATGCATATGCTTATATTCATACGTTTACGAACACACACACACACACACACACACACATACACATATATATATATATATATATATATATATATATATATATATATGCATGCATACATATACATAGCTTTTCTGATCTCTTGTCGAGGAACTCAGGCGAAGCTGTATGGTAGAAATAGAAACTCGGTCCTGAAAAAACTACAAAAAATATTGTGTGGGGAGGGTCCCAGTAATAATCCATTCTTCATTGTATAGGGCCTTAAAACTGACCTATCCCTCGGATATCAGTGAGGAACCCAGTGATGAGTCTCGTTTGTAGAGGTCGACAAACCCGATCCCATTATTGCAGGGTCTACGGGGAAATTTTGCCCGAACCAACGGCTTTGTTCTACATCCTGCCTTGTCTCGGGTAAATACCTATATATATATATATATATATATATATATATATATATATATATATGTGTGTGTGTGTGTGTGTGTGTGTGTGTGTGTGTGTGTGTGTGTGTTTTAATAAGTGTTTTTATCAGAAGTTATTTCGTATTACTATAAATGTTATATTTAATGTTTATACGTATTTGAGTAGATATCCCTGGTTTTCAAAGGGTTAAATGAATATCTTACAGCCTAGAAAACCACGAAAACTTTTGGTCTCTCGGCTGATAGGCATTAATTTCACTATTAAATGACAGGGGTGTAAAACCTTTATCTATCTATCTATCTATCTATCTATATATATATATATATATATATATATATAGTTCTACCTGGATTCTATCATTGAGTTCTACCTGGATTCTATCCTCTTGGAATTTTTTATTCAAAAAATATACATGTATGTGTATGCACCTATGTATATATATTTATATATTTTGCATATGTATGTGTATATTTACCACTAATATATATATATATATATATATATATATATTAAGAGAAAGAACAGTCAGATTAATAATAGTATTTTTTTAAAAAGTGCTCAATACAAAGTAGAGCATAATATTATAATATTATTATTTTAAAATATTTTTCATCGCAACGCAGAAATTTCAATGTTTCGGAACTAAAATTATTGTTCCATTTTCAAGAGATATTCAATAAGTTCAGAAAAAATTATTTACTTTTGAATTATTGAATATCGCTTGAAAATGGAACAAATATTTTACTTCCGATAGCTATATTAGCTGTTAAATGCATTAATAATACATAACTACTATTCAATTAGATCATTACCAATTTGAAGAGGGAGAGATTCTTCGCTTCAGTTTGTTGAAGGTTTCGTTGGGTGTGTTCTGTAAAGTGGGGGTGCCATTTTTGTTTTCGCCATTGTTTTTTGTATTTGTTGTTGTCTTCATCGTCTCAGTTGCGACTTTTGTTTGTCCTGTTTCAGTTGTGTGCGGTGTCGAGTGTGCATCGGCACCGCGGGGAGTCCGAGTCTCCCAGTGCCTCACTCACTTCGGCATGGGCAAGGGATGCCCACCCCCCGCTGAGGCGGGGGTGACCGGTGTAATGTAGAAGACTCAAGGATGAATTTGGATCATTTGCTGAAGGAAGCGAGTTGCTACCGGTGCCGTCTCTGATGGAGACGGTGAACACCCGGACAACTCACTATCAACAACAGATCTAAATACACGGAAACTGTCAACAGAGATATTATGGAGGTTGCTCTGAAAAGCCTTCATATCGCGGCAAAGATCTTGGCAAGACGGAGTAGGGCAATGTGGGACATTTTGTAAGCCACAAAAGAGGCAGCTAAATCACTGTCAGGTTGTATTCTGACAACCCAATTGGTCAGGTTACAAACCGAATACTTGGGGACAAGGAAAGCGAAGGTGACTCTGCATAGAGTCCCCCTATTCATATCCAAATATCATCTAGGTTTTTTTCTTTTCGCAGTCTGGGAACGTCTCGGAGGTCTCGTCCATTAAAAGCAAAACGGGAATAGCCACAGGAGATTTTGAAATAGATATTACTTTAAATAGAAAGCAATTTATGGAAATACTTAACATGTTAATGTTTGAGGATGTCTGATTTATGATATTGTAGCGGGACGTCGACCACTCTGCTGGGTCTGTGTGGCCGTGGGGCATTTGTCGAAGGCTTCCCCGGGACAAAATCCGGAATTACAACCCCGAAAGAAAAGTGATGAAAAACCAACAACACATACAACAAAAGCTGTAAAGAAAACAGGAGAGTGGACAGAAGTAGTAAAGTAGGGATCCAAAGTGGCCACCACCCGCTTCTGCAGCAGCAGAATGAGAAGCACCAGCTTGAGCAGAAGGACCAGCAGAAACAGCAGCAGGAGGAGCTCAAAAGGGGGAGAGAGGAAGTGGAAGAAGAAAAAGAGGAAAAAAAATCACTAAAAAGAATAAGCGAGCAAAAGTAGGGACAGAGAAGCAAAAAAAGAAATAGCCAAAAGCAAGGCTCAAACCGTCCCGGCTAGTCAAGAAACAAGAGGAAATTACCTCAAGGGGCCTCCCTTCTTCTCCTTTGAAAGCGCTACTGCACGCCCCCTTCCCAATACCCATCCTTCTACTCCCTCCTAATACCACTGCAGCCAACGATATTTCCACTCCTTCCAACACTTCTTATCTACCAGCACAACGCCCAGCGACTCCCCAACGCCCAGCACATCCCACCAGAGTTCTTCTCATAAGAAAAAATTTCCGAGGTGGGGTAAGATTATGTCAAATAGACAGGCGGGTATTTCATTTGAAAGGGACATTTCAACACAAAAGAGAGCGCTCAAAATAATGTCAGTAGACGGGCACTCTATAGAAGATCCCCAAAATGTCCCCAAGGCTTCTGGGGTACTAACTTGGATTATAAACACAGGCAGACATCTGTGAGTGTGGGATCATCTACACGAAGTAAAAGGTGCCTTTCCGTAGATGCGTATGGTAGAAATGGAAACTCCGGACCTGAAAAAAAATATTGTGCGGAGAGGGTCCCAGTAACCCTCCATCCTTCATTGTATAGAAACTTAAAACTGACCTATCCCTCGGACATTGGCGACATTGTCCTAGATGGCCACATGACGACAGAGATGGGGACAGGGTGCCTGGGACAATCCGTCCGGGTCTTTTCATCCGCAGATTTCCGTTCAGTCTGTGACTAGGGGAATCAATTTGAAAAAATGTTTCTCAAGTTTGAATGCGAGGGGCTTGAGGGTCAGAGTAAGGCCGCCCGCCTGCTTCGTGATCTCCTGTCCTTCGGCGTAGATGTTGCTGCGATCCAGGAAACGCACTCTGTTTGCGAGGTTGATGCTCGTGTGCTGTTAAGCGACTATGTTGTCTATTCAGCATACGTGGACCAGCCGCCCGGAGGTGTTTCCTTGATGGTTCCTTGGATGCCAAGGTGGACTTTGTCCATGTCGATGCGGGGGACGGTTGATCGTGGCCGATACTGCCGTGAACAATAGTTCCTTTCGGGTCGTTGCGGTTTATGTGCCCAACGATCAGGGGGAGCGTGTCTCGTTTTTCCGGAAGTTGGGGCCGTTTCTGGTTGATTCTCCGTGCTTAGTCTTAATGAGAGATTGGAATGCTATCTTGGACCCCAAGATAGAACGGAGGCAGGGCGCTAGCGGGAGTTCATTGGAAGATCGTAGCTACCTGAATAGAATGTTAGTGAGAAGGGTCGATATAGACTTGCTAAATTTGTCCCACGTTTCACTGGTTAGGCTATTCGAGCCATAGACTCGTTTGCGTCCGGATAGTGTGAGATATCCGGGCGCAGAATGGCTGGACACTTTACTTCAATCTGTCTTTACTGGACAGGCGAGATTTCCAGCAACAGCTATTTTCACTAGTGCAGCGGGAACTAGTGGGGCGGTTATTAGCAATGGAGGCACGGTGGAGTAATGGATAGCGGCTTGGATTGAGGAATCGGAGAGCCGAGTTCGAATTCCAGTCGAATCCATTACATCCACTTACATCAAACACCCTTGGGAAAGCTGTGAATCCTCTTTTTTCTCCCTCCAGCTATGGGTAAATAGAAGAACAGACTGGGTTCTATAGCCTTGGATGGCAACTGGTCTAGGAGAAGGAAAACTTGGAATTCAAACCTGCTCTTAGAGGAGGGTGAATGAAGTCTCTCTGAGCCTTGGTTGGCAATCCATTTAGTGTTGGTGTCACGATAAAAACACCCTTGATAGCCCTAGCGAAGCATCAAGAATTCAGCTATTTGACAAGATTATGAACTACAACAATCAAAGTATTGGTGAGTTCAATCTCGACTGAGGCCGCAAGAAGAAGAGAGAGAGAGATTAGCAATAGTTGATTGGAGAGGCTTAATGATAGGATTAGGTCATTCACCACCGAATATAGCCAGCGGCTCGCACTAGATAGGGCTAAAAAGGTGAAGACAAAGATAGTCTGTCCCGGGCGGAGGCTGGTGAGGAATCCCTAGAGATAGGTTTAGCGAGGCAGGCTCTGAAGCCTGCGGTTAGCGAGCGCTAACAGGTTCAAGTAGTTAGACATAAGTTAAACAAAATATCTAACGAAGTCGTGAACATGAGCGCAATTGCGCACAGAAGAGATTCGTCGAGGTTCGTTAAAACCCCGGAGGGGCGTACTATGAGGTCGACTGACGACATATGCGAGGCATTTAGGCGGCATTTCGAGAGCCGATTTGCTAAGGAGCCTGGTCTCACTGACGATGAGTTTCGCAGATATTTGGTTGGTTTTCCACGACTTTCGCCGACTGAAGCGGCTAGCTGCGCGGGCGAGATCACGGAGGGCGACGTCTACTTGGCATTGAAGAGGATCGGCAGTGGCAAGTCTCCGGGACTTGATGATTTACACTATGAAAACTGTCGTGTTCAACAACTGGTTCCGGCAGGATCTATCCCTAATCGGATCACCAGGGGTGTGATCACGCTGCGGAAAAGGGGCAAGGGCGGTGGGCGAGATTTAGATGATTAGAGGCTTAAACACCGATTTTGGCCAAGATCCTGACGAAACGTTTGGAGTCAATCGCCGAGAGTCTGATGGGAGTCAATCAGACTTGTGCTGTGAAGGGCCCAAAAAATTCAGAGCAACCTGCATCTGATAAGCACGATCCTAGAGGGTTTAAAAGACGACGAAAGAGCCGCGCTGATCAATTTGGATCAGTCCAAGGCATATGATAAGGTCGACCATCGGTATCTGGCTGCTGTCCTGCAGGCTGCCGAGTTCAAACCCGACTTCTGCAAATGGATTAGCCATTAGTATCGCTCCCCCAGTGCTGTGGTACAGGTGAACGGAAAGCCGTCGCGGGCTTTTAAGCTGTATCGGTCGGTTTTCCCACTGTCGCCCCTACTTTCCGCTTTGGCGATGGAGCCTCCCCTTCGCCTGCTAAGAGCCGGTGCGAGCATTCCAACGCTACGTGGAATCGCTGTCCTTGTTGGGTCTCGAGCCAGAGTTTCCGCGTACGCCAATGACGTATCTATTTGTCTCAGCGACATTGAGGTGGGACAGAAGGCGCTTGAACGGTACGAAAAGTCACAGGGGATAAGATTAAGCGTAACAAATCTTCCGGCTTGCGGTTAGGTGCCTGGAAGAGCGTTACTCTTCCGAAGCCCTTTGAAGTCTTGTCCGCATTGTGGAGTGTGCTTTGGACCCGACTTCCAACTGGATAAAATTTGGTCGGAAGTACACGCAAGGGTCGGGGCATGGGTCCGGACTTGGCTCCGAAGGATGTCCTTGAACGGTAGAGCTGAGGCGTGCCACTTACGTCTTTCCTCTCATCCTTTACCGGTTGGCTGTACTTCCTTTCTCCAAGAGGCATAGGAAGGTGATCGAGCGCTTGTTGCTCACCCTTTTGTAGAGTGGTCGCAAGCAGAAGGTCCGTAAAGAAGCCTGAGTCCAACATCTGTCATGGGGATTGGCAGACTTGGTAAATCATCGATACGCCTCGAGGTTGGCTTTCTTACGCCGCGTTTTGACAGAGGATTCGATCCTAGCCTATCAATCCTCCCATTTCCCGGGCTAAGCACAGTCGTCGGTCCAGAAATTGTCGACTTTTCTCAACGGGTATCAAGAGGGCTTGAGGGTTTTTCCTCGGTCCAGTGACCTTTCACGGCCTCGAAAGGTCATGTATCGGGAATTGGAGGAGGGAGTCGCGAAGGACCGTCTCTGCGAGCGGCTCGGCTTGTCGCTGGCCGAGGTGCGCTCTTTCAGGCCTTGGACGCCAGCGGCGAATTACCTCAGTAATATCAGTGCTATCTCTCTATGACATGGCCTTTAGATGGGGCTGAGTGGATTTGCCCGACTGTTACAGTTGTGATCTTCGTTTAGAGGGACGGCTTCGCACGCCTTCTACCATTGTCCTCAGGTACGCCATTTCTAGGACTATGTCGGCGAGTTGACGGCTCGTATTGCTCCTGATCAACTTCGACAATATGTCGCCTCCGTATTCTGGGGTGAAACGCATGGTGTTTCCAACGTTGCTAACCGTGGCGAGAATGGTAATCTGGATGACGCGAAAGGAAGGAATCTTGCGACACGAACGCTATTCTGATCGGGCTCTGATCGGAGTCTATCGGCATCAGGTGAAAGTAAAGATCAGAACTGATAGAAAGCATTTGGTATCGACAGATTTCAACGAAAGGTGAGTGAAAGTAGAGAGCTTGGTTCGTGTGAAAGGGGCTATCTTTTTTAAATCCACTTCGTCAAAACAGGGCGATTTCCTGTGAACCCTCCCCTGATTAAGTTAAACTCTCTTTTGTGTACCTAGTTATTGTGGGTTAGTATCGTTCTCGGCCTGTTCCCGGCTCTTCACTTCTGTTATGAACCAAGTTGAGATTCCCAATCTCCCCAGTTTGTTTTTTGACCTCTTTTTCATCTCGACTGGTTCAGTCTTTGATTTCCTCACGACCACATTTATTTTACCCTATCCGTTCCGTTAGAGTTAGCTTCTACATTCTGTCTGATGACAAAATACATCGGCAACTCTTATTTTTGTGGGGTGGACGGGTCCTACTAATATCTCTTATTTTCTGTTTGTTATATTTGTTGGTAATTGAGATTCATACTCTCCTCCCCCCTCATTTCATATCATCTTCAGACTTATATATATATATATATATATATATATATATATATATATAAGAGCATTTCTACATAGGAAATTTGTACATAAGAAATTTTTAAATCAGGGGTTTATTTTGCAGGTTCCCTTTGTGTATGTGTGTTATAGTGGAACACACCTATTCTATTGTTAATAGACTCTCCCACCTATAATAAGTAGGAGCAGTAGCAGTAGCAGTCACTAAGTCGCTCAGCGAGTTGGTCAGTCAGTCGATGTCGGACGACCGTTAGTCGGATACTAAAGTATCAGCGACCACCACTAGATTTCTCTGCGTCATTACCTATTATATCAAGTTCCTAACGTTTTGTACGTCGAACCTATTTTAGGACCGACTTAGTATAAATACAAGCCTCCACTGTGAAACTACTCTACAACTATGTGGTATTGTGGTATATGTAGGAGTAAAAGGCGAAGGATGCCTTCTTTTGATATATGCATTATTTGTAATAAATGAAAAGGTCTGGAATTGGATTAGCTAGGTATAGGAAAGTAAATGATGACCAGCCTTACATCACTCACCACTTTTCTGGCTATGTGCTACAATTGTTGTATTTCATAATAACAAATATTTACATCATTAGCAAATTGAAAAATAAAGCTTCTGCATGTTTGCAATTTTTGTTTATTTGTAAGATTGTATGTTTCTATGTTACGATTTATACTTTGTTTGGAACTTGGAATCTCCAAATCAATCGCCCTGTGACTGTTGTAATCTCAAATTATAATTGTGTGTTAGCAATTAGGTCAGAAGAAGTTACCACGAGAAAGTTCAATTAATCTATTTACTTGTTTTTTCACTATGGATTCCAGTAGCCTAATTGGTAAGGTACACTTAGTTTTCCCTAAGTGAAAATAGCAATAAAGATTTGATTCCTACCCTGAGACACATTCTATAGTAGGCTTATATATTAATTAATTCCACTGTTTCAAAAACAGAGATCTCTACTAGAATAATGTGCACTCATTGAATATTACGTTCATAAGCAAAAAAGTATCGGGATTGGTGCTATAAAATAAAAACCACAGCTTATATCAATTCGATATTTAATCTCCTCAGAAGCCACACACTTTTTCCAGTGTCGTTTCTATTGATGGAAGCATTCCTAGAATTCCTTTTCGATGGAGAGCTAGACTCTGCTTCGTTGTATTCTTTTGCATTTCCTCGACGTCTTGAAATGTTGTTCCTTTCAAGTGGGATTTGATTTTTAGAAAGAGGAAAACGTCGTAAGAAGTGAGATCTGTGAAATATAGTGTTTTTCGGACCTGGGTAATGTATTCTGGTCCAAAAACTGCTAAAAATCCATGGCTATTAATAGAATCTCTGCGGTGTAGTTAGACGACCACACCCTACACACTTTCCTTTAAAGCACTGCTAAAAACAACAGAAGTTATTGAGACCGTTATAACTTCGTGTGCATGCGCGACACTGTTTAATCTCAAGCTGTACCAAGTGCCCTCACTCTGTGTACTTTAGCAACTGTCCCGATACTTTTTGGTCAGACATCATGAGACGCCCTATTTTTATATATTAAACAGTGTGTATTACGCCTATCAGCATTGCGCATCTAAGCAAAGAAAATATGTCCTCTGGCAGGAATCGAACCTGCGTCGCTCTCTCTTTAGAAATTGCTTTGTTTACGTTTCGGATACAAACCTGAACTGATATGGGACTTCGAGTAAAATAAACTGAATGACGGGATGTGCTTTCCGTAAACAGAGTAAAAATATCTTTGCTTACTGTTAAATCCTTCGTGAACGACTAGCAAAAACATGTTGTATCAAACGGGAGATTCCTCTACAAAAGGGAACGCATCCTGGGTATGAAGATAAACTACATCCGCGTCCTGGGTAAGACAATAAACTACATCCGCGTCCTGGGTAAGACAATAAACTACGTCCAGCCCCAAGGCCTCTGATCAGGAGGTTTTGAGGAGCGTGGAACCACCTCTTAATTGCTGGTGTTCCCAGGTCCACCCTGACCCGGGGTGTTAACACCTGTTAGGGTCCCAGCTCTGTAAAAATAGCTAACCCTGAAACTGGGGTCAAAACATTATGAAAGTGTAAAAATAGGTTTTAATACCAGAAATACTTTGTAAAAAAATTATTACCAGCAATAAATTGTTGAAAAAAAAAAAAAAAGAAAAAAGAAGAAAATATTATTACCAGCGATGCAGTTTTTGAAGGAAAAATATTACCAGAAATAGATTTTTGATAAAACAAAATATTACCAGCAATAAAAATTTTGTCGGCATTACATAACCCATTGCGATTGATATGCCGTAAAACAAAACAAACCAAAGCAGACTACAAAAGGGAACGGAATATCAGAGACAGAGTGTGTGCAAATACAAAAGAGGGCATTGAGGTCAACGTCAAGAGGCTGGCCAATGGGCAATAATACCTCATTGACCTGAATATTTAAATAGTCAAGCCCCCACACAACACGCATGGCCTGAAGATTCCTTTGACATTGAATTGAATCATATATTATTATTATTATTACAAAAATTATTATTATCATTATTATTATTATTATTATTATTATTATTATTATTTCATTGGATTTCTGTTGTATACTAATTTATGTCCCAGTCATGACACTTTCCACCGAACATTTTTGTAAAGATAAAAAATAAATAAAAATAGAACAACCCAAGATCACAGACATTTTACAGAAATAAAGCTAATGTAAGATTACTTGTGCGTACAATTTTTTATATTTATTTAAGGCATGGGCTACCAGGGATCCCTTAAATAAGTCTATCGGGACCTTTTCCAATCAATCCGAGGGTTTCAACTACAACTGAAATTATTGACGTCCTCATCTGCCACATTTTTTAGATTTCCACTTCATGATCCTTGTATTTTGAAGATCTTCAGATACATTAGAATCTTCAAGAAATGTCATGTCGTTAAGAAATCACCTTCTGTTTTTGTGGTCTTTGATCACAATGTCTGTGCGACTGTCTTTGATTTTTCTGTTTGTATGTATTGTAAAGTACCATAAAATTCTTACAGGTCCTATGTCTGTAACCGGGTCTGGGTGATGTTCATACCATTTTCTTGCAGTTTTCTTCCCTTAAAAGTTTCAAATTTTCCATTGTAGATATTGGACCACTATATCATGCTTTTATATTCAACTAGCAGCATGGCCCGGCGTTGCCCGTGCTTGATTCAAAAATCGTACGACTCATACAGCAATCGTTATCACTTGACTTAAAATATTTTTGCCCTTCCTTGCCTTTAAAGGAGTGCCCTTTGCCGTGCTGATATTACTACATGCCTTACTTCTTGCCTATCTCACACTGCGAATTTTTTCTAAGCTCTATACTAAACATTAAATCTGTTACGAAAAAAGAACTAAACAAAATGAACACAAAACGATCAGCTTTAAAAAAGGACTCGTAACTGGAAAAACCGAATGAAAAAAGAATGTTAAAAACAAATACTTTTTCACACCCAACCCAATTCTGCGGTATCAGAATCAACGTTGAGTTTAAGCAAGCGAAGGAACCAATTGGAGTAAAGTGCCATGCAGATTTAAATTTTCCCACTTGTGACGAATGCAGCTATCGATTTTTTTTTGCATGCTAGCATGCTAGTTAACATTCGTGTCAGCTGTTAGCTCTCACGCTGGCCAATAGAATCTTCCTGCCTATTCGAGGCAGCCAGCTATAGGATCTCACTCTGGCCAATACAAAATGGCCGGAAACTACATGAAAACTGCCGCAGAAGCATAAAAAAATCTATTATTTCCACTATCGATGGGAGTTGGGAAATGCAAAGTCGGTCTTGTCCTTTCCACTAACTTGGAATATGTGCATGTAAATTTTGGTGCAAATCCGTCGAAAATTGCGGCCGTGCATTCGTTACCCACACACACACACATCCTGCCTTTTATAGATAGAGATGGGTCAATTGTTTCTAGGTATTTATCACAGAATCTGCATTTCGGGTGAACACAATTTACATATAGTTTTTTTTTTTTTTTAGATGATCTTCAAATATACATTATAGCGTGTAGCATGGTAGTGGATAACGGCTTGGATTGAGGAATCGGAGAGCCGAGTTCGAATTCCAATCAAATCCATTACATTCACTTACGTGCTAATAACCTTGGGAAAGTTATGAATCCTATTCTTCTCCACCACCACCACCCCCAGCTATGGGTAAGTAGCAGGACAGACCGGATTCTATCGCCTTGGATGGCAACTGGTCTACCGCAGAAAGAAATGGCAACCTACCGCGGGAAAAAAAAATCTGCCTCGTCAGTCATGTATCGAAAGATACATGATCGCCGTAGCGTATAGCACGCATGGCACGTATGACTGAGTCTGCAGGAAATGATATGTCAATAAGAAAGTAAATTCTGTTTTGGCGGTTTTTGATCACTAGGTTTGGTTATTATTATTACTACTACTAGATGGCAATTGAGTTTTCTCTGGCAACACCCGGTGAACACTCACTGAAAATCAAGTAGCTGGAACCTTTTTCTATACTCCAGCACTCTCCCCAGTATTCTGAATGTTTCAGGCGACTGTTTACATCTATTTTATGTATCCTGTCTATCTTGGCTTTGTTCTTATAGAAGTGCAATCAGACTCTACGAGAAGAGATTCAGCTTCTCTTTTCAGATGCCCTCATTGAAACCATCTACTTCTCATATTCTTAATAATTCCTTTGTTTGTCCCATGAAATATGCATGCAACTTTTTCTTCCCACATTTATAAACCCGTATCATTAGTATTTAATGAAATGCCAGATTGCAATTAAGTAACATCGATTTTTAGCGCCTACTGGAGCACGACGACATGCAAACTCATTTTTCAGACTATTGCTAAAGTAGGACAGGTTGATTTTTCACTTGTTTTACAAAATCAACATTGCACACTATGTGAAAGCCGGGCTTTTATGTGATACGTACGAACACCAAACTACAGCTGAAATACTTTAAGCGGTTTTTGAGCATTTAATTTTAAATATCGCATGAAAAAAATGTACAGAAATATCTAATTTCCGTAGGTTTTTGCTTACAAACGGAATTCAAGATTTTACGATTCCAAGAATAAATCCAAATAAAGCTAACATCTTTTGTATTATATACATTGAATGGAAAAGATATTCAAACAAGAATTTTAATTATGAATCAACACGAGCAAAATATATACATTTTACTGTATTCAATAAATAAAAACTGTGTAAAAATGTCTGTAAAATATTACAAAAACGGTTATTCAATGAATAAGATATTTTAAATCATAATTAATAAAAACAAAAAATAGATAAAAATGTATATAACACCATAATACTGCTGGACACAAATTATAAGACAAAATGTTTTAAATTTGCATTATTCAATGAAAATTGCACTAAAACTACTTCACTGTATAATATATTACAAATCGTTCAGTGTAATTTCTCTTGGAAGTAAATGGAGATTTTATTTGATGTCACAACGATTTAGTTGCTTGTGCCTTGCATCTTGTTCACATAGAATTTGAGAAGCTTCAGTAAATTATAAATTTTATATGGCTGTGCGAAAGGCTTTCACTGATCATCGGAATGAAATTACAACTCTACGATTTTGAACCTAAACTTAATCTTTTAAACTCATTTCCTCAAAAAAAGCCATAACGATTTGGACATTCCTTATTCATCATCTCAAAAATCACAACTTTCAAATTTAGCGCAATGCCATGGTTCCAAATTCGACCTGCTTTATTGCTAATGTTTATTACTGCCTTATTAATCGATATCGACACGTTGGAGTAATGGATAGCGGCTCGGATTGAGCAATCGGTGAGCCGAGTTAGAATTCTTGACGAGTTCTTTACATTCACTTACACCATGGAAACGATAAGACGTGAAATGGCGGGCTGGAACTGAGACTACGTGGTCGTGACTTGTAGGAAAGATACACTGTGTAAACGATAAGACGTGAAATGGACGGCTGCAACTGAGACCTACGGAACGAACACAGCAGACGTTCCGATTGCTTCCAAAACCTGCAGGAGAAAGTGATGGAAGACCCAGACAAGGGAAATGCGAGCTTTGGAAAGGAAATGTTGCAATTTCCACCATGAAGCTGGCCTTGAATGAGGATCTCCGCTACCTGTCATACAAGAGTTGTAAATGTCAACTTCTTATATAAGAGACTCGAGAAAACCGTCTAACAAAAACAAGAAAAACCTAAATAAGGTGAAATATCCTGCTGAACGAGGGACAATCTGATCCTTCTCTGATGAATAGAATCTTTGTCAGGACCAGCTGCGCAACACCCATAACAGAAAATGGTTTGCCTAAAATCCATTTGCCATTGCTTGTCATGAAAACCAAATTACTCCAAATTATAATGGTTTGAGGGTGTGTCTCGATTGAGAGTGAAGCCATGCCAACTCATATCTTTGAACAAGCTCAATTCGTATGGCTATGTGGAGTTGCTGAACACTATGGTCAAGCCTTGTGTAGAGAGGGTGGCTTCTGGAAGACCATATATGTGACATTAAGATTCCGCTCCCTGTAACAAGCCAGGAAGAGTCAGTAGTAGTTATCAGATATTTTTTATGACTTCACTAGTCCCAACGTCTTGACAGTAAGCCCATGTGTGGGACGTAGTTGAGGAAGACACCAACCGCACTGCCTGTAACACTAAGACCCAGCTGATTGACAGGATTAAGGAAGCGGTTGAGGCATTTCCTGGGGATATTATGAAGGCCGCATGTGCCAGATTCCGGAGTCTGATCAAGGCCGTGGTAGATGCTGTGTGTGTGGGGGGTGGGGGGGTATTTGAGTGTATTGGTTTTTAAATTATTGTAACCTGTATGCCACTTCCTTATTTTTCCAATAAATTTTGAGCTTAAATATTCACTTTACAATTCTTTAAAAAAAAAACTGTCAAAATTAGCCCGAACAGCCCGTTTAACGAACACTACTGGAATTGGAGCCTGGCTCTCCAATTAACGATTCCGAGTCGTTAACAATTACACCACCCACACATCGAAGCTAAGAGCACCTGGTATTCCCAAGCGGACACACATATAGGCACTGACCAGACTTAATATTGCTTAACTTTGGTCATCGTACAGGACCGGTTTTTCAACGTGATGTAACTGGAACTCCTTCTAATAAGAATTTTCTAATAGTTCACTCTTAGTTATGTTCTTCGTGGCTTGGATCTTTATCTTGTGCACTCACACAGACATACACACACGCACTTATATATATATATATATATATATATATATATATATATATATATATATATATATATAGATATATAAAAGAAATATGTTGTAGTGGTTCCAACGAGAGAAAAGTATGTATATTAAAAAGAAGAGGGGTGCCGCAAACGTTTTTGATTTGTAATGTGGATTTATTGAGAAAAATATTATACTTTGTTTTACATAATTTCACGACACGTGTTTCTGGTCTGGTCTCGCAACCGTCTTCAGGTGAAAGTGGAGATTTTTACATATTATTAAAAATAATTAATTTTTCTTCATGTTCAATATACGTTTTTATATATATATATATATATATATATATATATTCACGTTTTATTTTAAACAGCGAATTTCTTCTACCGGTCAGAACTGTTTAAAATAAAACGGAGTGATTACTCAAATAGGGTTTATTTTTTACACGTGTATTGAGTAATTTTTTTATACTACTCTTTTCCCGGTCTTATCCAACATTGACCATTAACCTTTTCAGTATATATATATATATATATATATATATCCTGACGAGTGAATGGGGCGATTGCTGGAAGGTCTGTCTACGTTACTCTAGAGTCAAGATACTGAAGGTAACAACAGTCAGTTACGTGACAATTTTTTTTTTATTAATCCTTTATATTTATATATATATATATATATATATATATATATATATATATATACTTCGAAGAAAGGCAAAAGAGAAAAGACAAGGAACAAGAATAAAGAGATACATGTATATAAGACCGAGAATTTAAAGGCGAAAAAATAATGTGTTGCATAAAATTTGAAACGAGATAGTTCACTCGAAATAACTTAACTCTTTAGACTAGACAATTTGTAAATTAAAGACTTGCCTAAAATTCAATGCATGCATAACCCACATACTTAAGAAGTGACCCAACACAGAAGAAAACTATTATTATAGATTATGATAATCTGAAAATAAAATAATACTTGGAGCATCAAATTATATAGTCTGTCATTTCGTAGCTTGTACATTCGTTTAATATATAATGAATACTTAATGTACACATGAAAACGACAAGAATTTAATATACACACTCTGAAACGAAAAAAATATAGATTATCATCTTTACATATAAAACACTAGACAAAATATGTCAATCATTTAGCAGATTAGAGTTATATTCCGTGATAATAGGAATATATACTTGAACAACACGGTGGATACAATAAATAAAGGTTTATTGTATCAACCAATACAATAAGAATAAAGGTAACAGTTACGCATAAGGTCGTCGCAAGTCAATCCACCAGTGAGTGCTACTATTTGAAGGTCAGTAGATCTCGTGCAAGTCTGAGCCGTACTCAACAGATCCCAGTTAGACAATATTTACCAGCCTCCCCACGAGATAGTATGTGGCGCAAGGCCGAATTTAATGCGGGGGAATCCAAGCCCGTAGGCCCAGCCAAAAATTCCCCGTAACCCCGCAGAAACGGGTTCGAATCTGTCTACTTACTCTGATGAGACTGCCTTCGGCATAGCTTCGACCGGGTTCCTCTCTGCCCGGAGACAGAGAGTTCGACAATAGTTGAGAGCTCAGTAACAGATCCCAGCTAGACGATATTTACCAGCCTCCCCACGAGGTAGGATGTGGTACAAGGCCGAGTTTAATGTGGGCTGTTCCGAGCCTGTATGCTCGGCCAAACATTATCCGTAGACTCCGGATAAAACGGGATCGGGTAGCTGTTTCCCGAGATGAGACTCTGAAATTCGACATAGCCCCGTCTGGGGATTTTCTCTGCTCGAAGACAGGGAGTGTGACCAGCACAGCTGGAAAAGATTCCAGCTAGACGGTATCTAGCAAGTGGCCCACGCAGTCACATGTGACACAAGGCCAAATTTAATGTGGGATTCCCGAGTCCGTAGGCTCGGCCAAAAAATCCCCGTAGACCCCGCATAAACGGGATCGGGACTGTCTACCTCCCAGGACGAGACTCTGCCCTTCGGCATAGCTTCGTCCAGGTTCCTCTCTGCCCAAAGCAGAGAGTTTGACTAGCACAGCTAGAAAAGATTCCAGCTAGTGTATTTATTAACCTCCCTACGCGATCAGGTGTGGCACAAGGCCGAATTTAATGTGGGGAATCCGAACACGTAGGCTCAGTCAAAAATTTCCGTAGACCCCGTATAAAACGGGGTCGGGTAGATGTTTCCCGAGATGAGACTCTGCCCTTCGGCATAGCCTCGTCTGGAGATGCCCTCTGCTAGGAGACAGAGAGTTCGACCAGCACAGCTGAAAAAGATTCCAACGAATGTATTTACTAACCTCCCCACGCGATCAGATGTGGCACAAGGCAGAGTTTAATGTGGGTTAATCCGAGCCAAGATGCTCGGTCAAAAATTCCCCGTAGACCCCTATAAAATGGGGACGGGTAGCTGTTTTCCGAGACGAGACTCTACTCTTTGGCATAGCCCTGTATGGAGATCCTCTCTGCTCTAAGGCAGAGACTTTGACCAGCACAGCTGGAAAAACGTTCCAGCTAGTATATTAGCTACCCCCCCCCACCACGAGGGTTGCATGTGGCACAAGGCCAGTTTAACGCGGATTCTACGAGCCCGTAGGCTCGGCCAAAAATATTACCTTTCAAACCCGTATAAACGGGTTCAGAGGCAGTCTACCTGCCCAAATGAGACTCTGCCCTTCGGCTGAGCCTCGTCCGGGTTCCTCTCTGCACGAAGGCAGAGAGTTCGACTGTTTAACTGGAACAGGTCGCAGCTAGTATATTTAGCTACCCACCCCACGAGGGTTGCATGTGGCACAAGGCCGGTTTAGCGTGGGTTCTCCGAGCCCGTAAGCTCGGCCAAAAATATTCCCTTTTTGTACCCGCATAAACGGATTCAGGGTCAGTCAATCTCCCCGAACGAGACTCTACCTTTCGGCGGAGCCTCGTCCGGGTTCTTCTCTGCCCCAAGGCAGAGAGTTCGACTGTTTAGCTGGAACAGGCCGCAGCTAGGCTCTGTCCGTTGACTCACAGATACTTATAGCTAGTTACTACCTATAGTGTAGTCACTCATGGGGGTGACAGGTTATTCCATTACATCAACTAGATTTTCAGAAAGAACGCTTAACGTACGACCACAGGAAATAATCCCTCTTACTTACTTCTGTTCATCCCCCAGAATTCCCCTGTGGTTTATAATGCAACTAAGCTGAGCGGACATTAGTTACAGCTTCTGAGAGACAGCGTATAATCTGGAGAGATCATTTTGCTCCCAAAAGACCACCAACAACCCTCAGTCACGATGACTTGCGATTTCGTGCTAGCTCAGCCATTGACGGCTTACGAACTGTTCCGTCTATTCAATTTCTCTCACAAGACTTGGGTTAACTCGTCGTATGCTTTTCAGAACCTTTCCAAAGGTGCTTCGCTCTGGAATCGCCAATATTATCAAGAGGTCAGCGCCTTGACAAATCGACAACGGTGAGATCCGAACCCGGGCCTCATGGCCAGAAATTAAACATCCTAACCACTTGGCCATGCGTTTTACCAACTGTCCGATGTAATCCACTTAGCCTATGTTTCTCATGTATCAGATCAGATTTTCAAAGATCTCTTGAGCGCTTACGTCCACATGAACAAACAAGTTCACTATTGGGCATTAATATGATGCAATGTTTTATGTCTCGACAACAAAACAAAATCACAAATCAATGAACAACTTTTGTGCTTCTTATTAGAAATAACATTTCTCGATTACCTTTCTTTACAACCGAACCACAAATTCAATATTGAATCGAATTTCCTACAAAGCATCAAACAATGACCGACTTCTTTGAATCTTTCTTTTTTCTCTTTACAAAGAAATTAACCATTTATCGCTGCATTTCTTTGATTTCGGTCATTGCTTGATTCCATTTTTTTTTTCTTTTATTCTTTCTTTTAACTCACGAAAAACGCAGTTGAAAAAGATTCTTAAATTTTATCTTTAGGATGGTAAGCCAGCCACAAAATGTGCACATCAAATCTTCTTTGACTTGTAATATTAAACAAAAAAATATTTATAGTGGCTGTTACTGAGGTTTCGTCTTTTTTGGACGACATTGCTGTGTCATTGAATGTGTTTAATTTGATTAGAATTTTAACATCATTATTTACTTCATTATTTTTACAAGGCACATCAAGCTTTTAAATCGTTTTCGCTTTTTTTTTCATAAGTATTAAATAATAGCATATTACCCGTCAAAAATATCGGGTTTATCATATATTTGGTATTGAAATTAAAATTCCTTCCAATTAAAAAGAAAGCAACACAACAAGGAACAGTTTTTTATGTCTCTTAATTTGATGGCGTAGTACGCAATAAATATAATAAACCTTCTCATTGGCCAAAAATAAGCCCCGATCCCGATGTTATTTTGGAATATATACGAACGAAAAGTTCATTTTTTTGTTTAGCACCCACCGCGGTATGGACAGGAAGGCACACAGAAATAATTTTAAATTGGTATCTGAGAACATTGCTAGAATCAAAGTTACACCTGCGGACATTTAAATGAACTCATAAGTCCTCAGAGCACCAAAGTCTGCAAAACGTTTTTTTATTTCTTCTTCTTTCCTTGTGTTATTAAATGCTTATATATCATAAAAGCCTTTTGTTTTCTTTCTGTTTTCTGTATGGTAGACAATATACTAAAATATTCCAATTATTATTTTATATTTAAATTATATTAAACTATTTTTTCCCTATTTCGTATTGTCCCACAATGTTCGTTACGTTTTCATTATATTCCTCGGTATGATGATAAACTACATCCGGCAGCAAGGCCTTTAGTCGGGAGATTGCAAGTTTTTCAGGAGCGTGAAATCACCTCCTAATTGCCGTTGTTCCCAGGTCCACCCAGGCCCGTGGTGGTAGCTACAGCTATGGGCAAATTATTATTATTTTATCATATTTTTCACGGTTGCCAGAAACAGAGATCTTTTCTGATGAGGTAAATAATTTTAGGGATTAGAATACAAAAAAAAAAAGAAAAAAAAACTGTAAGATAAATGGGTTAAATTCCACGGAGAATATTTAAGACAAAAATATCTTTATATATATATAAATGGAAATGGAACAAATTTAATTAATTTAATTTAATTACAAAATTTAATTTAATTACAAAATTAATATCTTTAATTTAATTACAAAATTAAATTCGGGGCTTTTAGCTTCCATTTTTGAAACATGATTAGAGCTGTTTAGCGAAAAAAAAACATATTTTAAATCAATTAATTTATAATATTAATGCTCTGTAAATTTACATTGAGCACTATTTTGTAAAAATAAAAATATCTATAAGAACACCGGATTATATATCTTACTGTTCTTTCTTTTTTATATATATATATATATATATATATATATATATATATATAGTCGACTCTCCCGTCGAGATTCGACGTATGAGGGTCAAGCAGATCAGTTCCCAGGAAACCGACACCCCGACAACAGCACATGAGATTTGATTATAGTGGTGAAGGTTTTGTGCAGAACCATCCACACTTTTTGAAGGACAGAATACAGAGACCTGGTGCACTAAGTGCCACAAGGTACCCAAACGACCCTCCGCAGGATTTGAATTCAGAGTTGTCCTTCTCCTAGACCAGTTGCCATCCAAGGCTATAGAACCCAGTCTGTCCTGCTGCTTACGCCTAACTGGAGGGAGAAGAAGAGGATTCACACCTTTCCCAAGGGTATTAGCACGTAAGTGAATGTAATGGATTCGACTGGAACGGTGGAGTAACGGATAGCGGCTTGGATTGAGGAATCGCAGAGCCGAGTTCGAATATATATATATATATATAGAGAGAGAGAGAGAATTTGTGGTACATTTCGTGGTGTCTTTTATCAAATGATCCCTCGCACGTGACGTGATAGGAAGATCATGGAAATCTTAATAAATAAATGAGAAAAACAGGTGCTTATTGTTTTTTTATATAAAAAAATAATTTTAAAAACAACAATGGCGCAAAAACCATGCATTTTAGATACTTTTTTACAGTCACTTATTACTTATCGTTAAGTAATTGAATGATTTATTTTTACGGATTATCAACCCTTTGCAGGTAATTTAAAGGCAGAAATATTTTCGACATGTTGTAACATTGTTTTTAATATAATAATGGTTTGTTGCTACAAGGTTTAGCTGGAAGGAGAATAGGTGGGTTCATGCCTTTCCCAAGGGTATTTGCGGGTAAGTGAATATAATGAAACCAACGGGAATTGGAACTCGGCTCTCCGAATAAAAATCCTGAGTCATTATCCGTTACACCACCCGCACATCCAAGCTAACACGGGTCATCCATCTAGGAGGTAGTGACCCGGCTAGATGCTGCTAAACTTCGAAGATCGTATGGGAAAGGGCTGTTTCAATGTAATGGAAGCGTAAGCAAAGTTTTTATCGATTCGCTCTTAAGGTTTGCTCTCTCTCTCACACACACACGCACACGCACGCACGCACACACACCCACTCTTTCTTTCTATCTCTATCTCTCACACACACGCACACGCGCAAGCACACACACACACACACACACACTCACTCTTTCTTTCTATCTCTCTCTCTCTCTCTCTCTATCTCTCCCTCTCTGCGTGTTTCAACACTAAAATGTTCAAATATTGAATTTGTTAAAACAAATGGAAAACAAGCATATATATATATATATATATATATATATAATTATTTATTTAAAAATTATAACATAAATATATTATAAAATCACTACAAAAATAGCCACTTTGTTTCAACACTTCTGGTGTCTTGTATATGTATTTGAATTTGTAGGTCTGATGAATGAGGTCGTTATTACGAATCTAATGAAATAAATTATAACCATGAAATATTAGGGTTTGAGCCTTTTATATATATATATATATATATATATATATATATATATATATATATATATATATGGAGGACGAGAAAATACTATATAAGTTTTATATCAAAATATCAGTATCCTTCCCTTCATGTGCATGTGAAGTTACATCAATGTAAACATAACTTTAGTCCGATTAAATCCTAAAGAACGAAACGCGTCACACAAATGTTTAGCAAATTTGTCGTGCTTTTCTAACATATATATATATATATATAATTTTCCTAATATATATATATATATATATATATATATATATAACGGAGCCTTATGAAATTTATATATATATATATATATATATATATTGTTAGGGGACCTTACCCATAATAACACAATGGACTATTCCATACGTAATAAATACTGCGCCTCAAGAGGAAGCAGGGAGTTCAATCTGAAGTCTGTCAGAAGTCCGTCAGAAGTCTGTCAGGCAGTCAGAACGAGCAAGTCAGTCAGTCGAGTCAGAGGCAGTCCGAAACAGAGTCGCGTTCAGACAATTACTACTAAACCTGATTGTTCGTATTAACACTTCTTACTTCTCTGTATATATTCCTGTTTGTAATATATCTGTGTTATTCCATATCCGTATTCGAGTTCTTCTTTATTGGTTCTACCTTGGACTAACACCGTGGTACAAGGAACCAGACCATAACATATATATATATACAATGAAGCTTGCTTAAAATTAGCCATTGTATCCGGATTAAAAAAAACCCAACCTTACACGACTCCCAAAAACTTGACATATAACAAACAGCCCTCTATTCATCAAAGCAGGAACACCGTGATAACGAAAAACTAACCCCCAGATTACACCATCATTTCAAAACTATAAATGAGTAAAACATTACGTTGCTTAGTTATTCCAATTATCCCTTGAGGATGCAACAGTCATTCAACAGTTTAAAAAGGTTTAATATTGAAATTAAACTTAAATACGGATGACCGGTTTCGAAACAGTAATTTCTGTGGAGCGATTATAATTATAATGTATATATATATATATATATACATATATATATATATATATATATATATATGTGTGTGTGTGTGTGTGTGTGTATGTGTGTACGTATGTATGTATGTATATGCATAAAAATGTCAAGATGTTAACCCTAAAAATACACTAACTTTTTAAATGACAATAAATGCAGTGTTTATTGACATACAAACAAGATTAATGATTAAAATTAAGAAATATTAATGTTCATTGACTTACATAGAAGATTAACGGTTTGAATTAAATATGGAATAAAATTATATCCATGTTTATAAATATTCAAAATAACGACGGACAGCTTATATATATATATATATATATATTGATGCATGTTTCATTAAATAATATAGATAAGTTTTGTCTATTTATTTTATGTAAATTCTTTTCATATCAAATATCTACACAAATATTCTCAAATGCCTGTAATTTATAACAGAAGCCATTGGTTTATACCGACAGATTCCCATACTTAATACTTCTCGTTTTCACTCTCGCGTGGTCATGCGTGACATCATGAACTGCGGTGCGATTTTCGCTTCCAGCATAGTAATGGTTTCACACTAAATAAATTGCACACATGGTTGAATAGAAACATTGAAATAAAGTAAGTACATGTTTGTGCGTGTGTGTATGTGTATGTGTGTGTGTGTACTTTTTTAATCTATGGTTTTATTTCATAGCATTCTAATGTACACCCTTAAAAATTTTGCTAAGTGTGCCGTGATATTTTCATTTGCTTCTCGGTGTGTCGTTGCTTAAAAATGAAAGTTCAGAAGTGGACGTTGCTGTTATGATCATAGAAGTTCAACCACCCTTCCAATATTACGCCATTTTTTTCCTTGTTACATATCACGGCGGAGAAGCAGTTTGGTAAAATTTGCTCTGACATGAAAGGCTCTACAAATACATGGATGTGAGTTGCATCTATCGGCACTCAAAAGCCACAAAAGAGATACGCAACAACTGGAACATTGTCATCAGAGGCGCTGATAAAGCTACTAATCCGCAATCGACAAGATCGCAACGCAAAACGATAATCTTTGATGACTGGCTAAAATGTACAAAATTAAGAAAAAATCAGACTGAATCACTAAAAAGACATTTAAACAAACAGATCACAGCGAACAATGTGGAGATAGAAAGGTTTTAAAATTAATTAAATTATCGCTGACTACGAACCAGGATTCCTTTTCTTTTCTTCAATGCGCCGTCTTCATTCGGAACGATCATGGCTCTCCACTATTTCCTCTCTTTTGTAGCTCATTTGTCTTTTTGTTATCTCTCCTAAACCTTCCGCCATCCATTTACTCAAGGTCGTTACATTCAATCTGTCCTGTGAATATCAAATTTTGTAAACGGGCTTTACTTATTATTTACCCAAGAATTTTCAACTCCCTTCCTGATGTTAAGTATAAGTGTCCTTTTTGTTTTCATTTTCACTAAAACAAAGTCGTTGCTCACATGTTCAGTCCATGGCATTCTCAGCATCCTTCTGTAGAACCACATTTCTGTTGCTTCAAGCGTCTACTTCTTCTTCTGTGAGGAGATTGTACAGCATTCGCTACCATATAGAAGGATTGATATTGCAAAACAGTTCAGTTTTCTTTGCTTCTAACGAGATTTTTCTCTTTAATACATTGATTGGCTTTTTGGAAGGGATACATTTATGGAAATATAAAAACCCACAAGCCGAGTCTTCCCTATGATCTATCATATCCCAAATGCAGGCACCACCTGTATATAATCTTTCAAAAACCTGCAATGATATAATTTTCCCATACGTACCCGGGTTTTATCATTTCACAGATATAAATTAATTCAAATACCCAATACAACAATGCGAAAACCCTGGCTTCACTCGGCATCGAAAATTTCTTCACCGACGCCCCAGTCGATGAACAATAAAATTTGTGAATTGAATGTGTTTGGAAACACGTTACAATATCGCCTCCCAAAATTAAAGCAAAAATTAAAAAAAAAAAAAGGTTCCTGTGTTTTAGTTCGGTTCAAAACCTAAAAGATCTTCGTTGCTTTCACTATGTCTTGGAAATGAGTCAAGCTTTTTATCAATCGATTCAATATTACTGATATGTCCCGGAAAGGGATATATTTGAACGAAGTAGCTAAGTGCTTTTGGCTACTATAACCAAGTAGAATAGGGTAGCAGTAATCGACTGGTACGCGTCGTAGTCGCAGGTAAGAAGTGTAGATCAATGGCGTAGTCCAATGGGCGTCGTTATAGACTTAGCTCTCAGATTAAGGCTCTCGACTCACCTACACGTCCGTCGGTATTTATGACGGACACCAGCCAATCATATTCCACTGAGGGGGAACACAGGTGTACGCATATTCCATTATATTAATTACGATGAAATAGAATGTCATCTTCATTGATTTCACTATCATTTGGAAAAGAGCAAGGCTTTTCATCATAGATCCAATATTGCGATCAAAGTCACTTTCATTAATTTCACTATCGCTTAAAATAGATCCCCGGCTATCCATCATTAGATCCAATTTTATTATGAGAATATCATTTTCATAGATTTCACTCTGGCTTGGAAACGAGTCAGGCTTTTTATCACTGGATCCAATATAGCGATCAAAGAGAATATCATCTTCATTGATTTCACTATGGCTTGGAAATGAGTCAAGCTTTTCATCATTAGATCCAATATTACGAACAAAGAGAATGCCTTCTTCATTGATTTCACCATCGCTTGGAAACGAGTCGGGCTTTTTAGCACTGGATCCAATATTATGATCAATGAGAATGTCATCTTTATCGATTTCATTATCGCTTGGAAACGAGTCGGGCTTTTTAACACTGGACCCAATATTAGGATAAAAAAGAATGTGATCTTTATCGATTTCATTATCGCTTGGAAATGAGTCGGACTTTTTATCACTGGACCCAATATTAGGATCAATGAGAATATCATCTTTATTGATTTCACTATCGCTTGGGTACGAGTAAAGCCTTTCATCATAACCTCCAATATTACGATCAAAGAGAATGCCATCTTCCTTAATTTCACCGTCGCTCAAAATAGATCCCCGTCTTTTCATCATTGGATCCAATTTTATGATGAGAATGTCATTTGGATTGATCTCACTATCGCTTGGAAACGAGCCAGGCTTTTCATCATTGGATCCAATTTTATGATGAGAATGTCATTTGGATTGATCTCACTATCGCTTGGAAACGAGCCAGGCTTTTCATCATTGGATCCAATTTTATGATGAGAATGTCATTTGGATTGATCTCACTATCGCTTGGAAACGAGCCAGGCTTTTCATCATTGGATCCAATTTTATGATGAGAATGTCATTTGGATTGATCTCACTATCGCTTGGAAACGAGTCAGGCTTTTCATCATTGGATCCAATTTTATGATGAGAATGTCATTTGGATTGATCTCACTATCGCTTGGAAACGAGCCAGGCTTTTCATCATTGGATCCAATTTTATGATGAGAATGTCATTTGGATTGATCTCACTATCGCTTGGAATTGAGTCAGGCTTTTCATCATTGGATTTAGTATTAAAATCAGAAAAAAATATCATTCCTGGCCCTATTCTTTATGTTACTAATACGTAATTTATTAAATGACTAAATCCTTAATATTGCTTTTTCATTTTCCCCCGCGGATTCTCCATCCCCATGCTCTCTTGCGCAACATCCGAATTTTCTTTCGTCTATTAAGGGTCGTAGCAAAACCTTCCTGCTCTATCTTGTCATTCCATCCCCACCCACATTAATACTTTAAAGTGTTTCTTAATAAAATGAACAAATCTATTTAAATCTATTTACATATGGATTGCGTATATAATATATATACTTATATATATATTTTTCATATCTTCGGTGTATAGGACACAAGCATTTTGACATCAAATTTTGAGTTAAAATGTGCGTCTTATACAGACGTACATGTTTATGCAAATGAAAGTCGTAAAAGAGAAGGTATTTTTGAGAGCAAACAGAAGGCTGTGGAGAACCATATACGTTCACGTTATGAACGGACATTGTACAAAAGGAGAGAAGGAGAAAGAAAGAGGGGTCGGCAACAAGTTGTCATTTAATCAGGTCAACAGCAGCAGCAGCAGTAGTTGTTTTCCTTGGCTCTAATAAAAGTCTTGGGTTTCGCGTGATAAATCAAGTTCATCTTTGAAAACTGAAAACGACACTCAGTGCGGAAACAGCTGTGGAGATGAGAGTGTGAGGTGACCGAGTAGGCAGCATGGGTACGACGATGGACAACAGGTAAAGTGGCGGCCAAGTGACAGATAGCCAACGTCAGACCCGGCACGTAATCCGACACGGAAGCCAGCCATTGACAAGGCCAAATGTTTCCAAAGACATTTAATAAAATGTTAAAGGGCTACGCGCGCAAAAAAAAAACTTGTCTCGGCAGTTCGATTCTTACATCCACTGCTGTTGCTTCGCGTACTGGCCTTCCCAGTTCACGTCTTTAACGAGAATTGGTCGATGGAGAGACGCAGAATCGCGCATGCGCATGCACTACATTCAGAACGTAAGCGATAATGGCTCTCCACAATTTCCTACCTTTGCTCACTCTAAATAAATTTATAACCTTTACAACTGCTATTTACAGTGCCTAGTTCCTCAAAATCTAGGAGGGGGGCCTCCAGCTAAGGTGTATATTATTTTTGTTATAAAGCTTTCTTACACATACTGTCATAACACATTGCAGACTCTAAATAACCCTTCAATAATTTTAAACACCCAGTATCATCCGCGGTTTCACCCAAATTATTTAATACAGACAAACCTTTCATCAACAGTCTAATAGGGGGATAATGTGTGGTCCGCTAAAGTCGATTGTCCGTAGATGGGAAAGGATTACTTTTGAGTTATAAAACTGCTATAGTGTCTACCATTAGTTATAATCATAATGTAAATGTTGTGGAGTGATTTCGCAGTGGATGCTTGTATTTGTACTAAGTCGGTCCTAAAATAGGTTCGACGTACAAAACGTTAGGAACTTGATATAATAGGTATTACGCAGAGAAATCTTGTGGTCGCTGATACTTTCGGATTCGACTAACTGTCGTCCGTCATCGACTCACTGACTGACCGACTGCCCCGTTACTCTTACTACTCCTACTTATATTAGGTGGGAGAGTCTATTAACTATAGAATAGGTGTGTTTCACCATAACAGTAAATACTATAAACATGTATATATGGCATAAATAAATATATACTTAATATAGATATATTAATCAAAACAACAAAAATAATAGATTTCTCACGCACGCGCTAATGTATCGCACTTTCCGTCTTTGTTTACAATTGAAAAGCCCGCCATCGCCGCCAAGCGGCCACTTGAACTAATTCAACTCGTTCCGCTAAGCCCGAAAATTTTGAATACATCGCTGACAATTTGGAAGTGTTTTCTGCTGATTTTTTTTTATTTTCCTGCAGATTTTGTCCGTTACATCCGACGTCTGTTGATGAGGGGTCCGTAGATGAGAGGTTTGTTTATACTCTTGTATTTTTCTCTACTCATTAGAAATGGGGATTTGGAGGGGGGCATCGCAAATAAAATAGCCTAGGCCTTCACTTCATCTAAATCCGGGCCTGGCTATTTGTCTCAGTTCTGACATCAATTCACGGGAAACCGTTAAGTGCACTACTGCCTGATCTTGCTTGCTTCTATTGCATTCAGTATGCGCTGTGAGTGTTTAGTTCTCTAAACTTTCTTTCCACATTATACATCCCTGAAATTTGACCTGTTTCTTATTGCAAGTATAAGATTCCTTCTTATTTTTATTTTCCCGAATCAAGAGACAATCATTACTTAGCCTCCACATCTTCATAATCTTCACTTCCTGATTTCTCCTCTAATGGCATACAGTCATATAACGCTAAAACAACCCTTCTCGTACGATCACCGAAGTTAAGCAACGTCGAGCCTGGTCAGTACCTAGATGGGTGACCGCTTCTGAATACCAGGTGATGTAAGCTTAGATATATGTGTGTGTGTGTGTGTGTGTGTGTGTGTGTGTAATATGGCTTACAGCCATATCTCGTTGAAACAACACTTCTCATACGAGCACCGAAGTTAGGCAACGTAGAGCCTGGTCAGTACCTAGATGGGTGACCGCTTGTGAATACCAGGTGATGTAAGCTTGGATGAGTGTCTGGTATGTCTTACGCACATATCACGTCGAAAGACCCCTTCTCGTACGATCACTGAAGTTAAACAAGGTCAAGCTTGGTCAGTACCAAGATTGGTGACCGCTTGGGAAGTGCTGTAAGCATGGATGTGCGAGTGGTGTAATGGGTAACGGTTCGGAATTGGAGATCGGAGAGTCGAGTGCGAATTCCAGTCGGGTTCTTTATATTCGCGTAAGCACAAATACCCTTGGAAAAGGTAAGAATACACCGCTTCCTCTTTCCTATAGGTTAATTAGTGGAACTTGTTTGAGTAAATCATTATTATCTCCAAAACTTTTTTTACGGTCTAAAAATATCTTCTAGCATTAAAATAACATGCAGAGGTTGATAAGCCGTAAAAAAAAAACAAAGCAATCAAACCTCCTCTTTTGATCATAGCATACAACTCTTTTAGCAGCCCGCTGCCTTGAATGTCTCTTGGGCCTTGTTCTGGGTGAATATTAATATAAAAAAGTTAATAGTCCTTTCTTCTTGCTTTCCTTTATTATCTTGTCTAAGAGTTCTTTCATTTTCGTTTCTTAATCTACCATCAACCGTGTCAACTGGAACCTGAAGCAATTATTAGCTGAAGCTCTTTAACGTTTAGCATATGTGATTAATGGAATCTAGGGTACGATTGATAAATTGTCGTCTAAATTACGGAAAAATTTACCAAAAACACACAAAAATATCTTGAAATACGAAAGAGTAAATTTTATCCAATAAAATCGCCAACCACGGCCTCCAGACGACTTAGGAATCAACTGCAACTCTTCTGGGTAGTCTCCTTGTTTAAGTTGGTGAATACTGCCATAACTCTTGCCTTCAGTTCATTTTCGGTGTTACAAAGAGTTGTGTTGGTCTCTCGCTCAACTGCACCCTATACATAATAATCTAGAGAGGTGCAGCCTGGGGAGTTAGGTGGTCAGATGTAAAGGGTGATGTGGTCGCAGAAATTGTCTGACAGCTATGTCTGGGTTCGCCTGCTTGTGGGGCATGGTGCAGAGTGCTGTTGCCACACTTAGGGTCTTTTAGAAGCTCCCCTCTTGACCCAGGACAGCACTTGATGTTCTCCTCCGTGTTCAGTTTGAGGCCCTCACCAACAAACTCGGGAGTTCTTTTTCGTCATAACGATCAAAGTTAGTTTTACGAGCTGCCGTACCTTCGTAATCATGATTAGATTCATCCAACTCTCTCCGAATCCTCTGCACTTAGATTAATACCAAAATACTCTGAAATGTTCATATTGAAGCTTCCGGATCGAATGCCAAGCAATACAGCATGTCGTTTCCAAATGTCTCGCGGAATGAATTGCGTCATGGTGCTCTTTTTCTCACAGACGGTGCCCAACTGACCCTACTATACAGTGCAGTCGGCAAGATAAAAATATAAAATGGCGACAATTTATCCATCGCACTCTGTAAAGTTTGATTAAGTGCATTAACAAGAAAGGAGTTCACGTTGAAAAATATACATGTGCTGTGTAAAAAAATACTTTCTTTCATCATTAGTCTTGTTGATTTCTTAATGATACATACACGCATTCGCACTCCAACATGTACAGACGCATGCGCACATAGGAGCAAGTATATAAGCAGACGATTTAACCTGTTAGTTTGTTGCTGAATTTTTTTTTTAATAAATAAAACCGAAAATAATTCTTCTTTGCAGAAAATTATTTTATTTGGTGTAGATTTTTATTCGACTACCGAAGGTATTTGAAATAAATTGTTTTTGTTTCATTGTGTAAGTATACAAAAGGCGCCTTTTCCCTTTGATGGCGATAAGGCACGTGGGTCACATGACGGCCGCTTCACGATGAATTCGACCCGTTTGAATCTGGAGTCCTAAAAATGGCTTCCCCGGGTCAAGAGTATCTCCATATTATATATAAGACCTTTACTTTTTGTTCTTCCTTATACTTTGCTTTGCTTTTTAGATATGTGATATATTCTTCTTTGCGTGGGACACGTGTATATATGTATATAGTTGTGTATTATAAAAGACTCTCTGAGAACAAAACATGATTGTTATTCTTCTTCATTTCAGTCGCACTGTTCCGTCCTTGCCGTGAGCTACGGTGTTATTATATCACAGATATAATAATGCTTATAAACTAAAAAAACGTAAAAGGGGGAATAACTCTTTCTTACCGTTTTTTTTTTTTTTTTTTTTTTTTGCAATCATCCATTTTTCCGGCTGTCACATCCACTCTAAACTTAACCAAAGACTCATCATTTTAGGAAGCTTTGAAATGGCCCTGACACATGAATTATTATAGTATTATAATAATAAAAAAACAACTTTGAATATGGCTAACAGTTTAGTTGAAAGAGCTCGTAAATGATAAGACTTTTAAAATTTTTTACATTCATTAAATCCAGAAGAGAAGACAGTCGGTTCATATCTATCTATCTGAATCTGTTAATATCTATAGATCTATCTAAACCTTTTCATATCTGTTTATCTATCTCGATTTGTTCATATCTGCCTATTTATTCATTCTGTTAATATCTATCTACACAGTGTTCATAACTATCTATCTTCTCAGTCTATTCATATCTATCTACTCAGTCAGTTCATATCTATCTATTCAGTCTGTTCATATCATTTATGCATTTACTCAGTCAGTTCATATCTATCTACACAGTCTGTTTATATCTATCTATCTATCTATCTCAGTTTATTTATATCTATTTGGCCTTCTGTATTCATATCTATCTATCTATCTATCTATCTCAGTTTATTTATATCTATTTGGCCTTCTGTATTCATATCTATCTATCTATCTATCTATCTATCTCAGTTTATTTATATCTATTTGGCCTTCTGTATTCATATCTATCTATCTATCTATCTATCTTCTCCCGATATAAATCCTTCACTCTTTCAGTATCTATCTATATTTATTACTTCTTTTCCTTTCTCGATCTTTAGTCACACGTCTAGCTCTGTGAATAAACAAGGCACAACAGAACTTCGAGATTTTTATCTACGGATTTAGGATTTCATTGTAGATAAATTTGTTGTCCTTTGACTGGAGGTAGTATGCAAATGTCACCAGATATTGAAGATGGCAAGAGGGCGTATAATGACAGCTGTCGACCAGCGGCAGGACCTCGCCTGTGAGATTCGATTGTGTCGAACTGAATTTTGGCATTTTATCATTATTTTCTCCCCTTCATTTTGGATTTGTGCGCCACTCATGAGTTGCCATTTCTTAAAAAAAATATTTTCGCTTCCCACTCCTTCGATCTTTTATCCCTCAAATTTTCTTACTTAATCTGAATTAGAAGAATGACATGCGCGATCATGGCTCTCCACAGCCTCCATTTCCTTGCGGCTCAAAGCAATGTCGTTTTACTATCACTACCACATCGTTGGCCCTTGTCTATTTTGCCTACGATATATCTTGTGAGTATCAAATTCTCCAAATCCTCTGTCCTCATTATGTGCCCACGAAATTTCAGCACACTGGTATGCTGTCAGAGGATCGTAAGTGTGCCGCGAACATTTTAAAAGGTCATTTAATTAAATTATTTTCGAAAAAAGTCCAAAGCACAATAAGTGTACATATCAAAACTACCCCCTCCTTTAAATTGATTATAGATGCAAATAAGATAATCTAAATTGAAAAAACCTCAAGCTCAGATGTCTCATTAAATATTAAATCATGACCAGAAAAAAAAGTAAATATATTTTTTGTTACTTACACTATTTACATTTGTTCAAATTTATTGCAATATTCATTACGTTTCAGCCGTTGTACGCTCGGCTCTTCTTCAGGTGATATACGTTGGAATTTCGAACCGAATACTTTATTTCGTCCAGAGAAGTAGTTTGTTCTAATTCCACGTGCCATGCCTTTTCTGAATATCTCAGTTTCAGTTAATTCCCTTTAGTAACTCAACTCTCCAAGTCTTTGTTTACCTCTGCTGTGACCAGGTATTGAACTCACAACTCTTGATCGCCTTCAGCTCAGAAAAATAGATAAATATAAAAAATTTTAAGAATTTTAATTATTATCTTTTTATTACAAATTATAACTTGTTTCGTTATTTTTATTTATTTATTATTTTTTTTTTTGTCAATAAATAAATCCTAAAAGTTTGCAGTTTCTTTGATCATCATCATTTAAGTGGACCGTGGAAGTTATAGAGCGATTTACTATGCAAAGTTTAGTTATGGCACAAGGGCGAAATTAAGGAGCACCCAATGAGGATCGAACTCACTACTCACTCGTAATTTAGCTAGCGAGACAAAGTTGTTAATCATTACACCACGTCGAAATGCACGCGAAAGTTTTACTATAGTGTTTTACAAAGGAAAGCTAAGTTGTGGCACAAGGGCGAAATTAAGGAGCACCGAGTTAGGATCAAACTCACTCTTCAGTCGTAATTGATCTAGCGAGACAAGCTTGTTAACCATTACACCACGTCGAAGTTCCCTCGATGTGTTAGGCGTAGCTTAGATCTAGGACATAGCCGAAAGTATGAGGTACCCAGTGAGGATCAAATTCACTATTCAGTCGTAATTGATCTAACGAGACAAGTTCGTTAACCATTACACTACGTTGAAGTGCCAGCGGAAGTTTAACTATAGCTTCAAGTGTGCTGTGAGATGAAAATGGTTGAAAAAAACACTGCTCGAGAGGATTCAGATGTTGGTTCATGAATTAGGTGGAATAGTGATTGTGAGTTCAATTCCTGCACTGGGTAGTACAGACCCCGACTGTAACTAAACTGTACTGAAAAGAAAACAAAAAAAAACCCTAGATATCTCTAGATATGGAATGCTAACAATCTACCTATATAGGTTTAAATCGATATTCCCCTAACCAGATCGGCAAACACCTGAAGAAGGCCGCGAAGCACAACGACAAAGTTGAGGACATTAGTCCAACTGTAAGTAATGTTAACTTCCTGATCCCAGAAATTCAGAGAGAATCCACTAGAATGCTGGGGGTTGCAGAAGATTTGGAGCAAGAGCAGATAAGAGTGATAGAAGAAAGGATGAGGAGAAGGATAGTGGGTAGATCAAGGTAACTGGAGATGTCGATTGACATTACATTTGAATAGTTGGAGATTATAGCTCTCAGGGAAACAGTAATTGGGAAGGGTGTTCCACAGGCGAGAGGTGCAAGGTAGGAAGCTATTGGAGTAGAAGAGACGGCTACATTTAAAAGTTTCTACAGTGTAAGGGTGGGAGCGGGATGCCAGCCTCGTAGGGCGCTTGAATTCATGGAGTCTGGGAACCAGTGAAAGCAGCTCATCGGAGCAATTACCATGAAAGTTTTTGTAGAAAAGACAGAGAGAGGCGACTGCGCGTCTGTGAGAGAGTGACTGCCAGATCAGGGCCAATTATATTATATATCCGTATCTGGATCTTGTCAAGAACTCCGAGGTAAACAGAAGGTGCCCCAGACCATATATGGCAGCAATACTCCATGCAAGGGCGAATGGTTGATTTGTATATTTGAAGTATCGATTCCGGGGAGAAAAATTTCCTGGCGCGGCACAGAGAGCCAACTTTCCTCGCGGTGGAAGAAGCAATTGCAAAACATTTCCCTTTCCTCACCGTAGCAATGATTTTCTGAAGAAAATCTTAAGTAATATCTCGTCTCTTCCCATTTCTTTTTCCCAATTTCAAATTTCTCTACACTAGATTCTTCTTTATCTTTTCCGTTGTATCCCCCACCCAATCAAAATGGCGTAATATTTTTTCTCTTCACCCATCCATGTCGTAAAACCTATCAAGTTCTTTATCTGAACATTTGTTTTAATTAGAACTTTTTTTAATCGAATTCACTACATTCAAGGAAGTCAAGCCACTAAGGCACAAGCGGGCGTGGAAGAATTAGAAAACAGAAACACCATTAAGGAGCAAGAACAACAGAAGATTGTTCGGGAAGAGAGTAGATAGCGACTGACATTGCATTTAATCTTTTGAAGATCAAAGTTAACTGGAAAGCAGGGAACCGGAAGAGAGTTCAACAATCGAGAAGGGCAATGGAAGAAACTGTTAGCATAGAACTGACGGTTACATCTCAGACAATTCAACTGTAAATTGATGAGACCTTATTACCAGTCTAGTACTGCGCGTAAATTCATAAAGTCTCTATATCATAGCGTAGAAATCATCCGAACAATTACCCTGAAATATTTATGGAAAAGGCATAGGAAGGCAATTGTACGGCGGCGGAATAGCGACTGAAGCCGAGAGTCTTGTATATCAGTTATGTAATAAATATATTTGGTACTCTATAACAATCCAAGATACTTGCATTTACTATTATTATTAGTGTTGTTGTTTTTCCTGCTGCTGCTGCTGCTGCTGCTATTATTATTATCGTTGTTGTTATTGCTGCTGCTACTACTACTATTATTATTATTATTATTAACTTTAATTCTGTTCTGTCTTATCAAAGTAAAATCCCCAATATGACAGATATTCTTTATTCTCAATGAATACATCCCGTTTCTTGAACGATTAATAATTGTGTAACTTTGTGTGTTTATGCCGGAGACATAAATGAAGATTACCAGCCATTGTCAATCCTGACGGACTGTGTATATAAATGGTCTGGAGTTGAGTGTCATCACTATGGCTCGATTTGACGAGTCATATCGAAGTCATGATGGGTTTCAGATAGTGAAAAACAGGTAACCAGAAAAATTTGGTTACAGTGGGTATTCCCAAATTGGAAAGTGCTGCTCCCTTAGGTGGGGGGGGGGTCTAAAGATACAAGTGGTCGGTGACGAAAAAGAGGAAAGGTAGATGACAATCAGAAAAAAAGGCTGTCAGGGTACAGGGGTGAGGCATTAGAACCAAGTAATAATTGTTTTAAGGAATCGATATGACAAAATGTTAAGCCAGTTACACTCAAGTAATACAAAGAGTAAAATTAAGATGAGAGTTATACATGAACACGTGATTTTACAGAGTTGCACAGTTCCTTGGGTATGATGATAAACAACATCCGGCAGCAAGGTCTGTCATCAGAAGATTTTGAGGAACGTGGAACCATTTCTTAATTGCTGCCTGTTCCCAGGTCTACCCTGACGCGGGGTGGTAGAAACTGTTAGGCTCCCAAGTATGGGCAAATAGTTAACCCCCAAACTAGAGTCAAAACACTCAGTCAGTCAGTTATGTGCCATGCGTGATACACGCTTAAGCGATCATGTATCTTTCGATACATGACTGACGAGGCAGATTTTTTTTCTCACAGTAGGTTGCTATTTCTTTCTGCGGTAGACCAGCTGCCACACAAGGCTATAGAATCCGGTCTGTCCTTCTATTTTACCCATAGGTGAGGGGAGAAGAAGCGGATTCATACCTTTCCCCAAGGGTATTAACACGTAAGTGAATGTAATGGATTCGACTGGAATTCGAACTCGGCTCTCCGATTCCTCACTCCGAGCCGCTATCCATTACTCTTCCTCTACGAAATACATTTTTATAGTAAAAAATACCAGTAAAACATTTTCATAGTAACAAAAATACCATCAAAATATCTTTGTGAAAAAAAAAGAAATTTTATAGCAATACATTTTTTTTAAAAATAACCAGCAATACATTTTTTTTCGCAAAAAAGATTAAATTAAATTTCAACATTAAATGAACCATAAGGAGTTGATATGCTGCTAAACAAACACATAGTTTTTTGAGGACATTTGCAAGAAATTAGTAAAAGAGTCTTGAAAGAACAGCTTTCTTTCAGAGAAAAACTGGAATGAATAATCTTGAAGCCCTTCTTGGCGCATCTACTTAATTATATCCGCCATTTACATTGATGGCTACTAGAACGGGAGATTAAAAACGTTTACATGCTCGAATCAGATAATTATGGTGTATTTTGGACATTGTGCTAGCCATGGCGGACTTCAATGTTATGAGGGCATAAATGACTTCCCTATCGATTACTCCCTACGTCCGGTTGATTTATATATGAGGAGCTAGGATGCCATATGTTTGGGATTGCGTGATAACTCATCCATTCTTAAGTCGGCATGGTTTTACCAGACGACGCAGAATCTTATTAGGTGTAAAATCTTCCTTTGCTCACATTCTCTATCCAAGGCGTTGTAATCCTCTTCAACACCTCCTTATAGATGTCAGCACTGACCCTTAAATCCTAAGGAAAGAAATGAGGTGTCTCTCGTTACTCAGGATTCTCAAAACCATCAGTTTCCGGAGATTTTGCGTGCATGACCGTTGAGACGTCCTTAGGGTGTCTGCATAACCATCTGTTATTCATTTGGTTGACCTTTTGGTCTTGATCAAAGTTTTTCTCTTCAGAGAATAACCAAAAACATTCCAGGATCTTCATGTTTCAACTTTGATCAACAAGCGCTTTGCACGGATAAGACGGTTATCTTTTGTATTTGAACTGGCCTTCCTACATCACATATGTTTGTACCGAAGGTCTGATTCGTAATACTTCGATAGATTGCTTTGAAACCTTGAGCTCTTTACCATTTTCCTGAAGCACTTCTTAATGTATCTGCTTAAGAAATCGGCCATTAGCACCAATGACTGCTTCAATACATGATCTGAAACGTTGACATGCCCGAAACAAATGATCTCTATGTACAGTGCTGTTCGATAAAAGTGACTCACCTGATTTTTTTTTACTAAAAATATTTTTTCTCTATTGTTTTTGGGATTAAAATAATTTTTAATCTTACTAATATAAAGACCCCTTCCCGACCACCTAGGAAAAAAGTTTATTCACCCTAAGGTATTCTATTGATAATTATAAATTTGGATATAAATGAGATTCAAAAAAAAAAACTCTATGCAAAAAAAGTGACTCAGATATCGCATTCTAATGATTAAACTGGTAAATTTAAAGAACTTTTGACAAAATATTGAAAACTATTTTACAATACACTCGGAACAATATTCTAGAGAATTCTAGAACAGCTTAAATTAAATCTAGTCTATTCCAGAATATTCCAGAAAGCCTCACACAGTATAAAAACAGCTTGAAATAGCCACTCAAGTCACTAACCACATGAAAGGGTACAAACACGCATCAGAATCACTTAAGGCATCTATTATTGCCCTCTCAAAAGCAGGCAAGTTTACGAGAGAAATTGCAGAAATTGCTATAACCTCGCAATCAACTGTCTCTCGAGTGCTTAGGGCACATAATGATGCCACTCCTGCTCCAAGGAAGGAAACAAGGAGACGAAAGAAAAAGATTGATGATAGAACTGGCAGGGTAATCAAGAGAGCAGTTGCGAAGAATAGGACTATAATTAGCCAAGAAATTGCAGCCAGTCTAAGCGAAGAGCAAGGTGTTAGTCTTGCCTCTTCAACAGTCCGTCAGAACAAGGTTACAAATCTTCTTAGAACAAGGCTACAAATCTTGTACACGAAGGTTTAAGCCGCTAATAAGCAAAGCCAACAAAGCCAAGAGACTTGAATGGGCTCACTATTACAAAAATTTCACCGTAGAAGACTGGAAGAATGTTCTCTTCTCCGATGAAACGAAAGTTGAGCTAAATTCAAAGGATAAGGTGAATCACTTTTATCGAACAGCACTGTATCTGGGACTTTGTGCTAATTATGTTGAACTTTCTATATTATAGCGTTACGGGGGACGTTGATTGCCTTCCCCATCGACCACGCCCCGTACGTAGTACCCCAAAAGATCCAAGTTTGGCGAGCTAGGTCACCATTTATTTTAGGGTGACCTGATTGTGGAGATTGTAACTCCCCCATTCTTGGATCCTCTTTGCCATATAAGGTTGCACGGGATCCTGTTTGTAGGGTATTATCTTTCTTTGCTCCCGCAACTCTCTTTATGGTCATCAGCATTAACCCTTAAACCCTGAGGAAAGAATTGAGGAGACAAGACGTTTCTCTCTCATTGCCCAGGATTCTCAAAACCATCAGTTTCCGGAAACTGCGTGAATGACGGTTGGGACGTCCTTAGGGTCTTTGCATAACCATCTGTCATTCCTTTGGTTGACCTTTTGGTCTTGATCAAAGTTTTTTCTCTTCAGAGAATAACCAAATCATCCCAGGATCTTCATGTTTCAACTTTGATCAACAAGCGCTTTGCGCGGATAAGACGTTTACCTTTTTATATTTGCAGACATGAACTGGCCTCCCTACATCACGTTTGTATCGAAGGTCCTGATTCGTAATAAATCTGATAGATTGCCTTGAATCGTTGAAGCCCTTAGCAATGGTGTTAATTGACTTTCTGGTGTTGTCATATTAGATGTGCGATGTTATATGGTGCAGTGGATATCAGCTCGGAATGAGAAATCGGAGAATTCCGGTCAGGTTAGTTACATTCATTTACGCATAAATACCATTGGGAAAGCCATCAATCCATCACTTCTTCCCCAGCTATGAGTTGAATAAAAAATCCTATCACAGAAAGAAGCGGCAACCTACTGCGAGAAAATCTTCTGCCTGGCGCGTCATGAATCGAAAGAAACATAATCGCCCGAGCATGTATCACTATTTTCATTTTACTTAACTGACTGGTGTTATTATCGATAATTTACTGCGCCTTTCGTACAAATGAGATGCTATTCAGTTAGTCAGTTATGTGCCATGTGCTATACACGCTTAGCTGATCAGGCAGTTTTTCCCGCCATTTGTTACTGCGGTAGACCAGAGGCTATAGAATCCGACCTGTCCTGATATTTACCCATAGCTGGGGGAGAAGAAGAGGATACATACCTTTCCCAAGGGTATTGGCACGTAAGTGAATGTAATAGATTCAATTGGAATTCGAACTCGGCTCTTCTATTCCTCAATCCAAGCCGATATCCATCACTTGTTTAACGTGAAACTCCATATGCTATTAGGATCCTTGAAAGGCATTTCACATTTGGTTACTGCTGGGAAATCCTTGTTGGCAGTTTCCATCTCTTTGACAATATACGGTCGTGAAATTTATTGAACAGTGGATAAAAGGCGTTGGTTAGATCCAGTGACAGGACCCAAAGAGTTTGAGTTCAATACCCGGTTAAGGCAGTGGAGAACTTTCAGAGGGAAATTAGCAGAATATAACTGATAACTGACATCCATCAAACATGGCACGTGGAACTAGAACAGTCTACCCTAGTGAGGGAAATAATGGGTTCAGTTCGAAATTCCAACCACCTGAAGAAGGCCGGAGCGTACAACGGCCGAAACGTTGTAATAAATATGGCGACAAAGATGAGGACAATAGTCCGAATAATGTAAATAATGTACATAATACCTCATCTCAGAAATATAGACAGACTCATTGTTGTTGTTATAAAAACAGTTTTTTTTTGTGTTGTTTGTCTTGTTTGTTTTTTGTTTGCTTACACATTTGTAAAGTAAAAAATGTACGAGTTGATTTAGGCCGTCAATACCGCTACAAGACACTATGTTCCAAACAAAAGAGCGAATCATGAATGGAGTTTGTGTTTTTGCAGAATTTCCTTCTGAATGGTTCTCCGAATTCGATAATTGCCATGACTTTTAGGTTGTGATCAATTTTAGTCGGTGATTTACTTATGATTCAAGCGTTAGACTATTTTGCGAATAATACTAAGAATATATTCTCTACTCTCCAAAAGAAAAGAAAAAATAGCTTCATAAAACTATTTATTACGTTTTTTTCATCGATGACAAAAATAGTGGTTCAGGCCGATATTAAACCGCCATGTTTTTAAACATTGATGTTAAAATTAAGCAGCTCACTCCTAATCGGAAAATTGGCGCAACAGATTTATCCTACTACCATTTTTGTGGCTTTTATATTGTGCATTGCTTTGCAAATTTTACACAAGTCTCCATTGAGTTTTTTTGTTTTGTTTTGTTTTTTTTTTGTAGAAGGGAAATAAAATACATCCATCTTCTTGTCCGTATTCAATCTGTCCGCCATTAAGGATGTGATAGCCGACAGTGCAACGCGCCAAGAATGTTTAGTGACGTGTTTGTCTTCTGGGAGTTCCGTGCTGAAAACAAGTTGTGCATTAAGAGAGGTCAATTCCTGGCAGAGAATCCTTGTAATTTGTTTTACAGCTTTACAGACGGCGGTTGTTATCCCCGAGTAAACAAGAGAGGCCGTCATGTGTGGGGCGCTTTATAAAAGCCACTCGCCTGCAGATGAATGACAAACATACGCCTCTAATTCAAGCGACTTGAAAGTTGTGAACTCCGGCGAAGACGACCGGAGTTTTCTCGGCTCAACCCACTTTCCTAACTCATTATTCCTCCACCTACCACCCTTTATACTCTCTCTCTATTTCACTCTCTCTTTTACTCTCTCTCAAATCTTTTTCTCTTGCTCTTTCTCTCTAATATACGAAGTAATAGAATCGATGACTACCTCACCTTTTTTGGTTTCTATTGCGTTTGCCTTCATCTTCGCTTAAAACGACAACCAAAAGCCACAATTAAAAGAAAAACTCACGCTCAAGTAAAATTATGAAATCCTTTCTTCAAAATGTACGCCACTCTAATTAAGTTCTAAACTGACATCCTCAATGTGAATCGATTCACATTATAGTGATGAGATCACCGCTCATACCAATCTATTTGCAATAACAAATTCATAAAAATAACTGAATTCATTAAAACAATTGAAATTCTTATTTAACTGCATCTCTGACCAGACAATCTTTTCTTGCTGATTTTCTATACATATCTATAGTAAAGTCAATTTTAAATGCATTTGTATCCATAAGTAAACCATTTAAACTGCACTAATTACATAATCGTGAAATGATTGCAATGCCTTTTCATTATGCATAATATTCTGTCAGTAAAAATTCCCTCTTCCTTCTTAACTGTAAAAAAAACGATTTAGATCAACGAGGGAGTGCATAATGTTAATTTTTGTCAAGATAAATGCAAATACACTAGAGTTACTGAAATGTTACCTTTTAGCCGAAAGCGCTATGTTTCATTGAGTAATATAGACATATTGTGCCACTTATTTTCCTGTTGTTTAATCAGTTTCTTGAGGTTCAAATGAAAGTCATCAAGGAAGGGTCCGTAGTTTTTGTTTTATAATCCAGGTACTTTCGATCTTTTCCAAGATCGTCTACAATATGTCTATATTATTCAATAAAACATGTTTGAATAAAGATATGCTGCGTATATATATATATATAAGTTTTGTATTGTGACATTGCTCTCAATGCTGGCTGTTAAATCAGATATATAATAAATTTAATAAGAGATGTGCTGTCTTTGTGTTTTTCTTCCCTTCCTCTCTTTTTTTATTACCTGTCTCGACTGAGTCTTGTTTCGGCGAATAAAGGTCAGGAAAGGAATTTGGGGTTGCTTGATAACAACTAGAATGACCTCCTAAGAAAATGTGTAAGGATCGGTCACCTACGCTCACGTGATATACATCACCAAGTGGATTTTGATATGGTCACTATAGTTTCCCATTGGCCTTTAACGACAACAGTTCGTGAAAAAATAGACTCTCATCAAGCAATCGTTAGAGATGAGAAATACATCCAGAAACTTATTCCATTATTTGTTGTGTAAGGAATAAGGAAATTTCATCCCGTAGATCTTGGATTTATTTGACTATTTAATGGGTAAAGGATAAAGAAATATTGTACCCAAATAACTATAAAAATATCTTCGTACTTTCATCTCGGAGGCAATCCAAGTAACCAAAAAGAAACGGAACACAAATATCATTCCGGAATCTTATATTTTACATTGCGGAAGAATGAACAACCAACGTTTGGGAATATTCTACAGAAATTTTGTCTGACATTACGAACATTCGAACTCTCAATTCCTGAAATACAGACGTTTAAACTGACATCCAATATCAGTTTAGTGTTCTTTTATTAATTGTACGTCTGTCACTCCATACTTTTTCCATATTTTGTATCCTGTTACATAAAATTTATTTACAAATGTTAATCTTGTGTTTGAAAATTCGTATATATATATACATACACACACACACACATATATATATATATGTATATATATATAATTATTTATTTAAAAATATGATTCCATCGCTACATAAGAGTTCTCATGTTTCAAAACAAGAGCCGAAAACTTCAATATAATTATTTGAATTAAATTGAATTAAAGTACCAAGCTCTGTTCCATCTTCAAGCGAAATTTTTTTGGGAATAACTAATTCCTGAAATTTCCGCGTTTTATAAGCATATTCATTATTAAAATTAAAATTACTATGGTAACGGCTAGCAATTATTTAAAGAAAAGGGACGTAAAGGTAAATAATTTGTATCAATATCTCAGTTACATTCAAAGAGGTCATGTCAGGATAAAGTTAAATTCTTGCCGGTACTATATATATATATATATATATATATATATATATATATATATATATAGAACCGATAAGAATTTAACGGACGAGTTACGCGAAAAATAAATAAAAAACAATGTCACTACTGAAGATAAGCATGAAAGGTTTTGTTTGCCACCCACTAAAATGTCTATTTTTTATGTCATAGAATGAAGTCAGGACATTCTACGAGTGCTTCTGGTAATATATAACCTCATAGTATCTACCGCATGGTCGAGTTATCGCTGACTGAACGGGTTCCTCCACCAGGCTTTTCTGTCGAAGAGGGAGTCTAGACACCCAAAAGGAGTAAAGCAAGAGGCTCCATAGGTTGCAGCCAAAGTGGTGATGAGACGTCATTTCTGGGCGGATGATTTCATAGATTTAAGTCAACGGTCAATTTCGGATTGTTTCCTCGATGAAATCAACAGCCATACGTCTGTGACCAAGGTGAGCCTTCACGTTAGAGGACATCGGCTGTTGTTTGACGCTGCAGAGGGGTGGACTCTGTCAGCTCTAGTTACCAAGGAGACGCTGCACACGAATGAATACCTCCTCGACTTTCAACCCAGATGAACTATGCAGGTGCTCAGCTACGCAGTGACCCTACGACCACACTCAGTCATGGTACTGATTATGAGGATGATAATCACTAAAAAGCTTTTTCACTTGAATGATTTCTGGAATGCAGCTGTTTGGTCAGACGAAACAAAAATTAAATTTTCAGGATATAATCAACAAAGATACGCATGAAAATAAAACACAACAAACAAGAAAAATTATCATTCCAACAGCTTGTTGGTGTGGTGGCAGCCATTTCCTTTTATGGATTTGCTTTAGCACAGCAGGTAATGAGAAAACTCCACAGGATCGGAGGGAAAAATGGATTTGTTAAAATCCATTGGAACGTTTGCGTCACGAATTGAAAATTGCTATTCATAGACAGGTGACGTTTAATGATTTGGAACGGCTATGCATAAACAAATAGTCGAAAATGCCAGTCACGAGAAGTCTTATGTGAAGGCTACAGAGGACATTTATTTGCGAAGCCTGCTGACAAACGTTCCTCAATTCAGTATTAGTTCAGGGGTTGAGCAGTCGAATATTTATGCAAAAGATATTAGAACAAAATCTTCTAATCTTTATAGATAACTGGCCACTCATATTCGAGAATCCCTGTCTACTAGGGCGGTTACCCAATCCCTATTGCAGACGCTTGCTCTGGCGCATTTGTGTTTATTCAACACCCACAGAGCCCACTTGTAGTTTATATTGCGACTGTGTTAGTCACAGTATCTGTGAAAGAACATTTTATCTAGCGTGATCAACCCTCGGTCACGATGACTAGTGACTTCGCGCAGTTTTCACTCACAGGGCTTGGGTTCAATATGTAGTATGGTTTACAGACATTTTCCAAAGATCGATAACATCAAGAAGTCTCCATCCTAACAAATCGGCCATGATGAGATTCGAACCCGGGTTTCATGGTCGGAAAGCAAACGTTCTAACCACTCGGCCACATGCCTATAACAGAATAAAAATGTTAGTAGTTATAGAAATTACATACATACCATATTCCCCAGATCTCGCCTTTGCGACTTTTAAAACTTCCAAGAATAAATCCCATATAAAAAGAACAAGATTTCAAGACTTCGAGAAAATCTAAGCGAATACGACATGACAGCTGCTCACTATCCCAGAAAGTAATTCCAGGAAATTTTTCATCAAAGGAAACGAAGCTGGATAGAGTTTGTAGCTTCAGAAATTAACTACTTCGGAAATTAAGATATATTTTATAACGTTCTCGTTTACTTGGGTTGTTTAGCAGTGATTGGAAGGAAAGTGTGTCGAGTTTGGTTATCTCACCACACAACAGAGGTTCCATCAATGGCCATGGCTTGTGCAGCAATTTTTGGCCAAGGACGATATTCCCAGGTCCAATAAACACCATATTCCACAGATCTCTCCCCACTGCGTTCTTTTTCTTCTTCAAGAATCAAATGCCACATGACTTCAAGACATCGAGGAAATCCAAAAGAATGCAACGAGAATGGAAACGATGTAGGGTAAAAAGTGTATAGCTCCAGAAAGGGACTACTTCGAAGGAGATTAAATGCCGGAATAATATGCGTTGTAGTTTTCTTTTTATATCACCAGTCCCGATTTTTTGATCACACCACGTACGTACATATGCACCCTACACACACACACACATGCACACACGCACACATATAGATAGATATAGATAAATATGTGTGTGCATGTGTGTGTGTGTGTGGTGTGCGTGTGTGTGTGTGTGTGTGTGTGTAAAAAGTCTGGTATAAATAAAATATATCTTTACCGACATTTTTCATCCCCCTGGGGGATTATTGTCAAGTTAACAGTAGAGATTTTAAAACATAAGTTGCAAAATAAGATCTCTACATTCACCTTAATAACATCCCACAGAGGATGAAACGCGTTGGTAAAGAAAGATTTTCGTTTTGTCTTTATATATATATATATATATATATATATATATATATATATATATATATATAGGGTGATTGAAAAGTACCTCCTTATTTATGATGAACTTTCCTGTCTAACTAGAAATTTTACAAGACGTGAGAATCTATCATGTATATAATAGGGAGTTACTTTTCCATCACCCATATATATATATATATATATATATATATATATATATATATATATATATATAAAAAAACAGAAACACTGGTATTTTTTCAATTTTGTTTGGGTCAGTTTTTTTTCATTGTCCAGACACTTGTCACGTGCATTAAAACTGGAGAAAATTTCTGTGTATGTAAGTTTGTAAAAATATCAAACGGGTATCGGATGGTAATCTATGTTCGTAATTGTGTATGTGTGTCTTTCTAGTGGTAGTTCTGATGCCTTCACCTTTATCAACGGTTTTAATGCACGTGACACGTGTCTGACCAATGAGAACCGAGCCAAACAAAATTAAAAATACCTGCGTTTTCTGTCTTTTGCCTGTTTTCATTCAATCTCTTTAAGAAAAGTGAAAGATGTTAGATTGATATATATTTCCTACTTGTTCTTTATTTTATCAAACCGACGCACATTTGATTTGCATTCGATCTGCATTTGATCTTTGATCTTTATATATATATATATATATATATATATATATATATATATATATAATATTGATGTGAGTTTTATGACCCTCACATCAACGCAAATAAATATGTTAGCTCTATTACTGATATTGAGCTCTTTCCAATAAGTACCGTGCATATATAATATATAAATATATATATAGAAATTGCTTATATATATATATATATATATATATATATATATATATATATACACACTAGCAGTATAACCCGTCTTTGACTGGGTCTTTCATTCCTGAGAAATTTTGCCGTTCAATTGGAACACTTTAAATTTAAAGTCAGCCCACCCGAAAATCAATATTAGTAACGACAATTGGGTGCAACTGAGGCACATCCCCAAATGGGGGGGTTTAATAATTTGAAGGGAGGTGTGTCCCTGAAAAGGGAACTGTATAATAATAAATAATATTATTGTAATAATTTAAAGTATTTAATTTTATTAAAGTTCTTATGAAAAATATATATCCAAGAACAGACAGTAAATAGTAAAACGTTGCTGAGATTTATAATGGACAGGAAGTAGTGGAGAGCCATTGTCGCTAACAATTTGGACTCAAAACCGGCACTGAAGAATTATCTGTCAAACAAACAAAAAATTCATCAACATCGGATGAAAACTGGAAATGCGTAAACACCTGATCATACACCCACACACATTTACACACACACACACATTTTGAGAATTATATATATATATATATATATATATATATATATATATATATATATATATATATAAGGAAAAGAGTCTGTAGCAAAAAAAAAATAAAAAGATAAAAAGATCTCAATATTAAATATTTTTTGTATTTTTCTCAGAAAAAAATTAAAAATTCAGTACTGTACCTAGAGTATATTTGCTTTTATTTTTCAGTCAATCTCCAGGATCAGCTTACTACCAAAATGTTCAAATTTGGATTTGTCTGCCCAGAATATGTTTTGTTAAATTATGAATATTTTGTATGAGAAATATTATATTTTGGTCTCCACCATTAACTCCTCAGTAGACTTTTCAATGAAGTTAAATATTAATACAGGGTTTATATATTCACTCAGCATTGACTATTTTTTCTGAACAAAACATAATATAGCTGTCTCCATTTAAATAAGAAAATATTGTGCCATTGCGACAGTATTTTCAGTGGGTTTTTTATTTATTTATTTTTAATTTTGAAATGAAATGACATAATCAAATCAATACAGAATCAGTCTAGGTATAAACAGAAAACATTGCTTTATATAAGAAAAATAGATAACTATCAATAATGTTGGATATTATGATATCCCGAATAATAAAAAATATCCTCCGTGATTATATGAGAAGACATAGCATAAAACATTTTATAAAAAGTAAGCCATTTTTTTTTTTTTTTTTTTTATATTTTCTTTCTTCTGTAGTTTCATTTTGATTAATGATAGGAGAGTTTTGAGGCATATTTAGGTATGATACATCTGTTATATATATATATTATATTATATAACTATATATATAGGAGAGCCCGGCGTTGCCCGGGGATGTAACAGTAAGAGATAGATCAAGTATCGACCATCATAAAGACTGAAAAATAAAATTGACAAAGATTATTGTTTAAGGTTGACGGACACGCATGTCTTAGTTTTTGTTTTTGTTTTTTTGTTTTTTTACGAATTGGTCAAACCCAAACTCAAACAAAAACATTGTTTTCAAACGTTATGAGTCTATCGATTGAATAGAATTTTATTATAAACAATTGTCTTGTAAATGGAATTTTAAAGCATTCTGAATGTAAAAATAAAGAAAAAAGTGTGCAAGACAATAAGAAACACTACCTGCCAAAAAAAAGTGAAGTTTTGTTGAAATCGGTTGAAAAATGTAGGATATCCGATCACATATATAAACGAACGCACAAACAACCTGGGTTTTATAATAAGTATAACTCGATATGAATTGTCCCCCTTTCATTCTGGCGACGGAATCGTGTTTTATCGTGTTTTTAAATTGATTTCGTGCAAAAACAATTGTGTTTTTCCAATTTTTTGGCGCTGTCAGAACCACCGCAAGGTAATTTTACGTAGTCCTGTGAAGTTTTGTTGAAATCGGTTGAAAAATGTAGGAAATCCGATCCAATATATAAACCTACGGACACACACACACAATCTGCGTTTTATAATAAGTAAGATAATAATAATAATAAATTTTATAATGTTATCTCCCTTCAGAATGCTGGTGATCATGACTCCCCGCAGATTCCTTTTCTTTATTATCTGCAAATTGCCATGCATCCTTGGGGAAAATTGTGAATTGTTTACCTGTTCTCTTCTTCGCAGAACATAAAAAAAAACACTTTACTTTGAATTCATGGTTTTGCTACTGTTAGACCGGTTGCTAACAAGACTAGTGAGCCTAGTCTACTCTCCTATTTCATTCATAGCTGGTGAGAGAAGAGACAATTCATGCATTTCCAAAAGAAATTTGTGTAAAAGTTACTCTCCCGAAATTTGAACCCGGCTCGCCGATTGCACTCTACGCTGATATTCGGAATGCTATCAGCACATCTCCACTAATAATAATAATAACAATCATAATAATAATAATAATAATAACAATCATAATAATAATAATAATAATAATAATAACAATAATAATAATAATAATAATAATAATAATAATAATAATAACAATAATAATAACATGCAACTTCTACGGGAAGGAAACTGAAAGAAAATGGTATGAACACCGCCCAGACCCGGTTACGGAGATAGGACCTGTTACAGTTCTATGGGATTACACAATACACACTGACAGAACAATCAAGGCCAACCGGCCAGATATTGTTATTAAAGACCACAAACAAAAACAGTGCCTTCTTATTGATATGGCACTCCCTGCTGACTGCAATATATCTTTGAAGATATTCAAAAAGTTGTCAAAATACAAGGACCCTTGAAATAGAAATCTCGAAAATGTGGCATATGGGAACATCAACAATCCCTGTCGTAGTTGGAGCCCTAGGACTGGTTGGAAAAGATTGCAGTATACTAATTGAAGGGATTCCTGGAAGTCCATGCCTAAAGGAGATACAAAAAAATTGTTCTGACAAGTACAGCCCACACTTTACGAAGGGCTTTATCTATGTAATTTAATTTTTTTTTTTTTTTTTTTTGTCAGTGGAAAGTGTCATGACGCCATTTCTAACCTTAGGTCCTAGGCGGGACCCGGGAAAGAAATGTGTAAATCAAAAGAAAATAATAAGAAAATAATAATAATAATAATAATAATAATTAAAGACCACAAACAAAAACGGTGCCTCCTTATTGACATGGCACTCCCTGCTGACTGCAATGTATCTTTGAAGATATTCAAAAAGTTGTCAGAGCCACCCGTTCATTTGTTTTGGACTCTATGGGCTATTTATTTATTATTACAGTATACAGTAATAATAATAACAGTAATAATAACAATAATAATAATAATAATAATGATAATAACAATAATAATAATAATAATGTTGTTTGAGGAAATAATATTACTACGTGCACAGACTGGGTAGACATGGCCGTCTGAGATAAAATCATAACCTACCGTATTGAACCTGGGAGATAAAAATTGATCCACGGGAGCCGATTTTTAATCATTTTTAAAAAGAAAAGTACCTCTTATACACCTCTTATACGTTCATTTAAAAATTAGCTGGTTGTTTTTTTTTCCCTAAAGATATATCAATCTCGATGGGCCCAAGGCCTCTGTCAGTCATCAATGACCATGGATTTGATCCCACCCGTTTGCTCCTCTGGAACATTGCCGCCTGTGGCTGAACAGGCTGATGCGCGGGTGGTAGTCTCTGTCACGCAAGTCACACCTTTGAAGTGTTTGTGTGTTGTCTGTGCTTCAGCCTTCTTTTCTGCGGGCTGGTTTGTCTTCTGCTGCGTTGTTCAGTTTCTCCTCTCCTGGCATTAGTTGTTCAGTTGGTGCTTCTACACCAGAACAGTCAGCAGCAAGGACATCCCAGTAGTCACTGCAGATCTCCAGGGAATTTCATGTCTCTCTTATAGACATCTCTGTAGGGCAACTGAGGGCGACCGGTGTCACTCTTGCCATTTGCAAGTTCACCGTAAAGGATGTCTTTGCAAATTCGGCCATCCCCCATACTATGAACATGGTCCAGCCATCAGAGCCTGCGCTGTCTAAGCAGAGCAAAGACAGAATTTCAGTGTTGGGCACTTTGTCCTTCCAGGATATGCCCAGGATACGGCAGATACGCCTCAAGGGAAAAGTGTTCAGTCTCTTCGCCTGCTTGACATATGTCGTCCACTGTTCGCTCCCGTAGAGAAATGTGTTTATGACGCAGGCATTTTAGACTATTATCTTTGTCTTGACAGAGAGTTTGGGGTTCTTCCACACTCGTGTGGTGAGGCGAGTGAATGTGGTTGCTGCTTTCCCAATCTTCTTGTCTATTTCTGTGACCAGAGTGAGGTCGCTGCTGATCGTAGATCCGAGGTACGTAAACTGGTTCACAACTTTCAGCTTGTCGTCGTCAATGGTGAGGATTGGTGGCACATATACATCCTGTCCTAAGACATTAGTCTTTTTCAGGCTGACAGTCAGCCTAAAGTCCCTGCAGGCCTCAGAGAATCTGGAGCTCCTCTTGTGTGTGGGTTGCGACTATAGCATCATCCGCAAACAGCATGTCTTTGATCAGAGCAACCCGTTCATTTGTTTTGGACTCTATGGGCTATTTAATGTCGAAATGTAAATATTATGTACGCAATTTTATTTTATTTTTTAAGATAATTTTATTTTATTTTTGGAGATAATAATGATTTAATGATAAAGGTCTTGCTAATTAACCCATAGTTGGGGGAGAAAAGATGGATTCATACCTTTACTAAGGATATTTATGGGTAATTGAATATAACCAATCCAACTGGATTTGAAACACGGCTCTCCAATTAACAATTCCGAGATGCATTATCCATTATACGACCCATACATAAAGTTTACAACCCTGATATTCCCACGCGATCAGTTCTCTAAGTACTGATCAGGCTCTATGTTAATTTAAAAGAAATTTAATTAATTACTGATAATCAGCAATGTTTTTTTAAAATATAATTCTACATACATAAAGTTGTGAATTATTTTATATTATTTTATTTCTTAATTAGACAAATTAAAGGACATTGTTTATTAGTACCAAATAAAAGATCAGTTTTATTCCATGGCTTTTGTGATGTCAACGAACACTCGTTGCCATTTTTGTAATGACAATGAATACTCATTGTCACTTTCGTAATGTTCGTTGTAGTAGAGACTTTGTAATCGCAGATACAACTATAGTAACGCCGTTGAACAATACTGGTGCTAGACGCCTTCGAATATCACTAGCACTAATAGTACTTGCTCGATGATACTCGCTCGAAAAGTAACCACTGAATAATGATCCGAATAGTAATCTGTATAGTGATCACTATAGAGAAATACTATAGTGAATAGTGTAGAGAATAGCGATCCATATGGTAATAGAGGATAGGATAGTAATAGTGATCAATTAGACGCCATGCTAATTCCTATATATACATTTCCTTTACCATCACGTGATCTATTTATTCAAAATGAGATCGCATGTGTTTACTCTCTGGTGATCTGTGTTCAAACTCCGGTGTCGGCAGCGACGTTTTATTCTTACATAACAATGGCCATCCAGGGATCATTGTGAAACAGGTGCTGGTGGAATTAACCCAGCAGCAATCACTTCGACACTTCAGCCAACTAATGACCAAACTACCCTCTATATACAACAGTTTTCTCATATCAATGTTTAAAACGGATTCAAGCGAATGAATGCCTTGGCGCTTAAAGAAGATAAAGCTTTATCAGACTCTATAAACTAGGGTTACAAATTCACAAAGAACTTCACCAAATAACAAAAACGACATCACTTGGAGATTTCCAACAGAAACAACTACAATGGGTATTACATGTAGCAAAGAGGGAAAATAATGATATAATTAAGATGTTGAACTGCTACACTACATTAAAGAAAAAATTTACAGGCGTTTTAAAAACCAGAAAACATTTTTAGATTGCAAGAATAATTTGGAAATAAGGATTTATTGATACAACTCCTACTAATTAACCCATAGCTGAGGAGAGAGAGTGGAGGAGGATTCATACCTTTCCCGAGGGCAGTTATGTGTAAGTGAATATAACAAACCCGATTTCAAATTTTGAGACCTTAACCACTGCACCAACCGAATATACAAGGTTACAATACCTGATATTCCAATGCTGTCACACATCTCGTTACTAACCAGGCTCGGGGTTGCTTAACTTCGGTGATCGTACGAGAATAGGTCTTTCTACGTGATGTGAACGTAAGCCTCGCCCAACCCAAACAATACTAGTAAACTTGAGAAATCTGTTTTCCTGATAAAATCCGTTTGAAGAAAAATAATTTGACTTAATTTTGAGTGAATGCCCACATTGATACTGTTATGGGACCTTACCCATAATAACATAATGGACTATTCCATACTGCGCCTCAAGAGGAAGCAGAGAGTTCAGTCTGAAGTCTGGAGTGAGGTCCGTCAGAAGTCCGTCAGTCAGTCAGTCAGAGCGAGTCAGTCAGTCGGTCGAGTCAGAGGCAGTCCGAAACAGAGTCGCGTTCAGACAATTACTACAAGACATTGGAATAGTGATACTGGTCGAGACTACATTGTTCTCCCTACTAAACCTGATTCGTACTAACACTTTCTATTTTTCTGTATATATTCCTGTTTGTAATATATCTGCGTTATTCCATATCCGTGTTCGAGTTCTTCTTTATTGGTTCTACCTTGGACTATCATCGTGCTACAAGGACCTGGACCATAACAGATACAACAGAGCAGTGGTAATAAAAATTTTTCCTAAATTCATCCTCTCGTTTACATTTCCTTAAAGAACTCAACAACGCAAAACAGACACTAGTTAACAATGGTTTCCCTAACTACCTCATCGACCACCAGATTAAACTATTTCTTTCCAAAATAAATAATACCAGTGCTGAACACACAGATAAAAATAATAACATAAATATTTTCCTGAAAAGCCAAATGCACGGCAACTTATAAATCTTTATTTAGAAATATCATAAAGCATTGTTGACCCGATAAAAAATTAAATTATCTATTACAAAAAAAAAAAAACAATTAAACAGCTAACCTTATCCTCAAAAATAACAACACACCTGCAAGATCAAAACTACAAAGAACCAAGATTATTTACGATTTCAAATGCCACTTAAGGAACTGTGTTCCTGATCAAACCAAACTTATAAATAATTACATCGATCACACTACTACATACCTATCCAGATGACTTACGTTACACCTATAAGACCACAGCTCCATTAGAACTCATTTAAACACACACACAAACCTAAAAGTCTCCATTCGAAATATACGAGTAGATAAATATACTAAGCATAATAACCTCATCATATGGGGAAAAAAAAGATTAAAAATAATGTAAGTCCTAATGATAAAAAAAGAAAAGGCCAATGCTAATAACTACGAACACGGCCACAATGTGCTGGCTGTGTTTGGAAAATAAAACACCCCTATAACTCTAAATGTATACACACAACGCATACATTCAGTTAAAAAGTAAAAATAAAATCATCCTTGATAATGGCTAAAAGTATAGTCGAAAGCGCTCGGAAAAACAAAACATTTGGACCGTTTTTACACACTTTGTGGCCAGAAAAGAAAACAATACGAACACAATAAAAATTAAATGAAAGAGCTTAATCGCAGTACCTTGTCAGTCGTCTTTAACGGCATACACACACACACACACACACATATATATAGAGAGAGAGATATATATAGATATATATGTATATATATATATATATATATTGAAAGAGAGAGTGGACTCTCTCGTTACGGACGACAAATGAGGGCTCAGTAAAATAAAAAGGTGCTCAAATTCTAGGGACAGGCATATATCACCAAAGCCCTGATATATATATATATATATATATATATATATATATATATATATATATATATATATATATATATATATATATATATATATATATATATATATATATTTGAATGGAGTTTTTGTGCGACATTATTTCCTATTACTATACATTTTACTGTTTAACAAAATAAAAAAGGGATTGCAACTCAAATATGTGTACATACTAAAATAACGTTCTTAGTTCTTATATATATATATATATATATATATATATATATATACTCAAATGTAACGAAAAAGAATATAAATTCAAACGTTCATAGCATTAATTTAAAAGAGTGCTCAATATCAAGAATAGAGGGGAATTTATTATTTATTATAAAATGTTGCATACAGACAAACAAGTACTGACGACAAAGATGCATTTTTTTGTGCATCTTGGTCGTGAGTACTTGTTTGTCTATATGTAACATCTTTATAATAATAATATATATATATATACATATATATATGATAAAATGGCTAATATGAAATACACACACACACATATGTATATATATATATATATATAGAGAGAGAGAGAAGTGAACATAGAAGTCAACACTTAGAGGGGACAGTCTGTTTCATGCTCGTGGCCTGACGATTGCATCTAGCATGAAACAGACTATCGCCTCTAAGTGTTGACTTCTATGTTCACTTATATATATATATATATATATATATATATGTATATATGTTCACTTATATATATATATATATATATATATATATATTATATTATATTATATTATATTATATATATATTATTTATTTTGGAAAGAAACAGTTTGATATTTCTTCATATATATATATATATATATATATATATATATATATATATATATATATACATACAATATTTAATAACAAAACTGATGGAAACAAAATGAAAAAGAATGAAATTGAAATCAGCTGGATTATGTACCCAAAACACATTAAAAAAATAAATAAATATAATTTAAAATTCGCCAGCATCCCTCGTTCGTGCGCATGTGCAGTCGCGCCAACGTAAATAAATTCAAGTCGATGTCGTCCGAGAGGACGAAACAAGCTAAAACATTTTTCCACTTTGTCATTTATCTTCCCCTATATGTATATATTTATACATATAAATTTATACATATAGATATGTGTGTGTGTGCGCGCGCATTGTGATCTTTATACGTCTTTCAAATGACAAGCCCGTAAAAAAACGGGATTATTACGATTTCTTTTCAGTTCCACAAGTTAACGACACACAAGCTGAATTACGCAATCTAATTTGAGCAATACGTAGATATGTGTGTGCGTGAGTGTGTGTTTGTGTATGTTATTTTGTGTGTGTATGTGTGTGCGTAAAGTTCAAACTGACTCTCTTTGTAAGTAAGCAAGAGAAAATATCAAGGCTTGCAACTTAATATCACTCGATTTGTAAACTGTCAAGTTATGTCTGCTTACCAGTAGTCTTACGATCCATTGCCGTTGTCATGATTCACTCGAATAGAAGCATTGCAGATGTTACGAGTTTCAGTTTCAAATAACTGGAAATACTAAACTTTGACATTTAAAAAGGAGATCAAGCTAAGAGTTGTCATGAGTCGCGGCCAGCATTTGACCAGCCTCGAAGTGAAGACGAAGACCCGAGAGTCGAGGACGAGTCAGGTGAACGTCGTCTCGTAACTTACAGGCAAAAATTGATTTCCTTTGAGCGTCATTTACCCCAGAATATGTGTCAATATATTACTTTGTTTGAATTCACAACTGCCGGTACAAAAAAAAAAAAAAACAAAACAAAACAAAATACGCAGAAATCTTGAAAAAATCTTAAGGTTGATCTCTGTCAGGTTTTCTGATTAAAATCTTTAACGCTGCAAAATAGACCAGCAGTTTTCTTTACCAGCCCTAACGATCATTCATTCTGTTCTCCGTCGAAGAAAGACACTGATTATAATCTTCCATCATGTCATAAAATCGGCAAATGAGTGGACTATTTTCTACAGAAACCGATCAAAAGGTATTTTGTTTTTGTCTAAAATATCAACATGTGAAATGGGAAACCATGTCCGTAAAAACAAAGTCAGGATATTATTTAAGTAAAACTCTATGATAACAGTTTCTTTCCCTCACACTTTTCGCTTGTGAAACTCTCTTTCATCTCTCCAGCTAACTTTGATCTTCAAAAATGTAGATGCAATATCAATTGTTATCTACTGTCTTCTTGATTTATCTTCTCTTGTTCACGCTCCTTAACATTTAGCACTCTCTAGGTGACTTTTTCGCCAAGCAAAATCCTGCCAATGCAAGTTGAATTTGAATTTCTTGGTTGTGTAGTCATATCCTTCTATGGCAATACCTAAAACAATCTATACCATTTCAAGTTCAATTGGGACTAATCAAAGTCATTTTGAAACTAAGCAGGTTCATAATGAAATAGCCAACTTCAGAATGGAACATAGCAAATTCAGAATGTAAATAAGCAAGTTTGAATTGGGAATTTATCTGCTCGTTTCAATAAACAAATATCATGTATTAAAAAAAATTGTTTAAGTTAGTGCGGAAAGTCACCATCTTATTTATCATTATTCTCTTTTCTACTTACACGTTTTACCCATTTTGCATTCTGTTGCTATGGAAGTCTGTAGATGATGCGGGTTTTGTCATTTGGTACAGCTATTTCTGATTGCGTAGCGTCAGTCTATAGGGTCTGATAAAAGATTATCTTCTTTAAGACCTGAAGGATTCATTCGCTTGAAGCCATTTTAATCACTGAAAATCTGTTGTACAGAAGTGATTGTTTAGGCATTTCTAAACAAACTAGATGCGGTACATGGCATCCGCATGAGATCCTAGATCTAGCGAGGCTATTTACTAACATGACAAATGTTCTCGGGTTAATGTATTTGTTTGGCAGCATCTTGCGGTGCTTGGCAAAAATATCCCTAGCGCAAACTCTATCAAGCTCTATCTTTATAAGTATCAGGGTCAAAAATGCAGTACAGCCGGGAGGTGACATTTCATCACCGCCGTCTCAACACCGCCGACTCAACACCGCCGTCTCAACACCGCCGACTCATCTCCGTGACAACTAACCACCAACCTACGCTGCGCGAAGAGGGTTCAACGCTGGCGTCGAATTCATAGCTTCGCTGTCCTAATATGCTTTGAGTCGCAGAGATTTTGAAAGTTTGGCCGTTTGTCTTTTTTTTTTCTTTTTTTTTTTTTAAGCGTTTCACCCCAAGCAAGGAGGAAAGCCACTAGGACGCAAGGGGTTACAGAAAATTTGGGGCAAGATCAGATAGGAGTGATAGAAAAAAGGATGAGGATAAGGGTAGTGGATAGATCAAGGCAACTGGAGATACAGAGGCCAGTGAGAGAGAGAGAGTACCGGGAAACCCTTCCTAAACAAGAAACAATGCGTAAGCCTCTACTCATGTCCAAGAGAAGGGGGAGGAGTGTGGACCGGGCGGTAGGAAAGCCTACCTACTCCTATTACATATAACATATACAACAACAACAAAAACAAAGGTAACGATGAGAGGGGGGAGGTAATTTGCAAAGAGTCCTGGCTGACACTTGCATTTACCCTTTCGCAACATTAAGTTAATTTTTAACTTAGTATAAGTCCCACTGTCTATTCTAAAAAGAAATTAGTGATTTATTAATTACAACAGACTATTTAGCTGACTGGTGTTTAATTTTCAAACATTCTATCACACCGAAAATAGAAATTCTTAGTCAAAGAGGAAAAGAAAGAATTTGCTCACGAATGCCTTTTCTTTCTTTCTTTCTTTTTTTTTTTTTTTTTTTTTTGCATTTGATAAGTTTAGTATAAGAGACAGCAACATAAAATTTTGTTGTTGTGACCAAGGTTTTAGGCGCAATGCAAGGATTCATACGAAGTTTCGAGCACTTATCAAGGAAGTAAACAAACGTTCCCACAATTCCTCAACGGCCAATTTAGAAGTGACTAAAGTGCACAGCCTTGGAATGTCGTGCCGAAGACACCATGGCAAGGCTAAATGCAGTAATAAGTGAAGTATTAACAAATATTACGTAATATTACTAAACAGTAGCTTGATCTTCATAAAAAGTGAAATATAGAATTCAATTCAGTGTATAAAAACCAAAGAAAAGAGGGTATGACCATATCACGTTGAAACATTGGTTCCCGTCCGACCACCAAAGTTAAGCAACGTCGAGCTTGGTCGCGTACAACCACCAAAATTAAGCAACGTCGTTGGCTTGGTTATTACCTAGATGGATGACCGCTTGAGAATACCATATGGATGTGTTGCTGGTGTAATGGTTAATGGCTCGGAATGAGAAATCAGAGAGCCGAGTTCGATTCCCAGTCGAGTTTGTTACATTCACTTACGCGCAAATACCCTTGGGAAAGGCATGAATCCAACACTTATCGACAAGTTTTATCTAATATACACTTAAAATAAAAAAGAATTGTTCAATCCCCCCCAAAAAATGTTTCCACCTCAAATAACTTACAAGAGTTAGCCGTAAAAAAAAAGGGCCCAAATAAATAAAGAATCATGAAAGATAAAAAGATAAAGATGTCGACAATGAATTCCATATTGTTTCCGATTTTCCGAAATAAATTCAGGATTAAACATATTCTATTCCAGGCCGCGATTTCACTTGAATACTGCACCCAGCAAAACATGCCCAGTTGTTGTGGTTAAAAGAGCTTGTCAAAAATAATATCTTCAGGTAAAAGCCGGTTGACTTTGTTAAACGGAAAAGCATATTTTTGTAAAATTGAAATATTCTCAAAGAAAAAAAACGGTTTCAAAATCTTTTGTCTCTGACCAACGATTCAGTTGGTTAATTCTTTCCATCGAATCGCGAATCTGAAATCTCTCCACAAACAAATCAATGAAAATATTTTTGATTTTCTCCTTTAACAAATTCATTATCGATCAGCGTGCACTTTGCTACGCCGGCGTATTTACGTTTCGATGTGTTCGTCGGCCGAGGAGTCAGGCAAGCGTAACTCATCTACGAACGTGTGGCGGACTGTCGGAAATCTAACCAAGGTGTTTGAAGTGGGTGTGGAAAAAGAAAAGGAAAAAAAAAAAAACGTAACGTTCATCCAGTGATGCGGACAGGTGGGAACAATTAGGCACTCAATAATGCGGTGGATGGTGAGGAATAAGAAACGCGATAAATATCATGTTCTAAATGGAAGCAGGAGGCCATGCTAAAAACAGTTGTCGAAGAGTTGAATAGAACAAAAAAGAAAACAGTATTCGGCTTCCCACCCTTTTTTTCCTGTTAGCACCCGATCAACAAGTCAGTGGAAGATCACAGGGTATGGAATCATATTTTCCCTGTAAAGCTTAAAAAAATGATGATGAAAGAAAAACAAAAATAAATAAATCACAGATCTGATTTTAACTCCGAGACAAATTTTATCGATTGTTTTTTTTTTTTTTTCATTCGAGGAAAAAGATTGTTACTTTTTATGATTTTTAAAAACTTTTGGTGAATTTTAAAACTAGTTACTTTCGCCATTGCTTGATCTTCTCCGTGTCAAAAGCCTAAAATGATTACCTGTATCTCGATACAGTAGAAGTCCTCATATTCGAACTTCTCAGTGTTGCCATTTAGATGTTATAGGAATATGCTACTTTCTAATGTTTTTCTTCTCTTTTCAGATAATTGTAAGTATTTTGAAAATTCTCAGCCTATGATGTTTCGCACAGAAGTAACTTCAACGGGAACAAAAAAGAAAAGAAATTCTTTCACATTACATCAGGAATTAGAGATTATTTTTAAAAACTGGACGAAGCTCCTACTTCGTTGAATTTGCAAATTAACAAACGAGGATTGCAGAATCTGAATGAAACGCTAAAACTTGCGCTTGAAGATGATCCACTAGATAATTCTCACTTTGGATGACTGAAAAGAATGGATAAATAAAGACGCTAATGAATTACAAAAGAATTCAACGGTAGAATCGTTTCAAAATGATTTGGATTGTCAAGAAATAGAGGAAGAATCAAATTCTTTCGATAATGGTGAAAATATGAAGGATGATGAAGAAGACTCAGTAAAGAAAGATATTGTTGAAGTCATTAAATTCATGGATAAATAAATCTTTGTTCAGTAGTACAGAATCTACAGATACACGCAATATACAGAAATGCGTTACTTAAAAATAAAACAAGAGAGAAAAGTAAGCGAAATGAGAAAGGAATTACGAAAGAAAACTGAAAATAAAACTTATTGATCATTAAACATTCGAAAATAATATTTACTTTCGTGAGACACTTAATATTTTCATATATTGCGATAATTTTTTGGGTTTTGTTAAGTTATAGTTTTATTATACATGCCGCATTACATACGAACCTGTACTAATATCTGAACTACTCTGAAGTTCGGATATGAAGACTTCTATTGTATCTACATATCACTTCTCTTTTTTCTATACGCCGTGTCTCTTCAGTTATAGTTTTATTACACATGCCGCATTATATACGAACCTGTCATAATATCTGAACTACTCTGAAGTTCGGATATGAAGACTTCTACTGTATCTACATATCACTTCTCTTTTTTCTATACGCCGTGTCTCTTCAGTTATAGTTTTATTATACATGTCGCATTACACTCTGAAGTTCGGATACGAACCTGTACTAATATCTGAACTGTCTCTTGAAGTTCGGATATGAAGACTTCTACTGTATCTACATATCACTTCTTTTTCTATACGCCGTGTCTCTTCAGTTATAGTTTTATTACACATGCCGCATTATATACGAACCTGTCATAATATCTGAACTACTCTGAAGTTCGGATATGAAGACTTCTACTGTATCTACATATCACTTCTCTTTTTTCTATACGCCGTGTCTCTTCAGTTATAGTTTTATTACACATGCCGCATTATATACGAACCTGTCATAATATCTGAACTACTCTGAAGTTCGGATATGAAGACTTCTACTGTATCTACATATCACTTCTCTTTTTTCTGTACGCCGTGTCTCTTCAGTTATAGTTTTAGTACACATGCCGCATTATATACGAACCTGTCCTAATATCTGAACTACTCTGAAGTTCCGATATGAAAACTTTGACTATATCTACATATCACTTCTCTTTTTTCTATACGCCGTGTCTCTTCATGACGTTGGTAATCATGGTTACCCACAACTTCCCATTCATTGTATAACGACTGTTTATGCTAGCTAATGATGTTTAGAAGCCAACATATACACTTCCACAATCAAATATAAAACTCAATAAACGATAAATTCTGTCTGTCCGTCTGTTTGTCTGAAACTCCTCAAACTCGGGCTACACTTACTGTATATAGACATCTTATACTTTTTTGGAATTAGGATGATCCTTGGATTGAAAATCTGCCCTTCATCTGGTGCTTGAACATCCAGCAATGGGATTTTTGTCCGATTGAGGAGGGAACAGTTAAAACTTCTCATTTTAAAATAACTGAAAAAAAATGATTTTAAAAGTTTTTTTTTTTAATTTATATTCAGTTTAAAGTAACACAAAAACTTCGTAAATTTTTTTTTTTTTTTTTTGTCTTAAATTCAGTTTAAAATATCTCCAAAACTTTATGAATTGAGGAAATTAATTTTATTTCTTCAAAATTCCAAGGAATCAAAGGTAAAGTGATATTTTCGTAACGTAAGGTTTTGGAGTCCCGCAGAGTTTGTGATTTGAAGAACTGAAAGTCAGTTGAAGTTCCAACGGAGTTTATGAACTGAAGAACATAGTTTTCGGTCTGAATTGGAATTTCGGCCTAAATCCGACTTATAACCCGAATCAGGTTTAAAGTGAGGTTCCATCGAGTGAATTGAGTAATTCAAATTTATTTCTTTAAAATTATCATTTCTGCTTTCTAAGCTGGACCAGAGGACAAATTAGCCCTCCGCCGGAACTAGCTTAAAAGCCCGGAGTACGGCTTTTAAACTAGTGTTTAAATAAAATCAAGTACGGAAAAAAAATGCAGCAAATAAAAAAACTGAAACTATCCAGATTGCAATAAGAGTAGATAGGTCCTCCTATCGTTTGGTTCACACTTTTCCTTGTCTATTGAACAAGAACAGAGACTTACGGCCATATCACGTTGAAATTACGGTTCCTGTACGATCACCGAAGTTAAGCAATGTCGAGCCTGGCCAGTACATCGATGAGTGTAAGCTTGGCTATGCGAGAGGTGTAATGGATAATGGCTCAGAGATTGTTAATAGGACAGCCAATTTCTAATTCCAGGCACAAATACCTTTCTGAAAGGTAAAAATCCAGCTCGTCTCTCCCCGCACCAGCTAAAGGTTGTGTATCGCTAAGTCATTATTATTATAAAAAAAATAACTTAAAAAATCTAAAGATATTTTATGACATTAAATAACCTGTTTAGATAAGCCACCAAAAATACTATCCCTTCCATTCCCACGTCTGCTATGCATTTACATTGGTCCATTTAAGAGGGTATTTATTTGATAGGTTATTTACTGTTTTCTCATGTCATGTTAGTGACAAACTGCTCAAAACATTGCGCATCCTAGAAATTTCAGGTTTTTTTTCTGATTCTAAAGATAAGTGTCCTTTTTGTTTCCATTTTCCTTAAAACTTCCTCATTGCTCACATGCTCCGTCTATGGTATTCTCAGCCTTCTTCTGTAGGACAACATCTCTGATGCTTGTCATTTTCTGATTCTAAGTATAAGTGTCCTTTTTGTTTCCATTTTCCTTAAAACTTCCTCATTGCTCACATGCTCCGTCCATGGTATTCTCAGCCTTCTTCTGTAGAACCACATCTCTGATGCTTGTCTCTTTCTGATTCTAAGTATAAGTGTCCTTTTTGTTTCCATTTTCCTTAAAACTTCCTCGTGGCTCATATGCTCCGTCCATGGTATTCTCAGCCTTCTTCTGTAGAACCACATCTCTGATGCTTATCTCTTTCTGATTCTAAGTATAAGTGTCCTTTTTGTTTCCATTTTCCTTAAAACTTCCTCATTGCTCACATGCTTCATCCATGGTATTCTCAGCCTTCTTCTGTAGAACCACATCTCTGATGCTTGCCTTTTTCTGATTCTAAGTAAAAATGTCCTTTTTTTTTTTTTTTTTTGTTCCATTTTCCTTAAAACCTCATTGTTACTCACAAGCTTCGGTCATGGTATTCTCAGCATCCTTATGTATAACTACATCTCTGTTGCCTCCGTTTCCTTTTATATTTTTTGGCAAACTGTCCAGCATTCACTGCCATAACGATAAATACGATTTATATTACATAATAGGTCAACACTTTTCTTTGTTCCTAATGAAATTTCGATGTTTATTCATACATTACTTTGTACTTCGGATTTCGGTGTCACATTCGAATTAAGTAATTTATCTAATGCATTTACTGCCATTAAATTAATCACACAAGGCTACAAATGCGAAGCACCCAGGAAGAATCGAAGTTTGTGATATTAGCATGATAATTATTTCTTCACGTCAATCCGTTTTAATCAATTCTAAACATCCTTGACTAATGTGTGGCATTATATATATATATATATATATATATATATATATATATAATTATTCGTCCCATGGAGATTTTCAAGTAACCTTCTAAAGATATAGACCTATCGTTCAGTTCTTAATTTTCTTATATATTTTTGGTTTTCTTCCTGTTTTTTTATTATTATTATTATTATTATGGAATATCGCATTACAAGATCATGATTAAAAATTGAATTATGACGTTTCATTTGTTCAAATATGCAAAAACAGATTTCATTTTATTTTCAGCATGAACTTTTAAAAACAATTTATGACCAATATCTGTTACGTGATATCTGTCCTCCTGTACGGCAAGAAATTCTGAACAATATCCTCAAAGATGGAAACTTGACTTAAAACAACAGAAATGTGGTTCTACAGAAGGATGCTGAGGACACCAAGGACACCAAGGAAAGAGGGCTTGGAAAAACTGATACTCACAGGAAAGATAGACAAAGGAAAACAACATATTAACCTACGTAGTGAACTTGAGTAAATGGATGGCGTAGCAGGGTTTTAAGAGAAATAACAGAAAAACAAAGAGCTACAATCGACAAGAAGTTGTGGAGAGCCATGATCTCTTTCGTCCTGATTGGGCACGACACTTGAAGAAGAAGATGACCGATCTGACTCCTCTTCAGCCATTTTTTTCAACATACCATGTAAGCAACAGTAATATTTGCAAAATACTAGAGGCACTCCTTCAACTCTGAATTGGTCAAGCATCTGACATCGCACGCATTTCATTCAGATAACCAATATGGATTTCGCTTCTCTGGATCAACTGCTGATGAAAAATATTGAAAATGGCCATGAATTAAATTCTTTTTCTATGTGCCGCATCGCTTCAGGACATAGGCGATCATGGCTCACCACAACGTCCTCAGGATTAAACATGTTGTGTTTCACGGCCTCGATTTCACTTGAATACATGCCCAGTTGTTTTGGTTAAAACAGTCAGTTAGTTATATACAATGCGTGATACACGCTTAGGCGATTATGTATCTTTCAATACATGACTGACGAGGCAGATTTTTCCAGCATTAGGTTTCCATTTCTTTCTGCAGTAGACCTGTTGCCATCCAACTGCTATTTACCCATAGCTGGGGGTGAGAAGAGAAAGATTCATACCTTTCCCAATGTTATTAGCACAAGTGAATTCAGTGGATTCGACTGAAATTCGAACTCGGCTCTGCGATTCCACAGTCCGAGCCGTTATCCATTACGCCACCATGCCTCCTCAGAACAGTTAAAAGAGCTAGGCGAAAATAATGTCTTCAGGTGAAAGCCGGTTGACTTTGTTAAACGGAAAAGCATATTTTTGTTAAATTGAAAAATTCCAAAAGACAAAAAAAAAACATTTTCAAAATCTGACCAACGATTCATTTAGTTTCTATCTGATCGCGAACCTGAAATCTCTCCATAAGCAAGTGTGAATATCGTGTGACCCTTTACAGTTTTTCATCCTTTTCCAAGACCCTCGTAACCCCGGCTCCGCCATCCATTTACACAGGCTCATCATGTAAGCGGCTAGCTGCCTTATCCCCTATCTCTCTTACTTTCAAGCTGCCCTGTGTGATTTAAGTTTTCCAAGCCATCTTTCCTAATTATGTATCCAATGAATTTAAGCTGTCTTTCCCGATTCTGAATAAAACCATTCTTTCTGTTGCCCTTTTCTTTAAGGCTTCCTTGTTCCTTACTCGATCCATCCATTGGATTTTCCCTATGCTTTTGTAGAACCAAATTCCTGCTGCCTCTAATTGATTCTATTCCTTAGGAAAATTGCCCAACCTTCACTGCTATATAATAGGATAGATATGACATAGCAATCCAGCACGTTTTTTTTTTGTTTCTAACGAATTTTTTTCCCGTTTCTCAGCACTTAGTTTAGCTTTTACCGTCTCAGAAAATTATACATCCAAATTAAGGTGTTAATTCTAAAACGTAAATAAATAACAATGCTAAAATCTTTTAATAACCATTCTTTTGAGAACTGTAAATATTATTCACCTATGTTTTTTTTTCTTTCACTAAACCTATAAATTTCTGTTTGTTTTCTTTGCTTTATCCTCAGCTCTCACACATCGGATATACACAATGGAGGCGATTTAAGTTCTCTTACTGATCGACTTGATTTTTACAAAAATTCTATTCCTTTTTAGAAATTCTATTTTATAAAAAAAAAAAAGAAGTGCGTTGTAATCTAGATGGCTGACAAAAGGGTGGGAGATTGACAGCAAGGGACAAGCCGGTCTGTTTTTGGCATCAATAGAATATAGTCAATATGAAATCGCGATTATGGAAACGGAACTATAATAAAAAGCTTGAAAGGGCAAAGAAGCTGCATTTATGGATTGAGCAGTTAACTCTCGAATGAAGCGAACTGTGGAGACACACAGTTGGCAAGTTTATTAACAGCCATTGTAAATAAATCATTTAAAAATAATACGCACTATTTGCATTTGATATGGCGGCTTATTTTCCATCCTCTGCACGTTCCGGATCAAATCACACTTTTAAGCATCTATTGATAAAAACACAATATTGATCTGAGGGCTCGTGCAACACTCTACACATGCAGCGACACAGTCCAGCAATACCAATGCGTGTTAATGCATATGTGCGAAAACTAATGAACGTTTTACTTTTGAAGAATCGATTTTTTGTTTCGGCTTCACAATTTTCACATTTCAATAATTACCACACTTTTTATCATTTTCAGGAAAATCCATTGAAAAGACAAACCAAACAAACAGTTTCAAAAATACACTGATTCTTCTTCCTTTTCTCTCTCTCTTTCTCCCCCCCTCTCTCTCTCTCTCTCTCTCTCTCTCTCTCTCTCTCTCTCCATTATTAAATGAACAAGTAAAGATCCGTTTTTGGGGTTTTTTTTTTTTAGAATAAGAACTTGATCAGTTTGTTGTCAAACGAATATATACTCTGACATCATATGCATTTGTCGAGGACATATCTACGGGTTATCTAACAATCTTTGCCCGCTAGATGAATTATTAGATGAGTAGTGAGTTCGATCCTCACTGATTGCCTCTTAATTTCGACTTTGTACCACATTTAAGCTCCGCTTAGAAAATAAACATATACATATATTGATGGCACTTCAACGTGATGTAATGGCTAGCAAGCTTGTTTCGCTAGATCAATCACGACGTTGTGAGTTCGATCTTCACTGGGTATTCCCTACTTTCGTACATGTGCCACATCTAAGCTACGCTTAGTAAATCATTTAGGCACCTCGACGTGATGTAATGGTTAACAAGCTTGTCTCGCTAGATCAGTTATGACGGAGTAGTGGTTTCGAAAACTCACCGGGAGTTCCCTCCTTCCGGCCATGTACCACATCTAAACTACGCTTAGTAAATCATTTGGGTACCTCGACGTGGTGTAATGGTTAACAAGCTTGTCTCGTTAGATCCATTACCCATGAGTACTGATTTTGATCTTCACTGGGTACCCCATACTTTCGGCCTTTCTATGCTTAGAAAATCACCGTTATTAAAAGAACAAGTAAACCATTTTTTTTAATTCTAGAATAAGAGCTTGATCAGCTTGCTGTCAAATGAATATATTCTCTGACGTCATATTCATTGATCGAGCGTACATCAACTTGGTGCAATGCTTAGGAAGCGTGTCTCGCTAAATCAGTTACGACTAAATAGTGACTTCATTCCACTTTAGGTGCTCCTTGATTTTGGCCTTGTACCTCATCTAAAATACGCTTAGATATTCACCATCTGCATTTATCAAACACGTAATCATATTTTTACCCCTACAAACACAAACATACACTAACTCATTTTAGTGGTTATCGGACTGGATCGAGGTCGATCCCACCGTGCGGAAACATTGGAAAGTGCCTGAAAACCATACCACGGGTTGACCCAAGCCTTGTGAGTGAAATTGGGTTCACGGAACTCTTATGGGCAGTCGATAGCTGTGCTAGTACGAAGCCACAAGTCATCGTGGCTGAGGGCCTGAGCGTGCTGGCCTTGTTCAAATTGTTGATCACGCTAGATAACACGCTCTTTCCCAGAAACTGTAACTAAGGTCTGCTCAGCATAGTTGCAGTATAAACCACAGGTGGGCTCTGTGGGTGTTGAATAAACACAAATGTGCCTGAGCAAGCGTCTGCAATAGGGATTGGCTAGCCGCCTTAATAGACGGGTATCCTTGAATACAAGTGGCCAGCTATTATTATTAATCATACTTTTACCCCTACAAACACAAACATATACTAAATCATCTTCTTCCTCTTTGCTGTTTCCCTTCAAGGCGTACGTGGTCACAGCTCTCTACATCCTCCCATCTTTTGTATCTCTATATATCTTTATACCAAGAGTATGCTTCCCCGATCACTGCAATCTAAGCCTGTTCAAGTCTTAGGTCAATAGTTATCTTCCCCACATATACCCATAAACTGTGCCATTTCTTTGTAAGAGTCGTTTTGGGGCCTTGTACGGATCAAACATCACTAAAAAAAAATCTCTTAGTAATATTTTTAATACCACTTCCACACCCTGTTCTGCTAATCATTTACAGAAACTCATTAGATATGTCATTCGCTATTTCCAACATGCCTCTCATGTCCTGTCAGTGTCAAATTCTCTAAGCCCTCTTTCCTTATTATGTATCCTAGAAAATTCAACTGCCTCTTTCTGATTCTAAGTGTAGTCTTTGCTTTAATTTTCATTGAAACTTTCGTTTGCCAACATGACCTATCCATGCTGTTCTCAGCTTCCTCCTCTAAAACCACATCTCTGTTGCCTCAAGTCTCTTCTTCATCTGCGAGGAGATTGTCCAGCATTTACTGCCATAAAAGTAGATTGATATTACTGTATTTTCGTCTGTTTCTAACGGAATTTTCTTGTTTCTTAATACTTTGCTTAGCTTTTGAAAGTCATCTGTCGTAACTTCAGTGTTCTTTCAGATTTCGCTGTTACATCTCCTCTTGTCTGTTCAAATATATCCCTGCTATCTAAATGTCTGTACTTGCTTGAATTTAGCATCTCGGATTCATAGCTAGAATCTTGGGCTATTTCTGTGGCTGACATCTATTTATTCCGTCATTTTTTTTTGCAATTGATACATAGTCAGTTCTTCTCACTTTCCTACTTGTAATTTCCTGTGTCTGACATCAACACGGTGTCATCCGCATATCTTATGTTGTTAGGATTGTGACCGACGATAATAAATCCTGACAGTTTTTGTTATTCCCCTAAGATTGCCATGTTGTAATGTTTAAATAAATCCGGCGAGAAGGCACATCCTTGTCTTATGCCCCTTTCTATTCTTGTCTGTTTAAGCAATTCTTTTTCGATCCGTTTCCTGTCATGAGGTACCAAATAGAAGCTCTGGATTATTCTTTCCCGAATAAATAAATTTTCCTAGTAGTTTAAATAGATCTTTGCGTCGTAAATAGATATGGATGGATCGATAAGTCGGTGGCCTAATTAATTAGCTAACCTTCGCTCTGAAAGTGTTACTGTATGATAAACGGTTTATGGGATTGTTTAATATTTCATATTAATGAATTAAAAACAGAGAAAATTAAATGTCTCAAAAGTTGTTGTATAGTAGCTAACACTCCTTCACCACTCTAACCGATGGCCTGGCTCACAGCCTTAAATATTAAGAACTTCGACATTTGGTTATTAAGGTGATATTAAGTTGATTAATATTCGGACTTATTACACTTCGTTTGGCTATACCTCGGGGTTCTTGATAAGCTCCAGAGGCGGATATGCAATATAATTGGCCCTGTTCTGGCATCTCGTCTACAGTCACTTTCTCATAGACGCGCCGTCGCCTCTCTCTGTCTGTTTTACAAATACTTTCATGGCAATTGCTCCGATGAGCTGCATTCGCTGGTTCCCAGACTTCATGAGTTCAAGCGCCCTACGAGGCTGGCATCCCGCTCTCACCCTTTCACTGTCAAAACTCCTAAATGTAGCCGTCTCTTCTACTCCAATAGCTTCATGTCTCGCATCTCTCGCCTGTGGAATTCCCTTCCCTATTCCAGTTTCTCTGAGAGCTATAATCTCCAACTATTCAAATGTAATGTCAATCGACATCTCCAGTTGCCTTGATCTATCCACTACCCTTCTCCTCATCAATTCTTCTATCACTCCTATCTGATCTTGCTCCAAATTTTCTGTAACCCCTTGCGTCCTAGTGGCTTCTCGCCTTGCTTGGGGGGGGACGCTTAAAAAAAATACAGCATTTACCCTCTTCTATTCCTTATAAGTTGTCTTGTTAATTGTTTTGTAACTTATTGTTCTGTGTGTGTGTGTTTTTTGTTTTGTTTTGTTTTTTTTTTGTATGTATCAGTTAGCACCGGATACTGGTCCTGAATAAATATATTAAGCACTCATTCTACTCTGTGTTTTACTCATTTCGACGATGCAACAAAAGTAAAATGCAGATTTGGTCAAAAATTTAAAACCATCTGACAAAAATTAAAGATTTCTCGATTATTGCAGGATATTGCATTATCCAATTTAATTAATGTAAGCAAACTAGAATATTTCATAATCCAAGTGGTGTGCGGAGGTTTGGTGATGACCAGGGCCAACCTCTTGATTGTATGCCCCTAAGAATCATGTAAGGTCTATGGGGCCTAATACTGAGAAATGTGAGAAAAGAAAACATTTTAAATATGTAAAAAACAGATGAAACATGAAATAAACATTTTATTCAAATTGAATATAAGTCAGCCTCATTTATTAGGTTATACATTATGTGGAGTATTTAGATGTAAAAGATTTTCTACTCCGATCTCGCTTATCAAAAGACGGATCCACATTTAGATCTTGTGGGGCTGTAAGGGCGCCTGTACAGCGAAATTAACAGAGACAATTTCAAAAACTAAATTTTATTCCACTCTTTGATTGGATTCCCTCCATATATGGATGCCCGCGGCCATCGCACCCTTTTCCCCCACCGTCTGCACGTTACTGGATTCCACTAATGCTAATTAGTGTCAGTTCTTGGTAACCAATGGATATCCTATACGCCAGAGATTGTGGTCCTTGAAAAGGCCAATGCAATCAACATCGAAGGGCGAATTTATCACCACAGGTTTCACTGAGCAGGGAGCGTCATTCGGAGAATACCCGAGATAATGCTTAACAGTGTCTTGCTCATAAAGCACTCGACCCCGGGTTCACATTCAGACCAGCTTGTGGGACTGTAGGGCGCTTGATTGTACGTACCTAAGACTCAAATAGTGGGACCTACTTCGGTCTCGCTTACCAAAACATGGATCTACATTCACATGAGCTTGTGTGACTGTAGGGCACTTGTACGCCGAAGTTAACAGAGACAATTTCAAATTTCAAAAACTTCACTCATTGATTGGGTGCTCCACCTTCTGCAGGTTACTGGATTCCACTAATGCTATTTAGGATCAGTTCTTGGTGTCCACTGGATATCCTACACACTAGAGATTGTGGTCTTTGAAAAGGCTAATGCAATCAATATCGAAGGGCGTAGACATCGCCACGGATTTCACTGGACAGGCAGCATCATTCGCAGAATACTCGAGAGAATGCTCAACAGTCTTGCTCATAAGACACTCGACCTCGGGTTCGCATTGACACCAACTTGCGGGACTGCAGGGTGCTTGTAGAATGAAGTTAACAAAAACAATTTCAAATTTCAAAAACTAAATTTTTATTTCATCCTTTGAATGCATGCCCACTCTATATGGATGCCCGGGGCCATCGCACCCTTCTGCACGCTACTGGATTCCACTAATGCTATTTAGGATCAGTTCTTGGTGTCCACTGGATATCCTACACGCCAGACATTGTGGTCTTTGAAAAGGCCAATGCAATCAATATCGAAGGGCGAATTCATCATCACAGGTTTCACTGGGTAGGCAGCGTCATTCACCTTGATGTCAGCAGAATACCCGAGCGAATGCTCATCAGTGTGATGCTCTTAGGGCACTCGAGGGACTGCAGGGCAACTATACAACGAAATTAACAGAGCTAATTTTAAATTTCAAAAACTAAATTTTTATTTCACTCTTATATTGGATCCCCTCCAGATATGGATACCCGGAGCCGTCACACCCTCAGCTCCACACCGTTCTGCTCAATCCTCATCTTTGAAACATTGTAACTCAAAGTTTTCGTTTGGAAGCTGGTAAGTTGTTCTAAAGAATATTTTTCAGTAAGTTTATATACATCAAAATGTACAAGAATTCGCCATCAGCATCCGGCGTGTCCCATATAGTAACATTACACGGAAAAAAGGTTACTTTTGAGTGTGAAATCTCAGTTCCTAATAGAGATATAACAAGATCACAATTCTATCGCCAAGTACCCAACTGATGACTGTTACTGTGATGGAAAGAAAAGTGGACTTCCCGGAAAACAGCCCCTACAGATTATCGTATCATTAACCGGCTGTTCTATTCTAATAATTTCATTTTTTTCCAAAAATATACAGAGTTATTCAAAAGCATGGACCGATTTCATGACGCATTCCTTCGGTTCTCAAGCATCATCATGGAATGAGTTAGTGACCATTTGAAAGAGGCGTTTTCTAAGTTTTAAATGGCTGCCGCAGGAGCTGTAGTCGCGTTGTATGTCCGACAACGTTCATTTGTTTGTTTAGGAATCTTCAGCAAAAGGCTTTCTGCGTTTTGGAATTTACGAAAACAAATACGGTTGTCACGATGCAGCGTGCTTTTCAACATTAATCCGCACTCTCTTAAGAACATTCGACAGTGATTTAAACAGTTTCAAGAGAGTGGGTGTCTGTGTAAAGGAAAACGTCACAGGATGAACATGAGTTTTGGGAGAACAAGTGGCGAGTATCCGTGCTGCATTTGAGGGGAATTCACAGAAGTCCACAAATCGAGCTAGCCGTGAGCTTGCGATCTCTCAATCCACAATCTGGCGTGTGCTAAGAAGTGCCCAAGTGATGGATGATCCTCAGACCTCACCGTATGGGATTTTTTCTTGTGAGGATACATAAGAGATCGTGTTTATGTTCCACCGCTACTCACTAACCTCGATGACCTTAAACATCGAATAACAGCGATCAACACATTGGATCTTGATATGCTGATACACGTCTGGGAGGAATTCTCTTATCGGATTAATGTTGCCCGTGATGCAGGTGGTAGCCACACCAAACACTTGTAAGACAGGAAATAAAAGTTGATTGTGAGTAGAATACTTATGACTTGGCTGGAGTTTTCTATTGCTTTTACTTATTAAATTATTGCGTAATGAAATCGGATAAATTATTTTTTTAATAACCCTATATGACTTTAGATGATCCACGACGGATTGATAAGCTAAGAAAGTTGGTTCACTGTTTCCTACCAAACAATTTCCTCTCATCAGAACCCATCTTGCATATTTATAAATCTACCATTCGTTCGTGGGTTTAATACGACTGCCATATCTTGTCTGGTGCCCCTGTTATATATCCAGAGAGACTCGACAGGATCCAACGAAGGGTCTAATGTTATCCTGACCTGGCATCTCGACTTCAGTCACTTTCCCACTGTCGTGACGTGGCTTCCCTCTTTTTTTTCTGTAAATATTTTCATGGCAATTGCTCTGATGACCTTTCCTACTTGGATACTTGACTGCATAAATTTAAGCGTACTACTAGATTGGCAATTAGGTCTCATATTTTTATCGTTGGACTATCTATGTATCCATGAATTTTATTTTAACTTTTGCACTCCTCGTCTGTGGAAATCACTTCCGATTTCTTGCTTTCCTGATAACTACAATCTTCAAATATTACATGCAACGTCAATCGCTATCTTCTGTCTTCCTGAACTTGTTCCTTTATTGTCCTTTTCATCACTTCCCCTCGCTAAAGTCCTCTCGTTTTTTTTTTTTTTTCGTTCTCTATAACCATCTGCGTCCTAGTGGAATTATGGCCTTACTTGAGGTGAGATAATTGAAAACAGTCGTCGTTTTATGATTTCCTACAATTTCAAGCAAAGAACATCTCCTCTCCAAGCTCTTGACCGATAGTCGAATACCACAGAATATGGTTCGGGTCGCCCTCGGTTCAAACACTAAGACCTCGGGTTTGGAATTCAGTATTGAGAAATAGAACAGATGTTAATTTTAGGACCGTTTCTTGGTGACTGATTAATCAATTCCTGCAAAACATTCCGAAAAACAAGATGTCCGACTAAGAAAAAGAACCGCCTGTCATTCGCAAAAAAAAAAACTTTAGATACATGAGGAAACATCGTTCTGTGATGAATCTACACTGCAGCAATTTGTTGTGCATCAGCATTATGTCAGAATGGCTCCAGGAAAGAGACTGGATGAAAAATATATACTATACAAACTATAAAAAACACTCCCAGCTACATGAGTGAGTTTTGAACAGCTGGTTTAGATTTTCTGAACCCTGGAACAAACATGAATGGTTAGAAGTACTGGAACTGATGCAGGATAAATTATAGATACATGGTTCCAACACAAAGCAAAGAAAGTAAAAGAATAGTTTAAGAAGGTCAAGGTCACTAGGTTGGAATGGCCTGGAAACAGCCCTGATCCCAATCCTAGAGAAAATTTATGAAATTACATGTAGAATAAGGTTGGAGGCTAACAGCCAGCCAATGCCAAGGCTCTTGTGGATATTATCAAAGATGTCTGGACCACTGTGATTTCAGCAGTATATTGTCAGTGTCTTGGAGCCAGCATGCCACTTCATATTATGTTAGCGCTCTGAAGGTGACTATTTTTGCCAAGTAAAATGTTAGTCCTGCCAAAGCAAATTGTTATATTTCTTGGTTGTGTAGTCATATCATTCTAAGGTAATACCTAAAACAATATTGACTTAAATTAAAAGCCAGGTTACGATAATTTCAAATATATAGACCTAATATATAAAACACTATATTTTGAGGGGATTCCATATACAGTAAAAGGGGAAGTAATATTTATAAATGATGCAGAGTGCTAAATGTTAAAGTAAAAGGTGGTCATACAAAATACTCCCGTCTGGATGATTGAGATTCGAACAGCTGATTTTCTGAACCTTGGAACAACCAGTAATGATTAGAAAGACTTGAACTGTTGCAGGATAAACTATTATAGATTCACATATGCACATACATGGTTGCAGCACATTTATCTACCCTGGTGTCCCAGGAGGCACGGTAGAGTAATGGATAGCGGCTCGGATTGAGGGATCGGAGAGCCGAGTTCAAATTCCAGACGAATCCATTACATTCACTTACGTGCTAATACCCTTTGGAAACATATGAATCCTCTTCTTCTCCCACCCTCCCAGGGGTAAATAGCAGAAAGATACATAATCGCCTAAGCGTGTATCATGCATGGTATCCCGGGTCTGGAAGTAAAGAAAATGAAAGAATATCGAAAGATTTTCGGTGTCCCTACCTTGGAATGGTACCTAACTTGTAGATGGAGGCACAGTGGAGTAATGAGTAGCGGCTTAGATTGAGGAATCGGAGTTCGAATTACAGCCGAGTTCATTACATTTACATACGTGCTAATACCCTTAGGAAAGGCATGAATCCATCTCTTCTGACCTGAAGAGGCATGGTAGCTTCATGTTTAGCGGTTTGGATTGTGGAATCGGAGAGCTGTATTCGAATTACTGTCATTTACATTCACATGCGTGCTAATAGCCTTGGGAAATATCGTCTCCCCCTCTATGGGTAAATAGCAGGATAAACTGAGCCCTGTAACTTTTGGTGGCACTGCTCTAAGAAAAGAAAATGAATTCAAAGCCCGAGAGACTAGTGTTCGGGACGAGGGTGACCCACACCATATTCGGTGGTCTTAGATTGTCGGTCAGGAGCTTGGGGAGAAGATGGGCGCTGCCAATCTCTCTGTAAGGAGGAACTGATTATGATGATGATGATGATGACATACATTATACATACTATGTGGGTATATTTTGTATGGTGTAGAACAAAAGTATAGATAATGAGACAAAGTGGAAAACCTAATCTGACTACGTGTTTCACCTCTTTCCAGTAGGTGTCTTCATGCCAGATTGAAAGACAAATTCTTATGAAAGAAAAAGTGTGTTCGAATATGAGCAATGTAAATGTATTTTTGATGCACCATGTATATATATTTGATTTTTTTCAGATAAAAATATATCTGCAGCCTACGCTTGAACCAAGTTGCAACGAAAGATTGAAAATTGTTTGTTTTTTGTATTTATTTATTTGTTTGTTTGTTTTTTTATAGTTTTTTTTTCTTTTGGGAGGGGGAATAGAAACTGTTAACGTCTGATAATGTATGTTAACGGATTTAAACTCCGAGTAGATGTTTCTCTCTCTCTCTCTCTCTCTCTCTCTCTATATATATATATATATATATATATATATATATATATATATATATATATATATTGTTGGGGGTTCTCCCTTTTTTAACAAATGTACTCACCCAGTATATACATATACTACTGCAAGAGTAAGACGAGAGCAAGACCGAAAGTCGAGTCGAGTCGAGTCGAGTCGAGTCGAGTCGAGTCGAGTCCAGAGTGACAGAGTAAAAGGTTGTAGGTAACCGGAAGAGTGAGGGTGAAGGTAACAGCGTTGTAGAAGTCACAGTGAGCGAGCACGTAGACTCAGTAAGAAGTCATACAGCGATACTTCAATACCAAAGACTGTATAGATATTTTGCTACTAACCCGTATTTCTGGAACTACTAACCTGCTTTACCAGTTTGCATTATTAGGTTAATACATTATTTTCATATATTCATTCCTGGCGTTTGTTATTTATTGGTACCGGATTTCAACCCGGAATCCACAACATATATATATATATATGTGTGTGTGTGTGTGTGTGTGTGTGTGTGTGTGTGTGTGTGTGTGTGTGTGTGTGTAAAATATATAGAAAATAGGAAAGAACTCGTTAGGTAAATAATCCAAAGTTCTTTAGTATTTTTGTTTTTATTTTTTTAAAATAGTGCTCGATACAAAAGTAGAGCATAAATATAATTATTTATTTAATAATATGATCCCAACACGCTACATAAGAGTTCTCATGTTTCAAAACAAGATCGAAAACTTCAATATAATTATTTGAATTAAATTGAATTTAGTACTTTAATTCAATTTAATTCAAATAATTATATTGAAGTTTTCGGATCTTGTTTTGAAACATGAGATCAATTTTCAAATAAATAATTATACATATATATATATATATATATATATATATATATATATATATATATATATATATATATATATATATATATATATATATATATATACATTAGTCCATATACTGCATTGTGTTACTGCTGCTTTTGTATATTTTGTAGGAGTTCAGTCTGAGGTTGACTGTAAAGAATTGTGAGATCAGTGCACTTTCAATACAGCTTCTTAGTGAATTCTTTTCTATTCAAACCAAACTGTAATTTATTAGGTCGGGATTGTTGTCAGATACCTTGCAATGAACTACTAGTGCGTTTAAAGTGTTGCCATACACCCCTTCAATGTTTATATAGACTTTTTTTCAGAATTTCTGGATATTTCGTCGATGGACATTTTGGTTTATGTCATTAAGTATTTAGATATTATGTATCAAAATATAAGAAGTCTATATGGCCTACTCTTTTAGACATGAACAAAACACCTAGCGTGACATGTTTTGTGCATTACAGACATCGGACAATAGCTTTTATATTATAGATATTGGTTTTGCATCATATTACCTGTGCAAACTAATAATAGATTCGATCTTCTATGAGAACATAATAACTGAATAACCAAATATAAAATATTCGATGTCCGATTACTTTTCTTATACGTGTGTGTACCCGAGTGCTTATAGAAATGCCGGTTACACAAAAGCCGTCGTCCCAAGGGCGGAAATGGAAGATAAAACGTACCGGAAGGGAATAGAAAAGCATTTCAATCTACGCCATTAATCTCATACTTACACATATATCGACTTATTTATTTATTGCACTCAACACGGAAAGTTTAATTCAGTAAAAGTAATAAATATATATTTTTAGGAAGTTATGATTTGAGTTTTCATTTGATGGCTTTTGACATATTTACCTTGCAACTACGTTGCAACTTGATTCAAGCGTGGGCTGCAGATATCTTTTCATCGAAAGAAATCAACCCTTAAAATATTGACAAATCACACACGCACACACACACACATACATACATACATACATATATATATATATATATATATATATATATATATATATGGTGTATGAAAAATACATTTACAAACTTTGGGAGCGGGAAGAAAGAAGAACATTAGTTCATGTCAACATATGTTCACAAATCCTTGGTTTTTGAATTATCAGACGATCTCTCCAAGTGATATTCAAAGCCACTCATAGCATTCAATTGTAGGCTCCATCCAATCTTCTTACCAGCATTGAGGTTCATGCTAACCAGTCATACAATAGGATAGGACAGAGGTAACTGCTACTTGAAAGAGGCTTCATTTCATCTTGTCTGGAAGTATAAATTTAAACACTAGAGATAACTAACCCCATACTTTACCAATGCGTGTATTTATATCGCTTTCGCAGCTAGAGATTTTACTATTTATATAAGTAAATTAATTCTTCTCCACAGTTGAGGGGTGTGCCAGTTACCGATTTAATCATTCGATTTTGATTTAAGCTTATATAGTCTGTTTTATCTGAGTTAACATGGCGATCGATACCTTTAGCTGAAGGTTCAGGACCTAGGGAAGGATTGCTTCTTGGATGAAAATAATAGTTTGTTTTTTTTAATAATTTCACTCCAAATAAGGCAACAAAGCCACTAAGACGCAAGGAGTTACTGAGTGTGAAAGAATATAAAAAAAGAAATAAGGAGCGAGAAAAATAAAAGAATAGTAATTAAGAAGACATAATATAACGATCGATAATTGCATTCAAGTTTTTGAAAATCACATTTGACTGGAAAACAAGAAGCACGTTCCACAAGCGAGAAATGCGAGAAAACAAAACTGTTGGCACTAGCCATTTCAACTCCCAAATGACAAGACTCTAGTCAGTCAGTTATGTGCCATACGTGATACACGTTTAGGTGATCATGTATCTTTCGATACATGACTGATGAGGCAGATTTTACCTGCAGTATGTTGCCATTTCTTTCTGTGGTAGACCAGTTGCCATCCAAGGCTATAGAACCCGGTCTGTCTTGCTATTTACCCATAGCTGGGGGAAGAGAAGAAGAAGCACGTATGTGAATGTAATGAGTCAGGACGGAACTGGGAACACGAACAAATAACAGGTGGTTCCACACTCCTCAAAACTTCTTGATCAGAGGCCTTGCTGTTGGATGTAGTTTATCGTCTCACCCAGGACGCGGATGTAGTTTATCGTCATACCCAGGCCGACTCCTGTCTGTGTGTGTGTTTGTGTGTGTGTGTGTAAAATCGTTCAACACACAAGCATAGCCAGCATACAGAAACTACTCCTCCGTAATGACATTCTGTGAACAGGTCACATGACGCGTATGGAAGATGGCAGATTACCTGAAAGACTTTTTTTTATGGTGAGCTGGTACACGATTATCGACACGCCCATAAGGCCGAAAAACGTTTCAAAGATGTAGTTTAATATAAACTTGGTGTTAATGTTGAGGTCTGGGAAACTGTTGCTGGGGATAGATCTGGCTGGGGATAGATCTGGCTGGGGATAGATCTGGCTGGAGAAGGTTGATTTGGTAACGCTGCAAAGATACTGAGCAGAAGAGAATTTCACGAAAAAGCACGCCATTAGGAAGGAAGAAATAGAATCTATCCCAGAATGATTAGGACACCAACACAATCTGTATTTGTGGAAAAGTCACTCTTTCGGCGGCTGGTTTAGCCAATCACGTGATATCGCACCAGTGAGGTCCGATGCAAGCTCTTGTGACTGCAACCCTACCAGAAAGACCTGCAGTTTACTTGCGTGAGTTTTGTGACAAGGTTTGTAAGTCTGTTTCTGGACTCAAACGCCACATGGTTGTACACAGGCACAGGCAAGTTTCCAACATCGGTAACACAGACAAACTATATGTTTGCCACGTGTGTATGAGAGGTTGTAAAAGTAACGCTGGCCTTAAGAATCACTTACGGGCCCATAGCAAGACATTAGCTTGAGTAAAAAGATGGAAATAATAATAAATGAAAAACACAAAGATATTTCAATCATTAGGAACAGTAATATATTTTTGGGCAACTATTATAATAATATATTAGAACACAATTAAAAGGTTTATTCTAAAACCGGACATTATTTTCCCTTCAGCCTCATACTATTTTCCAGTGTATACACAAAGGGTGCGTCACGTATTTGAGAACACTTTTTTGAAAGAGATTGATATGAAATTAACAAAGAGGGCGCTTTAATCATAAGGAATAGGTAATATATTTTTATGCAACTATTATAATAATATATTAGAACACAATTAAAAGCTTTATTCTAAAATCGCCTATTATCTCTCCAACGAACTAATGCTATTTTCCAATGCAGACACAGTATACGTCACGTATTTGAGAACACATTTCTTAAGGAGATTGATAAAAAAAAATTAACAAAGAGGACACTCATTAGGGATGAGTAATATATTTTTTGCAACTATGATAATAATGTATTAAAAAAAAAACAATTAAAA
>CAHIKZ030001213.1:987500-1037500 GCA_903632075.3 Acanthosepion pharaonis
TTCATACTACATTAAACAAAATGTTTGGAAGGAAACTTCCGCCAGTAATAGAAAGAGAGATAACAGTTAGTGGACACGAGAAGAATATTTTCTTGAAAAAAAAACTGTTTTAAGAGAAAGATTTTATAAATTTCAATCAATAGTAACACTAATTATTTGCTCATGTATGAAAATGGATAATCTCAATACTATTACTATAGAAAACTAGTAACGTTCCACCACGACCACCGTGTAGACCCCGAACTTTCGTCTATCAAGAAAACGCCTTGCCTTGATCATTGATTGTGACTCAAGCTCTCGTCGGACCTCAAGTGGGACCCACATATCCGATCTATTGCTAAAGATGCCGGGAAAATATTCGGTTCATTGTACCGCTCCAATAAGTACCTGAGTCCCCTGCTATACTCTATCTTTACAAGAACCAAACAAGACCAAACCAGACCAAACCAGACCAAAAATGGAGTATTGGTATTCCATTAGTGTTATGGTCCAGGTTAGGACCAAGGAAGAACAGCACGAACACAAGAGTAGAAATAACGAAGGTATATTACACGAAATAATAATACAAGATGTGGAAGGTGAACTACTATCGGCTCGACTCGAGTCGGTATCTAGCCACCCGCCCACGAGGGTCGCATGTGGTACAAGGCCGAGTTTAACGTGGGTTTCCCGAGCCTGTAGTGTCGGCCAAAAAAATGCCCGTAGAACACGTATAAACGGAATCGGGTTGGTCAACCTCCACGAACGAGACTCTGCCCTTCGGCGGAGCCTCGTCCGAGTTCCTATCTGCTCAGAGGCAGAGAGTTCGACCGTCAAGCCGAGAAGCTCGGCTTGATTCGATATCTAGCCACCCCCCACGAGGGGTTGCATGTGACACAAGGTCGTTTTTATCGTGGGTTTCCTGAGCCCGTAGGCTCAGCAAAAAAATATGCCCGTAGAACTCGTAAAAACGAGATCGGGTAGGGTCATTCACCCCGAACGAGATTCTGCCCTTCGGCGGAACCTCGTCTGGGTTCCTTTCTGCTCAAAAGCAGAGAGTTCGACCGTCAAGTCGAAAAGATCGGCTTGATTCGGTATCAGCCACCCCCCCACGAGGGTTGCATGCGACACAAGGTCATTTTTATCGTGGGTTTCCTGGAGCCCGTAGGCTCAGCCAAAATATGCCCGTATGACTCGTAAAAAACGAGATAGGGTAGGGTGGGTCATTCACCCCGAACGAGATTCTGCCCTTCGGCGGAACCTCGTCCGGGTTCCTTTCTGCTCAAAAGCAGAGAGTTCGACCGTCAAGTCGAGAAGCTCGGCTTGATTCAGTATCTAGCCACCCCCCCACGAGGGTTGCATGCGACACAAGGTCATTTTTATCGTGGGTTTCCTGAGCCCGTAGGCTCAGCCAAAAATATGCCCGTATGACTCGTAAAAACGAGATAGGGTAGGTCATTCACCCCGAACGAGATTCTGCCCTTCGGCGGAACCTCGTCCGGGTTCCTTTCTGCTCAAAAGCAGAGAGTTCGACCGTCAAGTCGAAAAGATCGGCTTGATTCAGTATCTAGCCCCCCCACGAGGGTTGCATGCGACACAAGGTCATTTTATCGTGGGTTTCCTGAGCCCGTAGGCTCAGCCAAAAATATGCCCGTATGACTCGTAAAAACGAGATCAGGGGTAGGGTCATTCACCCCGAACGAGATTCTGCCCTTCGGCGGAACCTCGTCCAGGTTCCTTTCTGCTCAAAAGCAGAGAGTTCGACCGTCAAGTCGAGAAAGCTCGGCTTGATTCAGTATCTAGCCACGAGATTCCCCCACGAGGGTTGCATGCGACACAAGGTCATTTTTATCGTGGGTTTCCTGAGCCCGTAGGCTCAGCCAAAAAAATATGCCCGTATGACTCGTAAAAACGAGATAGGGTAGGTCATTCACCCCGAACGAGATTCTGCCTTCGGCGGAACCTCGTCCGGGTTCCCTTTCTGCTCAAAAGCAGAGAGTTCGACCGTCAAGTCGAGAAGCTCGGCTTGATTCAGTATCTAGCCACCCCCACGAGGGTTGCATGCGACACAAGGTCATTTTTATCGTGGGTTTCCTGAGCCCGTAGGCTCAGCCAAAAATATGCCCGTATGACTCGTAAAACGAGATAGGTAGGTCATTCACCCCGAACGAGATTCTGCCCTTCGGCGGAACCTCGTCCGGGTTCCTTTCTGCTGAAAAGCAGAGAGTTCGACCGTCAAGTCGAGAAGCTCGGCTTGATTCAGTATCGAGGGTTGCAGCCAAAGGTCATTTTTATCCCCCCCGAGGGTTGCCCGTATGCGTAAAAACAAGGTCATTTTTTATCGTGGGATTCTGCCCTTCGGCGGAACCTGAGCCCGTAGGCTCAGCCGACCGTCAAGTCGAAAAAAAATATGCGACCGTCATTTTTTATGACTCGCCAAAAAAACGAGATCAGGGTAGGTCATTCACCCCGAACGAGATTCTGCCCTTCGGCGGAACCTCGTCCGGGTTCCTTTCTGCTCAAAAGCAGAGAGTTCGACCGTCAAGTCGAGAAGCTCGGCTTGATTCAGTATCTAGCCACCCCCCACGAGGGTTGCATGCGACACAAGGTCATTTTTATCGTGGGTTTCCTGAGCCCGTAGGCTCAGCCAAAAATATGCCCGTATGACTCGTAAAAACGAGATAGGGTAGGTCATTCACCCCGAACGAGATTCTGCCCTTCGGCGGAACCTCGTCCGGGTTCCTTTCTGCTCAAGTCGAAAAAAAGCAGAGAGTTCGACCGTCAAGTCGAAAAGCTCGGCTTGATTCAGTATCTAGCCACCCCCACGAGGGTTGCATGCGACACAAGGTCATTTTTATCGTGGGTTTCTGAGCCCGTAGGCTCAGCCAAAAAATATGCCCGTATAACTCGTAAAAACGAGATCAGGGTAGGTCATTCACCCCGAACGAGATTCTGCCCTTCGGCGGAACCTCGTCCGGGTTCCTTTCTGCTGAAAAGCAGAGAGTTCGACCATCAAGTCGAAAAGATCGGCTTGATTCAGTATCTAGCCACCCCCCACGAGGGTTGCATGCGACACAAGGTCATTTTATCGTGGGTTTCCTGAGCCCGTAGGCTCAGCCGAGATCAGGGTAGGTCAAAAAATATGCCCGTATTACTCGTAAAAACGAGATCAGGGTAGGAAAAGAATTCATTCACCCCGAACGAGATTCTGCCCTTCGGCGGAACCTCGATTCTGCCCTTCGGAACCTCGTCCGAACGACCGGCGGTTTTCTGCTCAAAAGCAGAGAGTTCGACCGTCAAGCCGAAAAGATCGGCTTGATTCAGTATCTAGCCACCCCCCCACGAGGGTTGCATGCGACACAAGGTCATTTTTATCGTGGGTTTCCGGAGCCCGTAGGCTCAGCCAAAAATATGCCCGTATGACTCGTAAAAACGAGATCAGGGTAGGTCATTCACCCCGAACGAGATTCTGCCTTCGGCGGAACCTCGTCCGGGTTCCTTTCTGCTGAAAAGCAGAGAGTTCGACCATCAAGTCGAAAAAGATCGGCTTGATTCAGTATCTAGCCACCCCCCCACGAGGGTTGCATGCGACACAAGGTCATTTTTATCGTGGGTTTCCTGAGCCCGTAGGCTCAGCCAAAAAATATGCCCGTATGACTCGTAAAAACGAGATCAGGGTAGGTCATTCACCCCGAACGAGATTCTGCCCTTCGGCGGAACCTCGTCCGGGTTCCTTTCTGCTCAAAAGCAGAGAGTTCGACCGTCAAGTCGAAAAGATCGGCTTGATTCAGTATCTAGCCACCCCCACGAGGGTTGCATGCGACACAAGGTCATTTTTATCGTGGGTTTCCTGGAGCCCGTAGGCTCAGCCAAAAATATGCCCGTATGACTCGTAAAAACGAGATCAGGGTAGGTCATTCACCCCTGAACGAGATTCTGCCCTTCGGCGGAACCTCGTCCGGGTTCCTTTCTGCTCAAAAGCAGAGAGTTCGACCGTCAAGTCGAAAAGATCGGCTTGATTCAGTATCTAGCCACCCCCACGAGGGTTGCATGCGACACAAGGTCATTTTTTATCGTGGGTTTCCTGAGCCCGTAGGCTCAGCCAAAAAAAAATATGCCCGTAAAAATGAGATCAGGGTAAAAAACGAGATCTGGGTAGGTCATTCACCCCGAACGAGATTCTGCCCTTCGGCGGAACCTCGTCCGGGTTCCTTTCTGCTGTAAAAAAAGATAGAGAGTTCGACCGTCAAGTCGCTCAAAAAGATCGACCGTTGTCGAAAATCGAATTGATTCCTCTCTCTTGAGAGGCGTAGTATACATAGTGTTAGGAAGAGTTCATTCTGTAGTTATAGGTAAGGACCCATGACAATTAGTAAGAAGTCGTTTCCACGCTGATAGCTTCTTCCAAAGAGCCGTTGCTTTGAGAGACCGAATCCCAAATGCTTCCCCGATCACGACAATTTTCACTTCTTTTCATGCATAAACTTCACTTCTTTCCTTTTCTTACGCTCATACGACACCACACAGTAACACTCTACCTTGAGTGGCTCTTAGGTCTTTTATTGGCTGAATAAAAAAAACGTTACTCTTTTATTATCTGATTTCTCTCTAAATTGCTCTTAATATTCAAATGAAAGGGTCCTTTGATTGTATTTACTCGTTCGGCGTTCAAATTCATTTTCTACGGCCAACATTCTGTTTAGACATTTTACTGGTTTGACCTAATACAGCAAAATATCTAGCCAGAATTTGAACCGTATAAAAGGAATTTAAGCGTCGAGTGGGGACAGACAAACAGAATATCAAAACGAGCAATAAAAATGCAGTAGTATGTGTGCCCGTGTTTTATAGAATATACAAAGGCATTTGATAAAGTACCTCACAGAGAACTGTCGGAAACTGCCAGGTAACCTTGACATATTTGGGAAGGGTGTTAGAATAATCTAGTACCTATACTGGTAGCAAACCGGCTGCATACGGGTAGAAAATGAATTAAGTAAATATACGAAAATAGAAAGGGGTGTGAGACAAGGATGTGTCTTCTCACCGGACTTAATCAACCTTTACAGTGAGGCGATGCTGAGAGAATTAAAAGTTTTAACAGGATTCATTTTTGGCGGCCACAATCTTAACAATATAAAATATGCAGATGGCACAGACACAGAAGGAAACTGCAAGAACTCCTACAGAAAATATCCTTATCTCTTACAGCGAAACTCAATATGTATATGTACATGTTTTAAGCAACAGTTGAATGACTCTTAAACTAAGTCATTGGAAATGTGTGTTGGTGTTTCTCTCTCTTAAGAATGTCTAATTTTATTTCCGTGATGATGGCTTCCCTTTTCTTCAAAGCTCTGCCATCAGAAGAGGTTACACTACACTTGCGAGCCATAATGAAGAGCCAAAAATTTTCACAAACACAACACAAATGAAAGAGACTGAATGCCCAACAATCCAATATGGCATACAAGCTCATGGCGTATCAAATGTAAACAAATGACGTCATACATTAAGAATTGGACAAAGTCCGACAATTTATTAAAGACATTTTTATGTTTAACATTCTTTTTATAGATACAAGTATTTAAGTAAATGCTCTGTTTATAATAAACAGTATTAAATAACATTTACCGGCCTGAATGTCGAGAAATTTTCATAGAAAATATTCGACCTTGCCTTTAATAAATTGTCGGACTTTATCCAATTCTTAATGTATGACGTCATTTGTTTACATTTGATACGCCATGAGCAGTTATGAATGTACGAGATTCATGGATGATTGAAGTTTATAAGCAGTAAATTCAACCTTGCCTACCGAGCGCTCCATTGTGACCGAGTCGGTTAAGGCACGTCAGCGTAAATGACGGTTCCGTATAGGATGCAGGTTCGAATCCTGTCAAAAGATTCGAACCTGCATATTGTGTGTGTGAAAAGAACTTTTGACGTTTAATTTTTTTCTGAATTTATACTAAAATCAAAGGATGAAATAAGGCTGACAAAAAGAAAAGCCGCGATGAAAATCATCAGGAAATGTGAGAATATGTTACTGAATTTATCTATCAATATTTAGACAAGAATGGCGAGGGTTGTGGCTTTAGATATTTTATTATAAGTAAACACAAACAACATTGTGATAGATTTATGTATCACAAGTTTTCTTGCAAACCTGTAAGAATTAAACCATATAATAATTATAAATGTGTATTTATTCTCTCTATTAATTTATATATTTCCTGTACCATCTGTAGTGAGAAGAGTGCTTAATCAACTTAAATAAACAAATTTAATACGTGATTATTTTCCTTAGTCGTTTTAATAATCTATACATATAAAATATTTATCTGCATTTTGACAAAATTACTTCCCGAGCAAAATGAATCGTTTAAGTAATTTCGTTTGCGCCTACATTTCTTAGATTGCAGTCTTATTTGTTCAATGTGAGGCACTCAGATAACTTTGTTTATTAAATGATGGTCTTGCTTCAACTTAGATTTGAAATAGGCTTTGTCGTAGCCTTCTTTGTTTGTTCTGTTGCTAATCTTTTTCTTACCGAGAGATATTTCCATTTCACTGTTATATTAAACATAAAATTTTTAACATGAAAAGATATTGACCAAAAAGCGATTTATATAATACTAGTAATAAACAATGAATCAAAGATACCATTGGACATCTAAAAAACATGAAGGGAACCGTTTAATTAAACGGTTCATTGGCCTCTGTTTTAGTTGGAAATTCTTTATATCCACTTTATTGAATCTCAGTACATTGTTTCAAGACTTTTGTTTCATTGCATCTCACTATAAAAACCTTATAATAATTTCTATCGTTTTTGACAGCATGGGTACGCTAGTAATATAATATTTCTTCGTTACATTATTTTGTACATCATTTTAACATATATTATTATAATAATCTATACAAATAAAACATTTATCTGAATCCAGACAAAATAAGTTCCGTTTAATAAATAAGTCCTTTTACTGCTACGCATATTACATTAAAGTCTTATTTGTTCAAACCTTTCATGTGAGGCACTCAGAAACCTTTGTCCATTAAGTGTTCGTCTTGCTTCAACTTGGTCTTGAAAGATACTTTATCGTCGCCATCTTTGTCATTCTATTCCTAATATTTCTCTTCCGAAAGTTATTTCTATTACACTTCCGTTAAACACGTGAATTTTTTTAACATGAAAAGATATTGAGCAAAATGCGATTTATATAATGCCAGGAATTATAGATACCATGGAGCGTCCTAAAGAATATAAAGGGAATAGATTAATTAAACGATTCGTTGGCCTCTCTTTTAGTTGTAAGTACTTTATCTCCACTCTGGTCGCTCTCAGTCACGGTGGCGTAATGGATAGCGGATCGGATTGAAGATTCGAAGAGTCGAGTTCGAATTCCATTTGAATCCATTACCTTCACTTACATGCTAATACACTTCGGAAAGGTATGAATCCTCTTTTTCTTCTGCCCCTAGCTATGGGTAAATAATAGGACAGACTGGATCCTGTAGCCTTGGGTGGCAACTGGATCTAAAAATACATGAGCATGTATCACGCATGACACATAACTGACATCTTACCATTAAAACCTAACAATTGCTGTCATTTTTGACGGCACAGATACACTAGTGATTTCATAAAATGTTATTAGTTCCATCTCAATTCCTTTGATATTTCTTAATGCAAATAATTATAAGCAACTTGTGAAATATTTTGTAAAAGTTTTTTCTGAAAATAGCATCATAAACAATATATTTTTAACATTCTTTTTATAGATACAAGTATTTTAATAAATGCTCTGTTTATAATAAACAGTATTAAATGTCCGAGAAATTTTCATAGAAAATATTCGTCCTTTGACAGGATACGAACATGCATCTTATACGGAACCGACATTTAGCTTGACGTGCCTAACCTCTCGGCCACAAAGGATGGTTCGGTAGGCAAGGTCGAATTTACTGCTTATAAACTTCAATCTTCCATGAATCTCGTACATTCATAACTTCTCATGGCGTATCAAATGTAAACAAATGACGTCATACATTAAGAAATGGACAACGTCCGACAATTTATTAAAGAGTTTTTTTTTATGTTTAACATTCTTTTTATAGATACAAGTATTTCTATGAAAATTTTTCGGACATTCAGGCCGGTAAATGTTATTTAATACTGTTTATTATAAACAGAGCATTTACTAAAATACTTGTAGCTATAAAAAGAATGTTAAACATAAAAATGTCTTTAATAAATTGTCGGACTTTGTCCATTTCTTAATGTATAAACAATATAGTTTAATTTATTCAAAGTAGTGTTCGCATTTTGATTATGGACTCTCCATAATTTACTAACATTAAAAGATTATTTACCTCCCTTTCCACTACAGATGGGACAGGAAATATATAAATAAATACACATTGATAGTTATATGGTCTGATGTTATTATTGATATAACGTTTCAACGAAATACCCCTTGACCATCATCAGGTGTTCACCGATATTCCTGATATGTTGATTGTTGTGATATGGGACCAGAGTTCATTTTTTTTTAGAATATATTTAACAGAACGCTCACTCATTCCAGTAATGCCGCATGGACTTTTAAATGGGGGTGTTCCGCGCATACATAGGGCCAGAGTACAAAAATAGTCCTGTTTAAAATTATAATGAGTTTATATATTTCCAGCAGCTGCATCTTTAAGAAATAATGAATAGACATCGTGACGTAACGTACATTATTTTGTATATGTATTTACTGGCTTTAAAATGACAATTGAAAAAAAACATAGTTCCTGCCGACGTGTTACGTCTTCCGACTTTATCGAGGCAAACAATGAAAGCGCAATGTTTTGTAACCATAGTTACATCTGATCCAAAATTTAAAAAAAAAAGAGAAGCTCCTACGTAAGCCTCTTTCTGGATATATGTAACTTCCTTCTTACTATAAGTTTGTTTTTCTTTTTTTCCATGTCGACAATATAGTTAAATTTCCCAGAATAATTCTGAAGATAAAACAAATCGGTTTAAAAATGACAATTTGAAATAATTCTTAGTTTTTGCCGACGCGTTTTGTCTTCCGACTCTATCAAGACAAGCAATAAAAGCGAAATGCATTTACGTTATTTGTATTCAGACCAATGGCCTCCTCTTTGTTAGTATTACCACAACGTTTCATCCTTCGCTCTTTTTCAGGTTTTTCTCGATCCGGGTTAACTTCAGGGATTTTCAAACAGAATTGAATTTTGTTTGTACTCTCAAAGACAAAACACCCGATTACATAAAAGGAGACACCATCTTTTCTTAAATTAAAAAGTACTCGGAGTCGGAGGCCCGTGCTTCAATCATTCAGCTACACCTGCAATTGCAAAGACAAAAATCAAGTCATTTGACTTTATCATGAAATGTTCAGATGAAAAGCCTCGTATTATTGTAAAGCCGGTGCCGGCGCCATTATCTACTTCTGGCAATGAGATAAGAATATTGTCATCAATCAAATGCCGACCAATTGTAAAGAAAACTGCAGAGTGAATAGTAATTGGATATTTCAAACGTCTCCGAAAATCCATCTGATGTACACGACTTAAACTGATGTACATGAACAAGTACAGAATTAGCTCCAAGCTGAAAATCGCTTGATCAACATTGTAGAATCAGAATTAAAACAATCTACAATTTACTAACGGTAATGAACTAATGTAATAATATTTTTCATTAATTTTTCTTTACTTAATCTTACGTGATTATATATATATATATATATATATATATATTACATAAATTTCTAATATTTTAAGCCGAAAGAAAAGACAAGCGAAGGCAAAGATAGGAATCTTACTTTAAGAAGTATATTTTTTGGGATATTTTTTTCATTTATTTGATATGTGGGAGTACAACATTTGAGGGGAATTCACAAAACTTTGGCTCCGCTTGGAGCCTTTGTCAGTTTTTGATATTGAATAGTGCTTTTTTTTTTTACCTAAATATGGAATTACCAATCTAAAAAAAACACACACACATACATACATACATACATACATATATATATATAGATATATATATATATATCTATATATATATATATATATATATATATATATATATATATATATATATATATATATAATGTAAGAAATAAATTGATTTTTTTATTTATCAATCCAGCAGATTTTATCATTTAAAAATGTTATTTTAATGGATACCGATATTCAAGAAGTCAGTTAGTTTATTTGTTAAACTGTATTTATTATTTTCGTCTACCGATGTGAGTATTCGAGAAATCTTATTTTCTCAATTTTTTCTTCATTTTTTCTTTCTTTCTTTCTTTCTTTCTATAACATTCTGTTTCTATCTATCTATCTATCTATCTATCCCAATTTTTTTTTTCTTTTTGTGTATTCAGGCAACAAATTCTCTTTTAGGCGTGTCTGATTGAATAAATTACAGACATTATGTCTGCTGTTAATTTTTAACAAAATCCGTTCATAATCACGAATAACTTTCCGTGTATTGATGTTAAAGGATGATAGAAATGTGCTATAGCTGTTTGATTTTTTTTTTTTTTTTCATTTTCCAAGTCCTTTCGATCTTCTTCCAAGATCATCTTCAGGAGTACAAGTAGTATAAAACTATTACGGTAATTGATAACAACGCACAACTTTGTATAAATACTTGTACTAATGAACAACATTTAGTTTTGTACTACTTGCACCGAACCCTTTGTTTCGCCCACCGGGGTAGATTGTTCTAGTTCCTTGTGTCATGCCTCTTCCGGACGCCTCAGTTATTTCCCTTTAACTCAACTCTCCAAATTTTGGGGTTCACCACTGCGGTAGCCTGGTATTGAACTCACAACACTTTAGGTCTAGTCACTGGATCTAACTTTTGTGATGTCAACGAATACTCGTTGTCACTTTTGTAATGCTCGTTGTAGTAGAGACTTTGTAATCGCAGATACAACTACAGTAACGCCGTTAATACTGGTGTCAGACGCCTTCGAATAGCACTCACACTAATAGTACTTGCTCGATAATACTCACTCGGAAAGTAACCACCAAATAGTAATCCGTATAGTGATCAGTATAGAGAAATAGTATATTGAATAGTATAGAGAAATAGTATATTGATCAATATAGAGAAATAGTATAGTGAATAGTATAGAGAAATAGTATAATGATCAATATAGAGAAATAGTATAGAGAAATAGTATAGTGAATAGTATAGAGAAATAGTATAGTGATCAATATAGAGAAATAGTATAGTGAATAGTATAGAGAAATAGTATAATGATCAATATAGAGAAATAGTATAGAGAAATAGTATAGTGAATAGTATAGAGAAATAGTATAGTGATCAATATAGAGAAATAGTATAGTGAATAGTATAGAGAAATAGTATAATGATCAATATAGAGAAATAGTATAGAGAAATAGTATAGTGAATAGTATAGAGAAATAGTATAGTGATCAATATAGAGAAATAGTATAGTGAATAGTATAGAGAAATAGTATAATGATCAATATAGAGAAATAGTATAGAGAAATAATAGTGAATAGTATGAATAGATCAATATAGAGAAATAGTAAGTGAATAGTATAGAGAAATAGTATAATGATCAATATAGAGAAATAGTATAGTGATGAATAGTATAGAGAAAAGTATAGTGATCAATATAGAGAAATAGAGTGAATAGTATAGAGAAAAGTATAATGATCAATATAGAGAAATAGTATAGAGAAATAGTATAGTGAATAGTATAGAGAAATAGTATAGTGATCAATATAGAGAAAAAGTATAGTGATCAATATAGAGAAATAGTGTAATGATCAATATAGAGAAATAGTATAGAGAAATAGTATAGTGAATAGTATAGAGAAATAGTATAGTGATCAATATAGAGAAATAGTATAGTGAATAGTATAGAGAAATAGTATAATGATCAATATAGAGAAATAGTATAGAGAAATAGTATAGTGAATAGTATAGAGAAATAGTATAGTGATCAATATAGAGAAATAGTATAGTGATCAGTATAGAGAAATAGTATAGTGAATAGTATAGAGAATAGCGATCTATATAGAACTAGAGGACAGAGTAGAAAGAGTGATCCGTAGAGTAAAAGAAGATAGAATAGAAATAGTGATCAATTAGACGCCACGCTAATTCCCATATATACATTTCCTTTACCATCACGTGATCTACTTATTCAAAAATGGGATCACCTGTGTTTGCTCTCTGGTGATCTGTGTTCAAACCCAAGTGTCGGCAGTGACACTTTATTCCTATATAACACTAACCAACATCTTTATCCCCATGGGTCATATATCCTTGAAACAAGTGGTGAACCAAAAAACTTGGAGAGTCGAATTAAAGGGAAATAACTGAGACACCCGGAAGAGGCATGTCACGTGGAACTAGAACAATCTACCCCGGTGGGCGAAATAAAGGGTTCGGTTCCAAATTCCAATCACCTGAAGAAGGCTGGAGTGTACAACGGCCGAAACGTTGTGAATATGGCAATGAAGATGAGGATAACAACTCGAATAATGTAAATTATATATATATATATATATATATATATATATATATATATGAATTAGGATCAATTACAGGTCAAATATGGATCGGAATCTACCAGAATTATACGAATTACGATTGTGTTGTTTGCTTTTCGTTGTTTAAACAGACTTCACTTGTATTTGACTACTCAGGCAGTCATTTGATTAGTCATGTATTATTATTATTATTATTATTATTATAGAACTAGTTTTGACAATTTACCCTTAGAGTCTGGTTTTGTAGTTGTAAACACAGCTATCCCTCACTTAACGACCTCTCACTTGTTTAATGAACCCGTATTTAGGAACAGCTATAAAATATCATGCAAAAAGTATAAAAATCCAACATGTCGCTGTACGACAAATTTGATCGTGGCTATTTTCGTTTTCTCCCAAATGAATGAAAACAAATAAAATGAATGAAAAAAAAATGAAAAATTAAATAAAACTTCACTTATACTGCATTTACACGATGAAAACCCGATGTAATGTCCAGAATATAAAGCTTTTCGAATTGGTTTATTACGTTTACTGTAGTATATCAAGATTTTCACTGTCGAAACTCCTAAATGTAGCCGTCTTTTCTACTCCAATAGCTTCATGTCTCGCACTTCTCGCCTGTGGAACTCCCTTCCCTTCTCCTGTTTCCCTGTGAGCTATAATCTCCAGCTATTCAAAATGTAATGTCAATCGACATCTCCAGTTGCCTTGATCTATCCACTACCCTTATCCTTTCTTCTATCACTCCTATCTGATCTTGCTCTAAATTTTCTGTAACCCCTTGCGTCCTAGTGGCTTCCCGCCTTGCTTAGGGTGAAACGCTTAAAAAAATGTGAAATGTTACATATTAGACAAAATGGATATTAAATCTATCTGAAGCTAATCAGAACTAACCTATTACAGGCGTAGTGTGGATGAAATAGCATTGATCTGTAACTTCTCACTTAACGACCAACGATCTACTCATTTTGCGACCAGATCTTTTATCGACTAACCTATCGAAATGTAACTCGATCGTTAAGTGGCTGTATAGAAAATATGTCACGGTTTATTTCTTAATTTTCTTTCTATTATTGTTTTTTAAATTAGTTGATAATATTTAACAGAATATCGGTCCGCGGTCTGATCAAAAAATATCGGGACTGTTGTTATGGTAACAGAGTTAAAGTATGCAGAGTGATGCCGCTTGGCAGATTGACCGTGAACTCTGTCGTGTGTACACACTAAGTTATAACATTCTTGCTCACTTCCGTTGTTTTTAGCAGTGTTTGGAAGGAAAGTGTGTAGAGTGTGGTCGTCTCACTACATCACAAAGGTTCTTCTTAGTGACTGATGCTTGTGCAGCAATGCTTGGCCAATCACGACATTCCCCAGATCCGACAACCACCATATTCCCCCAGACCTCCCCTTTGCAACTTTTTCCTCTTCAAAAATCAAATCCCGCTTGAAAAAAAAAACAAGGTTTCAAAACGTCGAGGAAATCCAAGAAAATATGACGAGGCAGTTGCTCGCTATCCACACAAAATGTTTTCCAGGTATGTTTCCATAAAGGGAAACGACGCTGGAGAAAGTGTGTGGCTTCAGGAGCTGACTACTTCGAAGGAGATTAAATGTCCAATTGATATGTGTTGTAGTTTTCTTTTTTCTTTTTGTTTTTGGTCAGATCTCGTATACTTAAACAGATTTTTGCTTGTAAAGTAATAGAAAATTATCCATTTTTTAAGCAGCCTCGTTTTCAATTTATTTCTGAGCACATTATATGTGCGTCTCTTCTTTTCTACCCAAGCGTCCGTGTTTATTGTTCTCTAATTATATCAATCACGTTGCATTAAAAGCTGGACTTTCTTTCTTCATTTACCGTCTGCTTAAAGCCAAACTTTCAAAGACATTACCAAATTCCTGCTGCCGGCTCGCCATCAAAACGCCTTCAGGCAATCATGCCATAAAACGCCTCATATTTCTTCGAATCTTCAACACCACTCTTTCCTTAAGTGGCCCGCTTCATCAACAAGAGGCTGTGGTACAAATTACAAGGCTGGGCCATCTTTTTGCCACTTACTCGGCCGTTCTCCCTTCAAGGAAAACCACTTTTCTGTTTGATCTGGCCCGGCAGGTTAGGGCTGAAAGATGCAAGGCAAGAACTTGCAAATTGTCCATCAATGAATACTTTGATTTCCCATCAGGAAAACGCGTGTTCTTTATCAATTCATTCTTTTAACGCCAAAGAAATAAAGATGAGTGTTAAATCGAAATGAATATCGATTTCCTCCGAAGCCATTAGCATAAAATCTTTTCTTGCAAATAAGATATTGGCTTTTATATGTTTTTTTACGACATTTTATGAGCCAAGCAAGTCATTTTGATATTCACTAGGATGAAATGTCAGTTTGTTTAATAAAACAACAGCGTTCTTTAGGAAAAGATTGAAATGAAATGTTTGTTCTTTTTAGTTATTTTCTGTTATAAATTATATTCAAAAGATTAAAAGTAAAATAAAAATGAAATCTAATGTCAGAGTGCATTCATATTTGATTGCTTTCTTTTATATTTGTATTGCTCAAATTTAAATTTTGTTTATATTGTAATTGTTCGCAAATTTAATTTGTTTATATCTTAATTGTTTAGATACGAATTGATTATTTTTCTGTGCATTGTCTACATTTGAAATTGTTCATAGAGTCTATGTAAATACAAAATGGGCGGCCACTTCTCGAAAGGCAAAACCTGAGAAAGAAACGAATAAGTTTGTACTTTATTCTTAATTATTCATATTCTACATTTTTTTTTTTTTACATTTCTATCTTGGAAAAGGCCTTTCAGGTACACACACACACCTACGCACACACACACACACACACACACACACATATATATATATATATATATATATATATGTGTGTGTGTGTGTGTGTGTGTGTGTATGTATGTATGTATTATAAATTAATTGATTTAAAATGTGTTTTTTTTCGCTACACAGTTCTAACCATGTTTCAAAAATGGAAGCTTAATGCTCTGTAAATTTACATTGAGCACTATTTTGTAAAAATAAAAATATCTATAAGAACACCGGATTATATATCTTACTGTTCTTTTCTTTTATATATATATATATATATATATATATATATATATATATATATATATATATTATTTATTTAAAAATATGATTCCAACACGCTACATAAGAGGTCTCATGTTTCAAAACAAGAGCCGAAAACTTCAATATAATTATTTGAATTAAATTAAGCTCTGTTCCGTCTTCAAGCGAATTTTTTTTTCTTTTTTTTTTTTTGGAATAACTTATTCCTAAAATTTATTTTAAGTAAATTCTCTGTTTACAATAAAGAGCATTAATAACATTTACCGACTGAATTTCCGAGAAATTGCATAAAAAATATGCGTCCTCCGACAGGAATCGAACCTGTATCCTACACGGAACTGTCATATAACCTGATGTGCTATGAAGGAAGCGTCTGGTTAGCAAGGTCGAATTACTGTCGGAGGACGTATATTTTCTATGAAATTACTCGGACATTCACGCCGCTAAATATTATTTATGCTAATTTTATTATAAACAGTGCATTTGCTTAAATTTTTGTGTCTATATAAATAACGTGTGACAGTAAAATATATTAAAATAATTGTAGGACTTAGTCCATTTTCATTATATATATATATATATATATATAACCAAATGGATAAATATATGTAAATGTATGAGCGATCGTTCGTATATATATATATATATATATATATATATATATATATATATATATATTATATTATAAATTAATTGATTTAAATTATGGTTTTTTCCGCTACACAGTTCTAACCACGTTTCAAAAAATGGAAGCTAAAAAGCCACGAATTTAATTTTCAATTAAATTAAAGACATTAGTTCCATTTCATCCTCAAGCGAATTTTGGAGTAACTTTTAAAATTACTGGGTTTTAAAACACAGCTAAAATCCCGTTTCCATGGTTACAGATAAATCTACTTCAACTGGACAATGGGTGTCTGGGTTTTCCTTATGTCTGTATCATTGTATCGGTTATTAGCTACATTTTGGTAAGGGGTAGGGATGTATTTTTCAATGAAAACTGACATCCGTTGAATGCATGTCGTCTGGATTTTTTTTTAAATTTATTGTTAACGGCAAAAAATTCTTACGGCATTTTTTTCTATTTGTAAATTTAAAGATTTTCGGGGGTGTTCAGATTAGAATACTTTTTATTTAACTACGATTTGAAATATTCTCATTTTTAATTTTTATTATACTATATTTTTTTTATGAACAGTTAAATGTATTAGAATCCCTTATATTATGTAGGATTATTTTTACATCAAGTATAAGTATGTATATTAGAGTACATTTTTTTTAAGTAAAATTTATGACAATGACGGCAAAAATAGTTACTTAATTTACTGATTTAGTAAACTTTTATTTTATATATATATAAACCTAGTAATATATTATTTCTCATGTAAGTACAAATATATATATATAATTTAAGAAAACAGTGCTCAATGTTAAATAACAGAGCTATTTAAAATATATAAAAAGTCATAATCTCTTAAGCAAAAGAAATAAGTTAATTAGCACCTGCATACCTAGATCCAAACTTCTAATCAAACACGTTGACCCAGATTAGTATAGTCTAGTCGTCCTCGGGGACCACATGTACTAGTATTTATTTATTTATTTATTTATTTATTTATTTAGATAGATAGATAGATAGATAGATAGATAGATAGATACTTTTTGCTACCTTTACTTTATAGCTATTGTTAATATTAAACTATCGCGCATTAAACTTTTTTGCTAATCCATTATTTCCATTATCTTATGTCTACCATTTTTATTATTATTGTTTTCTCTTTTTGTCTTTTTCTTCTAACTTTAGTCTTACTATTACTAACGTGTTTATTTATTTATTTACTTTTATTTGCATGTATTATTTTTATTTATTTATTTATTTATTTGCTCTATTTATATGTTTCTATTTTACTTATCTTATTTTACTTTCATTGATATGTATTATATTATTAGTACTTTAATGTTTATCTAACCATGGCATATTTTATTATTATTGATATCACTACTATTATTTAGTTTATTAATATTAATGTTAATAATATATATATATAACTTTATTGAAGTTCATGAAAAAAATAGAGTTGCCCCCCTTTGATATTCAAACTTTTTATTTCTTATTCATTCTTTTCGATTACAACACCGTCTCTTTAAATTAGAATTTTAAATTCTTATTTCCGCGCTTATTTTCAATCTTAAATGCTAATCTGTGCCTAAATTCAAATCCGAAATTAAACTACAATTCATTTAAATATTTTAAAAAGAATAATAATCCACCCCTACAATAAACAGAAATATTATAGAAGCGGTGTTAACTCAAAAAAAGCACCTGAAGAATGCAGAACTTATGAAAAAGGAGTTGTGCAATCAATGCAAATATATATATATATATATATATATATATATATATATAGAGAGAGAGAGAGAGAGAGAGAGAGAGATAACTAGACTCGTTTTGAAAAACCCTCGAATTTTGATTTGCTAATCAAATCAATCTCGAGGGAAAAAAGGTTTTAAAAAAAGAAAGAGCTACAAACATGAACTTCTGTCGACAAAAAATCGCACAGATGCAGGTCTGAAGCCCAAAGAAAAAACCCGATACGAGTAACAACTAACTAACAAAAAAGAGCTCAATACAACCGTAGTGCAGACCTAGATAAAACCTAGTGAGACAGACAAACCTACCTAGGTTTGTCTGGCTCACTAGGTATATATATATATATATATATATATATATATATATATATATATATATATATATCAGATATTTTGGTATCTGCCTATTATTTCTGTCTGTTTCTATCTATCTATCTATCTATCTATCTATGTTCGTATCGATCTCTACTATTTATGTGCGTTCGGATCAATTAATTTATCTCAGCCTGTTGTATCTATCTATCTGTCGCGGTCTGTTCAAATCTGTCTATCTATCTATCTATCTATATATATATATATATATATATATCTATCTATATATATATATATATATATATATATATATAGTTAGCTAGTCCACTCTATGCTTCTATGTATCTCTTTTCATCTATCTACTATACCCCTCTGCTTGTCTACCTGTCTTCTGCCTGTTCGTTTCTATATTGTTTTTCCATATATCGCTGTGGGCTTGCATCTAATTTAATTATGTGTGTGTTTGTGTGTGCGCGCGTGTGTGTGTGTTCTGTTTAACCAACCCTCTTCGATTACTAAATAAAAAACATACTTGAGGAAGACCGAAGAATATCTCGTTTGAAATACTGTGAAAAAAAAAGTCTTTTGATTCTAGCCCGCATGATCTATGGACAAAAACCACTCTCCATCTTCTGATTTTTTTTTTTTTTTTTTGAACTTTGAACTCTTAATGCTAACAAATTAAGGAAAAATCTGTTTTTCCATTTCGTTCTACAAGGCAGCAACGGTGACGGCGAGTCTTCGAAGATATTAAGAAATAATGCCGGCTATATTCTCAGAGAAATGTTGCTGAACAGTACACAATTCAGGTCTCGTAATATCACCGACTATGGATGTCTCTGAGTGATACCTTCAACCTACACCGTTCCGAATATTGATCAATGTAATTGTCTTGATCAAACAGCTGGTCAGCCTCCTTAATTCTATCGAACCAATCGCGACTTGAAGTGTTTCGCTATAAATGGCGGCTCGTTCTAATCTAGAAATCCAACGTCATTAGTCGTAATTTCATTTGGACATTTGTTTTATCACTGCTATTCCCAAGGTTGCAATTAGCAGGGATGTTTTATGTCGTTACACTGAACAATCCTGTGTAGAAATTATTCAACGTATTAGACAAGATGGATGTGAATATTTGCTTATGGCTGGGAGATGGCCGAAATTCATTGAGAAAAACAGACACCGGGTGGAGTGGGGAAAGCAAGAAGGGTAAAGGAGATGCAAAGCTTAAATACGCCTTATTTATGTAAATCGATTTCTTTTTGAGAACAGCAATTTTCGACTCGTATAAAAGATGCACATGGCCTTTGCATAGGAAAGTATATTTGTAATTCACGAATTCTATTTGCTCTCAAGAGAGTAAATCGCTTTGATTGTGCTGATAATGGTTTTTAACTGTTGCCACAGAGGCTTCCGTGTCTCGACTGATGGCGCCGTTCTATCGTGAATTACGGAGAATTGCCTTAATTCAATCTGTATCGCAAACAAACACTGTTTTCAAGAGAAGCAAAACTAAGAACGTATTGAGCCCCAATGTTTCCTAGACGTTAGCTATTTTGACGTGGTGTTCATCATCACTGCCAGACACGCTTTGGAACGTATCATTCCGTCGGCATAAGAGTCCCCTTTTTATTTGAAAATAAAATGTAATGGTGAATTGTCTAAGCAGAGCGGATCGTCTCTTGTCATTTGTCAGACGATATAAAGAAAATTTGTTCATTGGTGAATGTAAACGGCATATACCAACGACAAGAAAACAAAATAATCGAATTCAGTGTCTTCGACAATAAAACTAAAACTCAGGTGATGTTGAGCTTTAATTTGGAGCCTATAAAATGTTACAATTTTCTTCCAAACCATTTTTCTTTGACAATAGACCAACTAGAATTGAATGAGTAATGAAAAGACAAATGGACGACAATATCAGAAACACATATACAGCCAGAGTAAGCACCTCCACTTTTCGCTGATAAAACGGTGTAGCATGATGAAAAAGTGCACTAAACTTAATAAAAACAAAATTTTATCGTCAAAATGTTTATATTATTAAGAGAAATAACCAAAGTATTTTTTTATTATTTTATTAAATTTTTTAATCTATTCTAGCATGTTCAAAATTTTGGTTAAAATCTTTTTTTTTTTTTTTGCGTCAGCATTCGGCGAAATATTTGCGCTTAGTGTTTTAGCGTATTTTTCCGGTGAAAAAAACACTGATTTGGAAATTCTTGCAAAAATTAAATAATCGTCTGATTTATTTTTTTTTATTTGCAAATGAATTAAATTATTTGTTAATTTTTTTTTATAGAAAATCTTGGTAATTTTTTTTTTATATGTTACCCCCCCCCACACACACACACACACTTACTTAATTTCATGAAATTTTGAGAAATTAAATTTTCACCCGAAAATGTTTTTATTAGTTAAAAGTAGGATTCCTTGGACAATGTAAACCATTCATTTTTTCCAAACTCATTTCCCGAAAATCTGCTCCGAATCGTAAAATAAAAATTGCAGTAAAACTGTGACATTATTTAATTAGAAAAGCTTTTAATTTCTTTTATAAATAAGATATATTAAGGACACTATTGTCTTAAGAAAAAAAACTTCGGTGAATAATGAATTTTTACAAAATTTTTAATAATAATTTATAATATATAAATCTTTTAAAATCCTGCATTACTTTCATCCGGTCAGGTGATATTGTTATTAAGTGAAAACTAAATTTACTAATCAAAAATTAGAAAGTTTAATAAAATCACTTTGCACCAAAATTTAAAAAAATATTTTTTTAATTTTTTTTATGTATATAAAATATTATGTAACGTGCCCATTTTTGAAAATATGGTCTACCATACATAAGATTATCAGAAAATAAGAGCGATGACTATAATCAAGTTAAAGTCAACATTTCTAAATTTAGATTACGAAGAATATTTTCCAATATTTTTAAGAACTTAGTACTTAAAAATTATTTTAAAAAGTGGCTTAACCGTGACTTTCTTAAATTATGTTTTAACAGATAAAGTCTCCGTAGAATAACAATAAAACTGTCAACACCTTATCAGCAATTATCACCGCTCGTTAATTAAGTAAAAAATGGGCGCTGTCGTTTAAAAATCACCACTACTGAAAATCTATTTCTCTATTATTTTAAAGTATTTTTCAAATCAGACTAATTATACTTTAAATCAATTAATATTTTTCAAATAAAGTTTCAGAAAAGTATATTGTATTTTTGGAAGATTTTTTAATTCAGATAATTACATTGCGATGAAAGACAACTAAAAAAGGGTACGAATCAGATATTTTAGAAGAAAAAAAATTAAATATCGATTCCAATTAATATACTTGGTCACAGTGTAATTAAATATTAATCGATCAAATTTTCCTCTGTAAACAATTATTTGATTCAAGGATAATCCAGTATTGGTCGAATAAATTTTAGTTTGTAAGCAATAACTTGGCTAGAGAATAACTAAATATTCTTCGATTAAAATGTTGTCTGTATACACTTACTTGATTCGAGGATAGTTAAATATTGGTCGATTAAATTTTCATCTTTAAGCAATTGCTTGGTATGAGTATAATTAAATATTATTTGATTAAATTTTCCTCTGGAGACAATTACTTGTTCAGAGTATAATTAAATATTAATCCATCAAATTCCGTCTGTAAATGATTACTTGGTTCGAGAATAATTAAAAATTCTTCGATTACATTTTTGTCTGTATACAATTACTTGGTTCGAGGATAATTAAATATTGCTCGATTAAATTTTCGTCTGCAAACAATTACTTGGTTCGAGGATTATTAAATGTTAAATTTTAGTCTCTAATCAGTTACTTAGTCGGAGGATAATTAAATCTTAGTCAGTTAAATTTTCATCTTTAATCAATTGATTGGTTCAAGTATTACTCGATTTAATTTTCCTCTGTAAAAAATTACTTGGTAAGACCATTACTAAATATTGGTCGAGGAAATTTTAGTCTGTCAAAAATTACTTAGTATGAGAATAATTAAATATTGTTCGATTAAATTTTCGTCGGTAAACAATTACTTGGTTCGAGGATAACATATTGGAAGATTAAATTTCCGTCTGTAAACAATTACTTGGTTCGAGGATAATTAAATATTAGTCGATTAAATTTTCTACTTTAACCAGTTGATCGGTTCGAGTATCATTAAATATTGGTTGATTAAATTTTCGTCTGTAAACAATTACTTAGCTCGAGGATAATTAAATATTATTGATTATATTTTAGTTTGTAAACACTTCTTTCTTTGTTCGAGTATAATTAAATATTGGACGATTAAATTTTCCTCTGTAAACAATCAATTTTTCACGGTATAATTAAATATTAGTCGCTTATATTTTCATCTGTAAACAATTATGGTTCGAGATAATTAAATTTTTGTCTGTAAGCGATAACTCATTTCGAGGATAATTAAATATTTTTCGATTAAAATTTTAATCTTTAAACAATTATTTGGTTCGAGGATAATTAAATATTCTTGGATTAAATTTTCGCCCGTAAAAAATTATTTGGTGCGAGTATAATTAAATATAGGTCGATTAAATTTCCATCTGTAAACAATTAGTTGGTTCGAGGATAATTAAATACTGGTCGATTATAATTTAGTCTGTATACAATTACTTGGTTCGAGGATAATTAAATATTATTAATTATATTTTAGTTTGTAAGCAATTATTTGGTTCGAGGATAATTAAATACTGGTCGTTTACATTTGAGTGTATTAGTATTTACGTTTCGAAGATAGGTAAATATTATATTTTAATCTTTATCCATTTACTAATCTTGGGCATTGGTAAATTATTAAACTTTATTTTCTGAGTCTATAAGCGTTTTTACTCGATTCGATGATTGGTAAATATTGCTCGTTTATATTTTCGTCTACTTGGTAGGTTATCCTTTTGGGGTATTCTTACCCACCTTATTATAATGTGTAGTCGGCATTATCTAGGCCCCATCGACAATTTTTATAATTTATTTCCTCTGGGTTCTTCTGGATTAAATAACTACGAATTAAAACAACCTTGGATTGTTATCGTCACAAATTTTCTATTCAATATATATATATATATATATATATATATATATATATATATATATCCAAGTATATGATTGGTGTATACGGAATAAATTCCAATAACCAACAATTACTATTCTTAAAAGGGTGCTCAATACAGAGTAGAGCAGATATAATTATTTATTTTTTTAAAATTATAACATAAATATGTTATAAAATCACTACAAAAATAGCCATTTTGTTCCAACACCTCCAACGCCTTATCAAGTGATGATGTTGAATGTAAAATAAATGGTTTTAAAAATTTCAAATTAATTAACGATTCTTCGCAAGGGGAAAACGCTGTTACAAAAGCTAAAATGACCAAACAAAACACAAGTATAGGAGAATTCAAAAACGAAGTAAGGTTATATTAAGAGCTTTAAAGTTGGGGTTATACTAAAAAAGAATTTATTCTAACCAATAAGTATTAAATTATATGATAAAATTTGATATTAAAAGTAAAAAATTACCAATTTTAAAATCTAAATTTAATCCCTATTAAGTTTAAAATTATAAAATTACTGAGGAGAAAAGAAAAAATACATATGTTATTCAATTTATTATTGAAATTATGTTAGAATAGACGCTAATATCATCTGGTCTTCCCGACAAAATGTATACATTTTAATCCCGAGTGTGTGAGTGGGGTGCTAACCTTTTGCGTAAAACAATGCAAACACACTCAGATTATAACACATAAGCACCCAGATATTTAGATATATACACACACACAAAAAAGTGACGAGACAGGAAACATCTCCACGGCCCTTTATAATATATATATATATATATATATATATATATATATATATATATATATATATATATATATATATATATCTGTCTGCGTGTGTCATTTTGTGCTTATCAAGGCTCACCTAACCAGCAAAACAAATATCTGTTAAGATTATAGAATCAATTGCATTAAGAAATTGTATAGTGTTCTTTACGGTAGCGAATGTTGGATGATTTCCTCAAAGATGAAGAATAGACTCGAGTCGATAAAGATGTGGTCCTACAGAAGGATGCTAAGGATATCATGGACCGAGCATGTAAGCAACGATGAGGTCTTAGATTGGTTACAAACAAGGAGAAGGTTTATACGTAACATCAGAAAGATGCGGCTAAAGTTTCTGAGACACATAATGAGGAAGGAGAGCCTGGAGAATCGGATACTCACGGGTCGAATAGAGGGAAATAGAGACAATGGAAAGCATCACGTGACATAACTGACGAGCTTGAGCAGGTGGATGAGAGAACATGGTCTGGGGGAGGAAGCAAAGGGAAGGAACTTGTTGAGAGCTGCAAAGGATAGAGGGAGGTGGAGTGCTATGATCTGCTATGTCCTGAAAGGATATAGCACATACAAAGAAGTATTTTGAACATGTGGGCCGTGTGGTGCTTACAAGATTCATCAAAATTGACAGCATTCTGGACATTGTTCTCCAATTATTGTTGTCGTATTCTATTCTTTCCCGGATTTGGTAACTTTACTTTCTTGTTTGGTAAAGCATCTTGGACGAATTGACCATTTTCATTGATTGATTAATGTGTTTGTTTTGAGAAATATCAAACGTTTGTTGGGTATTTAAACCTGAAACATATTTTGGATTGTAAGAATATTTTTTTTCCGCGAGTGGATATCGGGCAAGTTTAATCTTCGTACCAGCAAAAAAATCGTTTCAAAAGGAACGTTTTTCCCTGGACACCGCTTTTATACAGCCGACACTCCCCCGGCATTGTTTATAGTTTTAAAAGGCGATTATTATTATTTTATTAAAAATAAACATATTTATACATTTTCTTTGTTATTTAGAATTTACAACAAAATTATTAAACACTATTCACTAGATAAGTTTATATTTATAAAATTCTAAAATTGCGAATCAACTAATACAATGCAATGTTTATCATTCACTATTTTATGAAGAAATAAGTATGAAAAATTTTTATTCATAAATTTATAAAAATTACCAAATTATAAAAATATGTGAACCAATTATAATTAAATCCTTATTATTTACCATTTTATAAAGTTCGAATTGATTAGCAATTAGCCGATGTTTTGCCAACCATTCCAAAGAACACACTTTGCCAGCTTCGTCAATTACTTTAGTCAAGGTTCTTAGAGACCACTCTTCATTTAAGGTTTCTTCATCTGTCAGCACTTGGCTGTAAATCAATAATCTATTGGCAGATATTCTCGGTATTTTTAGAAAAATTAGCAACGATTTTTAAAAAAAAATTTAAATTAAAAAGTAGGAAGTGGGGTACCCAATAATTGCTAGTTTCTGGCCTTAGATTTTTATTGATTAGGTCCCCTTGATATTCGATCACGAATATAAAACAAAAAAATTGGAAAATTTAAAGAAAAAGCAATCTGATATACTAAATAATTTAAGATGAAAATGGATAATGTCCGGAAAATTCATATTTATTTAAATTTTCTTGATCTATAGTTTACAGATATTTTTATAACATTATTCACAAATACTTGTTTTCAAAGTTATTTATTTCAAAGGCAGTAATTAATAAATATTGCATTCTATTTGGCTCATATACTTTAAATATTTTATAAGATATTTCTTTTTAAATTTATTTCTGTAGAAAATGATAAATAATAAATATCGCATTGATTGCCATATTTTTTTGATCTTGTAATTAAATATTGTCGAAGGAGTCTCGTTAGTAGTCATAGCGGTGTCAGCAGGAAAACTGTCCTTTTGAAACACCGTTTTTACTTGAAAATAAATATTGCCGAGGGAGTCTCGGTAGTATAAGGTAATAGCGGTGTCAACAGAAAAACTGTCCTTGTGAAACAACGTCTTTCTTAAAAATAAATATTGTCGTGGGAGTTTCGGTAATATACAATAATAGCGGTGTTAAGAGAAAAACTGTCTTTATGAAACACCGATTTTTTTCGGGTACGTAGGTTAAACTTTACTGAATATTGAGTTAATAACCTTTTGAGAATAACAGTGATTTTTCTAGATACAACTCCTACTATTTAACCTATAGATGGGGGTCTCCATACCCTTTCCAAGTGTATTTGCACGTAAGGGAATGTAACAAACGCGATTGGATTTCGAAATCGGCTCTCTAATTTCTCATTGCACCACCCGCACATCCAGCCACAAATTTGCATAAAACATGACACTATCACGTGGTACCGATAATGCAACGTAAATAATGCTGTAGACAAAGTGATAACTGTATCTGTCTATATTTCTAAGATGAGGTATTATGTACACTATTTACATTGTTCGGACTAACGTCATCTTTGTTATCATATTTATTACAGCGTTTCGGCCGTTGTACGCTCGGGCCTTCTTCAGGTGGTTGAAATGTTGAACTGATCCCTTTATTTCGCTCACTGGGGTAGACTGTTCTAGTCAGTGCGATGTTTAATTGATGTCAGTTATCAGTTATCTCCTGTTAATTCCCCTCTCCAAGTTCTCCATCGCCTTAACCAGATATTGAATTCACACATTTTGGGTCCTGTCACTGGATCTAACTAAAGTCTTTATCCCCTGTGCCATGTGTCCTTGAGGATAACTCTATTACAGAAAATGTTACAGATATTATTAAAAAAATACAGCAAAATGTTTTTTTTTATTTTCCTTTTTTTTAAATTTTGCTTCTTTTTTTTTTTAACTTTTTCTTAAAATTTTTCTTGTATTTAATCTCTTTTAAATATTACTGTTTGTTTTATTTGTTTGAGTTTTTTTTCTTTCTTTTCTATTTTTTTTTTTTTTTTTTTTTTTTTTTTTGTTATTCCGTATAAGAATAATAGAGTAGTTCATGTAAGGATTTTGATTACTTTGTAAATTCGCTTTCTTGGTCTTTTGGTTATTGACAAATGCTTTTTTCCCCCCATCTCTTTCCGCGTTTGTTTCTTCATCTTCCCCACTTTCGCCCTCGTTTATTCTCCCCTTCCATCTTTTTTGTACTCCCTTCTTTCCTTCTTTGAACCCTCCTCCTTTCTCTTCCCTGCCTAATGTTGTCTTTCCGTGGGGCCAGACCAGGAAATGTGTAAACAGTTACACATTACCGCAAGCGACATAAAAACAAATTCAAACAGACGTTCCCCTGATTTTCTTCATTTTCTTCCTGTCTTTTTGTCATGTCCTTAAGCGATTGCGGTAAAACTGCAAGTGTTGACCGACGACGTCCTTCGCTCGTCTAACTGACAAGCCTGACGTTTTGATTGCCTCGGTCGGCAGCGATCAGAACGACGGAAGTTGGCGGGAGCTTAAGACGACGACGATCCGAGCGTCTAGCCACAACCGCTCGGCTCGCTTAACGACCTGTGCTATCAGACGACGAAGACGATCAATCATTTCTCCCTCCGATGTCTTAGGCCACAACGAGAGATTTGTATTTGCTGAGTTCTTGAAAGTTGAGTCGCGCATTAAAGACATGTCGAACAAACAGCGGTCAGATTCTATGACAGCGTCGACATTTGTCAGGGATTATTTCTCCTAATACTCTCAAGATGGCTGCCAGTCACAGTAGCCAAACGTCGAAAAGTGTTAATAAGACTGTGAGAAACTCTCTATCTCCCTCTCTCTCTCTCTATCTTTCTTTCTCTCTCTCTCTCATGTCACTTCAAAAAGTGTTTTGCCACGGCTCTCCACTACCTCCTCAATTTGTGTTACACTTTCCTACCGCTGTCATGTAGCTCCCCTGTGCCTTTTCTATAAATCATATCGAGAGGGGATATTTTAAAATGAATTTTACCTTAAACTATATAATACATACAATAATCTTGCTATATATTTAGAGATTCTTGATAAAATCCGAAGAATCTGCAATGTTATTGATCTTGACACGGCATCTCGGCTTTAGTCATTTTACCACCGCCATAATGTAGCTTCCCTGTGCCTTTTCGATAAATACTTTGAAGGTAATTTTTCCGATGAACTATCCTTTATAGTACCTAGACTTCAGGAATTTTAGCGCAGATATTAACCCTAGAAAACTAACCATGGGTATATAGTACCCAGCGCAAATTTTCCTATTTTTAATTAGAATTTTCAGAACCTGATTTTCTTACCTAAATAATGTTTTTTCAGTTCCTATTAATGTTAACTCAAAGTACAAAGTCTGAAGTGCCTGCATGTAAAATATTTCAAATAAAGATTTATATTTTTTTTTTTTTTTGATATTTTCAAAATCGGTATGATATACCCATGGTTAGTAGTGGTGTAACTTTAATTGATGGTTAGTGTTCTAGGGTTAAATTGGTGACAAGGTCCCATCATTTTAGAGTTGAAATGGCTAGATGCAACCGTAAGTTCTATGCTAACAGTTTCTTCGATCACACTTCTCACTTGTGGAACTCTCTTTTGGCTTCTTGCTTCCCAGTCAACTTTAATCTTCGAAAATTTAAATGCAATGTTAATGGTTATCTTCCGTCTCTTTATTCATTAATTGTTCTTAATAATGTTTTCATTTTCTCATATTCTTACGCAGAGTAACTCCACTGCGTCTTAGTAGCTTTATTGCCTTGCTTGGGGTGAAATGATTAAGATAATATTAACAATAATACTTGCTCTATTATGACTCCTCTTTCTTTTTAGGGGTATGTTCTTCTTTACGGCAGCGAATGTTGGACGATTTCCTCAAGGATGAGGAAGAGACTCGAGGCGATAGAGATGTGGTTCTACAGAAGGATGCTAAGGATATGATGGACCGAGCATGTGAGCAACGATGAGGTCTTAGAGAGGTTGCAACCAAGGAGAAGGCTTATACTTAACATTAGAAAGAGGCAGCTGAAGTTTCTGGGACACATAATGAGGAAGGAGGGTCTGGAGAATCTGATAGTCACAGGTCAAATAGAGGGGAAGGGAGACATGGGAAAGCAGCACGTGACATACCTGACACGCTTGAGCAGGTAGCTGACAGAACGTGGTTTATGGGTGGAAGCAGAGGGAAGGAACTTGCTGAGAGCTGCAAGGAATAGAGGGAGGTGGAGAGCCATGATCGCTTACGTCCTGAAAGTACATGGCACATAAGAAGAAAGATGTTTCATTCATTTACACAAACTAGTCAAATTAATTGTTCGCTTTTTACCGTTGATGTGTCCTTTGAGCGTTAAACTCTCCAAGCCTTCCTTTGTTATTCTGTATCCTGCCTCTTTCTAATAGTTATAGTTAGTTTCCTTGTAGTCTCTATTCTTTTCAGACTCTCCTCATCTGCCTTACTGTCCTGGGTAAGACGATAAACTACGTCCAACAGCAAGGCCTCTGATCAGGAGGTTTTGAGGAGCGTGGAACCACCTCTTAATTGCTGGTGTTCCCAGGTCCACCCTGACCCGGGGTGGTAGCACCTGTTAGGATCCCAGCAATGGGCAAATAGTTAACCCCCAAACTGGTGTCAAAACACTATGAAAGTGTAAAAATACTTTTTTAAATTGAGAAATACTTTATAAAAAATTATTACCAGCAATACATTTTTAAAAAAAATATTACCAGTAATACATTTTTGAAAAAAAAAAAAAAAAAAAAAAAAAAAACATTACCAGTTACACATTTTTGAAAAAAGAAATAAAAATAAAAATATTACCAGCTATACCTTTTTGGAAAAAATATTACCAGTGATACATATTTGAGGGAAAATTATTACCAGAAATAGATTTTTGAAGAAAAAAATATTACCATGAATAGATTTTTGGGAAAAAATATTACCAATAATGAAAATCTTGTCGGCATTAAATAACCCATTGAATTTGATATGCGGTAAAACAAAACAAACCAAACCAGATCAATCATCTGCCTTAAACTACTTGAAGGCTGTTCTCTGTGTCCATTAGTAGATGGTCGAACTAAATATCGAAGTCTTCAAGTGTTTGACGAAAATAATATTTATAAAACAAATGGTGGGTAGTTTTCATTATTCCAACACCAATACATCATACTTATTATAAAACCCAGGTTGTGTGTGTGTGTGTGTGTGTGTGTGTGTGTGTGTGTGTGTGTGTGTGTGTGTGTGTATATATTCGATGTGGATTTCGTTTATACATTCGATTTTTCAACCGATTTCAACAAAACTTCACAGGAACGCGTAAAATTACCTTGCGATGGTTCTGACAGCGCCAAAATTTGGAAAAACACAATTGTTTTTGGAAGAAATCAATTTGAAAACACGATTAAGAGTCATCGCTTTCGCGGAACGAAAGGGGGACAACTCATATCGAGTTATACTTATTATAAAAACCCAGGTTGTTTGTGTGTGTGTGTGTGTGTGTGTGTGTGTGTGTGTGTGTGTGTGTGTGTGTGTGTGTGTGTGTGTGTTAGTTTATATATGGGATCGGATTTCCTACATTTTTCAACCGATTTCAACAAAACTCTTTTGGCAGGTAGTGTTTCTTATTGTCTTGCACACTTTTTTCTTTATTTTTACATTCAGAATGCTTTAAAAATTCCATTTACAAGACAATTGTTTATAATAAAATTCTATTCAATCGATAGACTCATAACGATTGAAAACAATGTTTTTGTTTGAGTTTGGGTTTGACCAATTCGTAAAAAAAAAAAAAAAAAAACTAATTAAGACATGCATGTCCGTCAACCTTAAACAATAATTTTTGTCAATTTTATTTTTCAGTCTTTATGATGGTCGATACTTGATCTATCTCTTACTGTTACATCCCTGGACAACGCCGGGCTCTACCTTTTTTTATATATTATATATATATATATATATATATATATATATATATATATATATATATATATATATATATATATATATCACCTGGTTGATACTCCTCCCCGATCTTTTGAATATGAATAGAGGTTTATCCTTATTTCCTTTTTAGGATTAGGTTTCCAGCTCCTTCTAAAATCTTCTTATTCTCTTTCACTCCCAGTAGCGTCTTAGTGGCATTATCGCCTTGCTTGGTTGAATTGATTAAAAATACATACATACACATGGCACAGTGGTTAAAGGCGTTAGTTAGATCCAGTTACAGGACCCAAAGAGTGTGAGTTCAATACCCGGTTAAGGCAGTGAAGAACTTTCAGAGGGAAATTAGCAGGAGATAACTGATAACTGACATCCATTAGACATGGCACGTGGAACTAGAACAGTCTACAGTAAGCGAAATAAAGGGTTCAGTTCGACATTCCAACCACCTGAAGAAGTCCGGGGCGTACAACGGCCGAAATGTTGTAATATGGTGACAAAGATGAGGACAGTAGTCCGAATAATGTAAATAAAATACATGTATAAAAATATTCTGTGTTTAGGCGACAAAAGTTCTTTAAGGCAAATATTATTAAAGATAACATATATTTTGAGTCGATTGATTTTAATGAGCTACTTTACCAAATTATGAATAATTCTTCTCGGACAGGAAGAAATTCCGTCAGAAATTGCCGGAATATCATTTCGGACAATTTCTAACAATTTCTGACTTCAGAGTGAGCGATCGTTGGTGATGTCTTCCCACCTCTAGATGTCCATCGGCCTTATGTCCCGTTTGTTGACCTCCTTGAAGCAAAGATTAGGTCACCCGCGTTCTCTCTTACCGGTGACCAGTTCCCCATACAGAGGGACGTTCAGAGTCGACTGTTTCTTTCTGTGGTTTGTCGTCGCAGTGAGGTGCTGGTATGTCCCTCTCCAGGGCGATGGCCTGGGCAGAGTTTTAGGACAGATCGACGGTTGTCCTTGCAGCATGTCTCCCCTCTCCATTCCCCCTATCTTCTCGCTTGTGAAATTCTCTTCTGGCTTCAGTCAAGTTGATCTTCAAAAATTTAAATGCAATGTCAACCGTTATCTTTCATCTTCTTAGTTTCTATTCTTTTATTGTTCTTGCCCCTTTTCTTACATTCTTTCTCATTCAGTACCTCCTGTTAATTAGTGGTTTTGTTACTTTGCTTGGAGTGAAAATGATTTTTTATATATATATATATATATATATATATATATATATATATAAACATATTAAATCTAAATTTAATTAAATTTTCTGCATTTGCCCTCAACTGGACAACTTTGTTTACCTCTACAATTACAGGACGGTTCAATACCAGGTTTGTTCTTTATCCCATAGAACTTATTTAAAATATAGTGATTATGAGAGTCGATAATTTTGTACATGCTATTGGTGTAGGACTAGCTAATTTTAATCATTTTCCTGTTGAAGATCTTACTTAGTGGGTTGTTTCTATGAAAATATTTATTTATTAGCTTTAGAAATAATGTCAGATATTAATATTTGACAGTTTTCACAAATAACATGTACAAAATTATCAACTCTCATAATAACTATATTTTAAGTAACTTCTATGGGATAAACAACAAACCTGATATTGAACTCTCCTGAGGAGTGAACGAAGTAATTCCCGGAGGGTCCCTTCTACAAAACACTGGAATCGGGATGCTCAAGGTAGCATCAATCAGCTAAGTGACACGCCTTTCCCCTGTATTAATTCTACAGGGTAGTCCGAAAGTCTTGTCACCCCCACCCCCAAAAAATAAACGTAATGAGGGCAAAAGAAGAATAAGTAATACGGTAATACAAACCACATGTACTGAATCCAGTTTATTCACTTTCATAGATGCCGTCACACATCAAGAAGGTCTGTATGAACACCATCATTTTTGTACCAGCCGTCTGAAATAGAAAAAATATTATATATATATATATATATATATAGATATATATTTCGGATACGGACCGCCCTTATATATATATATATATATATATATATATAGGACGATATACAATTCAACATGGTCTATGTTAATTATGTTCTATAAATATGTCCTGAAGATGGTCTATTAGACCGAAACGTCCGACGTTGACATTAAAACAGCATAATCGCATATTAGGATTTTTGTTTATTTTTTCAGTATATTTTTCTTCATACTGTCGGATCCATATCCATATATTTGCTTACATATATATATATATATATATATATATATATATATGTATGTGTGTGTGTGTGTGTGTGTGTGTGTGTGTGTGTGTGTGTGTGTGTGTGTGAACTTATAAGAATTATTTAAATTAGTAGTATTTCAAATAATCTTATATTAACAACGATTCATTTATTTCCAATATGAGAACCGTTTGTCTGATGGATCAAAATAAAATAAAGATATGTTTTAATTTGCTTGATTATCGCAGATTGATCGATTTTCCTGAAAGAGAAAATCAATAAATGCAATAACCATTTTGAAAAAAAAAAAAAAATTCTGTTCAGTTATTGATAATTATCAAGTATTAATTATTTTTCTTAATATTTCTTTTGAATCCCTTGCTTTCGTTTCGTCCCAGATTTCATTTTATCACTTTTGACATTCGAACCCCAGTGTCTTCCTTATTTTTCAGATTTCGAAAACACTTTTTTGCTTCAAAAGCTGGGCAAGATTCCAAAATAAAAATTTGATCCAATTAATTAACCTAATTTGACATTTATTGGCTTAATTTTCTTCTCGGTGTTTCTTCGTTCCCAGAGTGACATTTCATTGCAATAGCTTCATTGTCCAAAGAAAACCGTTTCAATTATTGAAATGAATATAATTGGATTGTGTCTTTTGAAATTATGAGGACGATTTCATAAGAGAATCGCATAATTTGACTGTTTTACAAATAACGTTCCATACAACACAAGAGATGTTCAAGTACTGTTGACTCACGAAATTTATAGACAAAATTTTGAAATAAATAAAATTATTATTTGATAATTTCGTCTTCCATTTTTATGTGCTCTTTCCTTCCGGAAATTGTCCAACATGGTTCCTATCCACTCTAGTAATGTCTAATATCCTTCCAAGTTCAAGTACTGCCAACCATTTATACAAGATCATCAGGTAGGTTACTCGAGTTTTCCTTGGTCTCCCTAGCCTTCAGTACGTCCTGTGGACGACAAGTATCCTTCTAATTCCTATTTTCCTTAAAACTTCCTCGTTGTTCATATGTTCCATCCATGGCATTCTCAGTATCCTTCTGTAAAACCACATCTCCGTTGCCTCAATCATCCTCTTCGTCCAAGAGGAAATTGTCTAACTCGCAGTCACGAAGGAGAATCGATATTACATAGATTAATAGATAATGCCTGTTCCCTAACAAAACACTCTAATCTACTATAACCCAATCCCACACTTGACCCCTTCGCTCTTATTGCGATCTTCAGTTTTCTTTCATGATCATAAGATGACGGCTATAAAGTTAGGGGTTGATTGGGTTAACAGGTGCAGTGAACGAACCTGAAACCCTTCATCGCAAACCTCTCCATAACTACACGTAGCTGACAAAAAAAATCCCGTAACACTGTGTATATATGAATTTAATTTAATTTCCCCTTCTGTATACTTCTGAATAAGTTGTTCTGTATAGACACCACCCCCACCTAATAATATTTATTTATCATTCAAATACTTTTGATGATAATAATAATGATCATTGTCTATATTTTTGAGATGAGGTTTTGTAACTATTTATATTGTTCGGACTGTTGTCCTCATTTTTATTCCTGCATTCACGGCGTTTCGGCCGTTGTACGCTCCAGCCTTCTTCGGGTGATATTCAGGTTACAAAGTAAACATGACCCAGTGGATAAACTCGTTGGTTGACTGATCCTAAAATAACTTGACCCAAAGCATTCCGAGTTCAATCCCTGGCCACAGCGGTGAGAGCCCCAAAAAATGGACAGTTATCAAGGAGAATTAAGTGAAACTGGGATATACAAAGGTGTAACTAGAACAATCTACCCCTGTGGACTTAATAAAAGTTTCGTTTCGAAATTCCAACAGATATCACCTGAAGAAGGCCGTAGCGTACAACGACTGAAATGTCATTCATAGCCTTTCTTTTAATGATTGTTTTAGACTCATTACTCAATAAATGGTTCTCCTTCGTTTTCTGAACAGAGAAAAAATCAAATTGTCAATGTCGTCTGTTCCGTCTTGTGTTTGTGTTTCATGTGCATGTCTCATTTATCCGTCAGTCACAACTTATGGGCAGTTTTTAATCATATATTTCCCGCCTACTTTTTTTTGTTATTGCTAGCGTCTGCGTTTTATTTCCTTTAATGTAAAGATTTACTTTACATTTTGTAGAATCTTGTTATTTTTTTCTGTTAAGGTGCATGGCTTTCATGTGGTACGTCCTCTTCAAAATAAAAGTGTCGGCCATTTATTTGCCTGTCGCCGTCATTCCAGGCCTGGCAGACGACAATGTCAGCTTTGTTGTTCCATAAAGAAATTGGCGCCAATGTCTCTGGCATTCGAACATGTACAATCATAGTTGTCTTTGACTTTCAGCATTACCCGCATGCTGACCTCCAAATATCTTCCTTCGTCTCGGCCATCACCTAAAGTGATGACCTCACCCATCCGTAACCGGACACTTTCAACAGAACGAGAAGCAACCATCCAGAGAACTTAAGTAGATTATGTTCGATTACTTTTTAGCTATTCTTGGCTCTCGTCAACAGGAAAATCTATTTTGAAAACAAAACCAAAAAGAAAAACAAGCGAATAAATCAAGCAAAGAAAATGCGGTAAATAGAGGCCCTTAGACTTTCTCCTTCCTCGCCATGTGCTGGCCACCTTTTTCGTCAGTAATGTTGGTTGATTTTGTTCTTCTCTCCGGTTCGATTCCTTTCCAGCGACGATTGCATTTTCTTTTCTTGTACAAGCCAAACAAAACATTCAATCGGACATGACTCTTTTTTTATTTCTCGTCTCAACTATAGAAAAATAATAATAATAATAATACATTGACAATTCTTCGACATTATATTGTCCTGACTCATAACCTAAAACGGTCTTTATATTACAAAAGCTTTTCTTTGTATAAAGTTCCTGCAATTTGTTCTAACGTAACTTTTTTTTACGATTCTTATGAAGGGAACAGGAGGAAGAGAGCTTTTCTTTCGGCCAGATTCAAACGGACAAAGATAAACCGACAATTATGTCGGCAAACAAATGGATTAGAGGCTCGGACTGAGGAATCGGAGAGCCGAGTTCGAATTCCAGTCGAATCCATTACATTCACTTACGTGCTAATACCCTTGGGAAAGCTATGAATCCTCTTCTTCTCACTCCACCTATGGGTAAATAGCAAGACAGACCGAGTTCTATTGCCTTGAATGTCATCTGGTCTACCGCAGAAAGAAATGGCAACCTACTGCGGGAAAAAATCTGCCTCGTCAGTCATTTATTTAAAGATACATGATCGCCTACGCGTATATCACGCATGGCACATAACTGACTGAAAGTCAAAAAAGGACTTAGAAATTATAAAACAATAGACAAGAAAAGAAAAATGGTATAGGAAGATTGTGTAATGTCAATATTTAAAACTTTGGATTTTACCAGTGTATTGCATAGTTGTGTATTGAGATTTGCTTTAATGAATTCTAATACTTTTTAAAAATTCTATAACATTCTAGCATATTTTTTTTAATTCTATAAAATTCTACTTTTTAAAAATTTCTAAAATTCTAAATAAATAAATGAGCAGTACTACAAAAATAACTAGACGATATCCCTAGACATAGGCAGTGGAACATATACACCTGATGAAGGCCGGAAAGCACAACGGCCGAGTCATTGTCATAACAACAAAGATAAGGCCAATAGTCCGAATATAGTTTAAATTTCTGCCTTCAACTACAGATAAAATGTTCTGCTGGTCGATCTTTTTTATATAGAAATGTATCGCTGGTATTTTTACTATTAAAATATATTTTTATACTTTCATGGGTTTTGTTTTTTGGGGGAGGAGGGTCTCACTATTTGCCCGTATGTGGGACCCTAACAGGTGCTACCACCACGGGCCAGGCTGGACCTGGAAAACAGCAATTACGATGTGGTTCCAGGCTCCCCAAAAACTCCAATATCTAGATCGATCAGAGGCTTTGCTGCCGGATGGAGTTTATCTTCATGCCCAGGACTAAATCAGGAAAGTTGTCTTGATTTAATGAAAATAATTTCAAGGGCTATTAAATAATACTTGGAACGGGATCGACCAAAAACTGAGAACAACGGTAGACAAGTTGCCATCCAAGGATATAGAACCCGGTCTGTCCTGCTATTTACCCATAGTATTCATACCTTTCCCAACGTTATTAGGACGAGAGTAAATGCAGTAGATTTGACCGGAATTCGAACTCTGCTCTCCGATTCCTCAATCTGAGCCGCTATCCATTACTCCACCGGGCCTACCTCGCTAGACACGGTGGAGTAATGGATAGCGACTGAATAGTGAGTTCGATTCTCGTATGCTCCATATTTTCGTGATTGTTATTGCAATTGTTTACAGACATGTTATTGTAAGAAATATATATATATATATGTGTGTGTGTGTGTGTGTGTGTGTGTGTGTGTGTGTGTGTGTGTGTGTGTGTGTGAGTGTGTGAAAAGTGTATATATATATATATATATAATTATTTATATATTATATGCATGGTACTTATTAGAAAGCGCTCAATATATATGTATATATATATATATATATATATATATATATATATATATATATATATATATATATTGCGAGGGAATATTGCATGAAGACTTTTGTGAAAATAACTATGATTTTTCCAGATACAATTCCTACTATTTAACCCATAGCGAGGAGACCGATAGATGGATTCTTATTCTGAGTCGCTATCCGTTACACTACCCAGACATCAGCGCGTTCTGACGACTGAGGAGCGATAAGTGGTTAGATAATTCTCTATATTTTTTTCTCTTTCTATCCAATAGCAAAATGTCTCAGCGATAAAGCTTTAAGAAGTACTATTCACGATAGTTGCAATCGAACTGTTTTACATAGGCTTAAATTGATCTATTTTGTTATTGCAATGTAGAATTTATCGAGAATTGCTCTAATACAATGATCTCTGCTAATCGTTAACAATGTGTATTGGAGCGTAAAAGCCAATGTTTAATCTTTTCAATGCACTACAGAAAAGATAGAGAAATTTATTGAGAAAATTTGTTAAGGCTTAAAGTTTATTTAATCTATACTCGGCCAGGTGCGTGACGATGGGAATAAAAAAAGCAGGTAATCATTTCAATTGAACCATAAAAATCCTTGGATAATTTTGGACAAAAGGTTCCTTTAACAGGTTAATTACAAATAGATCAGGTGATTTAGAAAAGATTAAACAAATTCGTTTAGCGAAGGAGGAAAAATAAATAAATGAAATTTAAAACGAATATTGCTTAAAACATCCTAAAACCTTTTCTTGTTTTTCATACTTGGATATTGATTGGTAAAACTTGATTGTTTCCTCTTAAAATTTATTGATGTCTGTCTATATGAGGTATTGTAACTATTTACTCTATTTACATTGTTCGGACTGTTGTCCTCGTCTTTATTATCATATTCACGACGTTTCGGCCCTTGTACGCTCCGGCATTCTTCAAAATCTGTCTATATTTCTGAGGAGGGGATATTGCAACTATTTAAACTATTTGCAATCCTCGGACTGTTGCCCTCATACTTATTCCCATATTCACGATCTTTCGGCCGTTGTACGCCCCGGCTTTCTTCAGCTGATATTAGTTGGAATTTCGAACCAAACCCTTTATTTAATCCACGGGGGTAGATTGTTCTAATTCAACGTTCCATGCCTTTTTACATCTCAGTTTTAGTTAATTCCCCTTGATAACTCAACTCTCCAGGCTTTTTGTTCTCTCCGCTGTGGCCAGGGTTTGAACTCACAACTCTTTGGCTCAAGTCACTTTTGGATCAAAAAATTCCAACAAATATACAGTGTAACCCGGATATAAGAGAGTTGTCGGGACCGGAAAAGAAGTCTCTTATATCCGGGTTTGGTCTATTTTATATACATTAACACAGGCTCTAATTTGGGACCAGAAAAAATCTCCCTTATATCCGGGTTTCTCTTATATCCGGGTTTCTCTTATATCCGGGTTTCTCTTATATCCGGGTCTCTTATATCCGGGTTACACTGTACAACGTACAACGACCGAAATGTTTTGAATCTGACAACAAAGATGAAGACAATAGTCCGAACAATGTAAATAGTGTAAATTGATGTCTATGTTTGACACAAGGCCAACATGTGTGATACCTAATAAAGAACAAGTATCAATGGCCTTCAGAACTTACTAACTTAATCCTGCTCCACAATGGATCATCATTTCCAATAGTTAATTACTCATATCTATTTTTTATTGATTGATAGATTCGTTTTCTACGGCTTATCAACCCTTTGCAGGTTATTTAAAGCCAGAAAATATTTTTAGATTGTAAGAATTTTGTTTTGAGATAACAATGATTTACTGATACACGTTTTACTAATTAACCCATATCTGGGGAAGAAGGGGTGGATTTATACCCTTCGTAAGAGTATTTGAGCCTGTGAATATAACGAAAGCAAAGAAATTTGAAACCCGGACCTCTGATTAACTATTCCGAGCCATTATCCATTACACTACCAATGCTTACTGCACCTGGTGTTCTTAAGTAGTCACTTATCTAGGTATTGACCAGGCTCGACGTTGCTTAACTTCGTTGATCGTACGGGAACCAATGTTTCAACGTGACGTGTCCGTAAGAGTTTTTAATCTGTCATTATTTCTTTAGAAATTATATTTAATAAGTAAACGTGTTCGAGTAAACATCTTTCTTTTTTCTTAACAGTGAAATTAAGATCTACCGGCCTGTGCACTGGAAAGTCTTAATAAAGAAAATGTGCCATGGAACCTAACAAGAGACGTGCATTTCTTAAAATGGGAGTAATTGATATTTGCTGTGTGGTCTGTCGTGGCTGAGCGGATATTTTGTCCTCTCGAAACTATGGAGGTGTCTTACCCCGTAGACTCCAACCCAGCAGCGCTACTATACCCACACTCTTGCACGAAAGAGAGGGGATTAGGGTATATCGAGGCCAGCGTGATAATGGTCATGAGCAATTTTTGTCCTTGCTTTATAGGTACGGGTATGGACTCCTCTTTCAACTCATACTACCACGGCAGTGAAATAGATACATTTCCCGTCGCTTGTAAAACGTTTTAATCTATTTGCGGTAAAATGTTAAGAACAGCATGCGCCATAGTTTTTAATGTAGAATTGTTCTAAATATTTTTTTTTTAACGGCCGAGACCGTTGCGTTCATTTTCGCGCAAATACCCCTCAATAGTTATGAATCCAACTCTTCTTCTCCCCCCCACCACTTTACTAGAGGGTCAATAATAGAGTAGTTTGGTCTTTCTAGCTTTGGTTAGCAGTCAGTCTTCTTTCTTAGGTGCTATACGTGATACACGGTTGAACGACCTTATCGATTCATGATTGTCTCTTATTCCCGTAATAGGTTGCCGTTACTTTCTTCAGTAGACTGGTTGCCAACCAAGGCTATTGAATCAAGTCTATACTGCTGTTTAATCCATCGCTGGGGCGAGACGAGATTGATTCATACCTTTTCCGAGTCTTGGGAAAAGCCCCCCGGTTGTAAATAAATAAATAACTTTACAAATATTATAATATAATAAAATAAACAAAAAAACTACAGTATAACCTGGATATGAGAGAAACCCGGATACAAGAGAAACCCGGATATAAGAGAGATTTTCTCTGGTCCCAAATTAGAGCCTGTGTTAATGTATATAAAATAGACCAAACCTGGATTTAAGAGAAACCCGGATATAAGAGACTTCTTCTCCGGTCCCGACAACTCTCTTATATCCGGGTTACACTGCATAAGAATAATGGATGATTAAAAGTAAAACAATCCTTTACTTTACATACGACATTGCTTTCTTTTGAGCAAAAAAAAAACATGTCCGTTTACCTGACATCAGCATTCATATATATATATATATATATATATATATATATATATATATATATATATATATATATATATATGTAAGCAAGAAAAATATATAAAAAAAAAAACAAAATAAAAATCTTTATATACAATTATGCTGTTTTAATGTTAATATGTCAACGTCTGACGTTTCGGTCTAATAAATATATATCCATCTCACGCACGGTAAATACTAGACCTGGTTTCTTTAATATTTCCCCTTTTTCTAGCGAGATTAATGCTCGACAAACGTACATATAAATTTTAGTTCAAAATAGAATTCTTTTCATTTTTCATTCAAAATACTCAAAATTTTAGGAATACGTTTTCACAGCGTCGCCCACGTGACGACAACGTGACCATGTTTTAAACGGAGCGCTGATATTATAAAACTTTCAGTTATTTGTTTGGATAAGTCTTGTTCTAATGTACATCGTCTTTGTCATATTGTATTGATAATGTTATATTTATGAATATGTCCTGAAGATGGTTTATTAGACCGAAACGTCAGACGTTGACATATTAACATTAAAACAGCATAATTGTATATAAGGATTTTTGTTTTGTTTTTTTTCCGTATATATTTTTCATATATATATATATATATATATATATATATATATATATATATATATATATATATATATAAAACTTCAACACTAATATTCCATGGGGATTAAAATTTAAATTAAATTTTAATCCCCACCTTCACTTTTTAGGCTTGTTCTTCTCTCGTCTGCTACCCCTCTCTAGAACTTTCTTTTACCTCTCACATTCGTCCCCCTCTCTCATGCATTTTAAACTATTTTTCTCGTCTGAAATTTTATTTTTAATTCCTGGAGCTATTTTTTCATGGATTCTATTCTCTTGGGCGTTCGGTAAACAAGGTCGAATTTACTGCTTATGGCCGATCGGTAAGGCACGTCAGCGTAAATGACGGTTCCGTATAGGATGCAGGTTCGAATCCTGTCAAAGGACGAATATTTTCTATGAAAATTTCTCGGACATTCAGGCCGGTAAATGTTGTTTAATACTGTTTATTATAAACAGATCATTTACTTAAATACTTGTATCTATAAAAAAGAACGTTAAACATAAAAAAAAATGTCTTTAATAAATAAATTGTCGGACTTTGTCCATTTCTTAATATATATATATGTATATATATATATATATATTCAAATGGTAGTCATAGTTGTGAACCTACTTAGTTCTTAAGCATTTAATGCAAATAGAAATAATTATATGAACTTATGTACAATAATATGTAAATAACATTTATACACTTAGGTTTCAAGTATTTGGTGGGCCTAAAGTGTAGTAAACAAAAATGTAATGCAAGCTATAAAACAGCAATGAAATACCACATTCGTCAGTTATGTCAAAATCCATGTCTTTTCAGTTTAAATGCATTTAAATATGGTTATTTGTCGATACCTTGAAGCAGAGGTCGCTATACGTCGTTTCTTTGTGGTTTTAAAAGGTGTTGACGCTTTAAACAAAGAAATCTAGCAAAGTTAAAAGTCATTTTCTGGCGCGATTACAAAATATATAAAGATTCGTTTCCATGATATGGCGTACTATATATGACCATAACACCAAAATACATTTTTACTCCCTGTCATCACCAGAAAAGGAATGGCAAAGCGTAATGGTCGTGCGAACTAACGAAGGGAGGTCACGGTTTTCCTATTTGGATTTTCAGACAAATCTTAATTCTTAAGCTAATGATTGAATAAGCTCATGGCGAGCTCATGGCGAGCTCTGCGACTATAAAATATCCGTAGATATCCCCCTATTGTATCGTTAAATGTTTGTGCTCAGCAAATTTAACAAAATATTGCAATAACAATCACGAAAAGATTTCACTGAAACAGAAATTAAACATTTCTATCTATCTTCTATCTTTCTTTTTCTTTCTTTCTTTCTTTCATATTGAAACCAAGAGGCAAGAGATTACTGAAAGAATCTAAGGAAAGGAGAGAGAACACTAAAAGAACGAGGGTGAAGGAAATAGAAGACGACGATTGACATTGTATTTACCTTTTGAATGTTAAAGTTGACTGGAAAACAAGAAACCGAAATAGAGTTTCACAAGCGAGAAAAGAAACTGTTAATAAAGAACTTATGGTTACCTTTAACGATTTCATCTGTAAAATGATGAGACCTTGCCGCCAATCTAGTACTGCGCTTAAATTCGTAATATCGAGGTACTAAAGAGGAAAAGTCATCGGGAAAATTACCATGTAAATATTTATAGAAAAAGCACGGGGAAGCTAACTTATGGCGGTGGGAAAGTGACTGAAGGTGAGATGCAATAAAAGAACCAGTAACATTGCAAATTATTTAGATTTTATCAAGAATCTCTAAATGCATAGCAAAAGTATCAGATCTGATATGGAAGCAATATTTTTTTATATGTCTTTCCACACAATCGATATAGAATAATACATTATTTGTGAGGTATTGTCCCTAGACGATTAATATGTTTATCTTCCTGTCTTTCTTTGTTTCTTTTCTCTTTCATTTTCTCATTGAAACCAAGGAGCATCTCTGATATTTGCTTTTCGTCTTTTCACGCGGTCAAGTCGGAATAATCCGTTATTCATGAGATAATGGCAAGGCGTAACGGCCGTGTGAATTAACTAAGGAACTAACATAGAGAGGGAAGGACAAGAAACAATTATATTGAGGATCTTTTCAATTCGAGTTAGTTTAATATATTTTAACGATTTTATTATGCTCCGCATTATTTAAAATTTTTCCAATTACTATTATTATTATTATTATTATCAAGACATTTGATATCCTCTCCGACTCTTAGATGTTTCGGTCGAGTGATGATTGTTGTATCTCAGCTCCTATCCACAGCGTAGAGACACAACACTTTCCCGATATCTGAGCCGTTCCAATGATGCCAGGTACCCACTCCCCAAGTACGCCAATTACAAAAGGGCCATCATGAACCGCGCCTTCGTGCATTTCCCCAGTTCTCTCTACCAGCTCTTGGTAGTAACGTTCTATTATCGTCTGCTCCAACTTCTACTACTTTTATTATTATTATTATTTGTGTATATTTTGTATCATGTAGAGCTGGGTTCAAACTATGGTTCTTACACCCTATAAGAGAATTGCCATTTAATTGATAGCATTTTTCTTAGTATATGGTATATTTCTAGTAGGATGATTTTCTGGGTAATGTGTATGTTGATGTTACCTGGGACACTGTTAGAAAATTGTCCGTTCCTTTTCTCACGAGGCCCAGTGCTCCGATTACTATTGGTACAGTCTCAGTCTTCATTCTCCACATCCTGTTAATCTCGATCTCCAGGTCCTTGTATTTGGACAATTTCTCGATAATTTTCATAGAGGAGTTTCTCTTAGATGGTACTGCTATGTCAACAAGTATACACTTCCTGAATTTCTTACCTTTATGATAATATCAGGTCTGTTGGCTTTTATTTCCCTGTCAGTTTGAATTGGCATGTCCCAGAGGATAGTTACATCGTTATTTTGGGTAACTGTGTCTGGTTGGTGTTCATACCATCTCTCAGTGGTTTTGATTTTGTGCTTCTTGCATATCTTCCAGTGCACGTATATCGCTAGCTTCTTGTTGTTGTTGTTATTATTATTATTATTATTATTATTATTATTCCTGTAAATCTCTGTTCACGAAGAGGAAGAGTAGAGGAACATTATGTTCAGATACCGAGAAAGCCGGGTTTTTAAGTTTAAAGGATGAGGCAGCCAAGGCGACTTTGGGGTCACATCTACATGCTTAAGAACACTCTCATTATTATTATTATTATTATTATTTCTACATGAAAATCTTTTGTTCCAATTTCCAAAAGAATTTCATTCCCATCTCCATGTTAAAGATATAAATTTCTTGGCCAATATGAAAGCCTCCCACTTCTCAAGCTTCCCTCCAGCCACACCCACAGATTACATTTGTTGACACACCCTGTTTTTAACAATTAAATTATTTTCTAAAGTTCCTTGGATGGTAGATTAGTCTGTTACACAGTCATCATATTTTGGTATCTAGTGATATGAAACTCCCATGCAGTAGTTTCCTTAACATTTAAGAATCATTATAATATATTACATCGTCAGGGGGTTTCGGGGCGAAGAATTTAGTCTGGTTGGGAATTACTACTGAGTAGTGAGTTCGATCCTCACTGGTTACCCCATATAAAAATTCAACATAAAATAACCCAACAACGTTATTGTATTTACTAAACATGAATCAGTCCAGCCATGTATTTTTTAATCGTTTCACGCCAAGCAATGTAATAAAGCGATTAAGAGACAAGGGATTACTGAGTTCGAAAGAATCTGAGGAAAGCCGTAAAAGAACGAGGGGGAAAGAGACAGAAGGTGACGATTGACATTGTATTTACCTTTTGAAGGTCAAAGTTGACTAGAAAACAAGAAACCGAAAGAGTGTTTCACAAGCGAGAAAAGAAACTGTTAACATAGAACTTATGGTTACCTTTAACGATTTCATCTGTAAAAGGATGAGACCTTGCCGCCAATCTAGTACTGCGCTTAAATTCGTAATATCAAGGTACTAAAGAGGAAAAGTCACCGGAAAAATTACCATGTAAATATTTATAGAAAAAGCACAGGGAAGCTAACTTACGGCGGTGGGAAAGTGACTGAAGGTGAGATGCAATAACAGAACCAATGACATTGCAAATTATTTAGATTTTATCAAGAATCTATAAATGCATATTAAAAGCACCAGACCTGATATGGCAGCAATATTTAATGCATTGACAAATTGAAGACCAGACCTGTGAAAACTGCAAAGCTGTCCTACTATTTACCCATAGCTGGAGGGGAAGAAGAGGATTCATACCTTTCGCAAGGGTATTAGCACGTAAGTGAATGCAATGTATTTGACTGAAATTCGAACTCGGCTCTCCGATTCCTCAATTCGAGCCGATATCCATTACTTCACAGTGCCTCCTCGTAAAATTTAAACCAAAGTTATTAACTTTTCAACGGTGGCAAAATACTGCAAGATCGTACACGCCCAAGGGATAAAAAAAAATGAGAAATGGCCGTTCTTTAACAAGAAGCCTTTATGTTTATTTAGTTAGAATTAATTTAAAACTATTAAAATGATATTTAACTGTTTTTAGATTCTAAAAAAATAAGAAAAGACTAAATAGAATAGCTCATGCAAAATTGAGTTACGAATTCTTTGAGGCAAGTTGTAAGCATGTTGTACCACTTTTCTCTTTGAGAAGGATACATGCATACATAGCACCATCTTTGGCTAGTTCTTCCAGTTTTATTTGTAACCTGGCGAGGAATAAACTCCACCTGGTCTACTTTCTTTTTCTTTTTCTTTTTTTAATCATTTCACCCCAAGCAAAGCGGGAATGCCACAAGTGTTACAGGGTGTTAAAGTGAGAGAAAAAAAATCTGTGTATAGGGAGTATTGAGGAAAGGACAAAAAGATGAACGGGATTCAAGACGATAGAAGATGGCGATAGATCTTGCATTTAAATGTTTGAAGATTGTAGTTATCAGGAGAAGCAAGTAAACGAAAGAGAGTTCCATCGACGGGAAATGCAAAAAAAAGAAACAGGTTGGAGTAGAAGTGGCGGTTGCATTTAAATATTTCAAACGGGTAGGACTGAGATGTCAATTTAGTAGCTCGGTTAAAGTCATATACTCGTTGTGCACCAGGGTGAAAAGCTCGTCAAAGTCATGGAAATATTTGTAGAAAAGATAGAGGCTGCCGAAGAGACGCCTCATATGAATGGACATCTCCCTGGCTTTCAACCTAGATATGTGGAATGAACTGTTCATGCGCTTCAACTTTCAACCCTGGTAATTGGCGGACAGCCGTGACATCTGAAGGGAACTGACCAGAGGCTCATTTGCGCACCCTATCTGATGATGATGATGATGATGATGATGATGATGATGATGATGATGATGCGTTCAAGAAATGACGTAACCACATGAATGCTTGCTGATGATGATGATGATGATGATGATGATGATGATGATGATGATGATGAGTTCAAGATATGACGTAACCACATGAATGCTTGAGTTGTCAAATAATCATTCAGTCTCGAATTATGAATGAATAATGCTCGTATCGTTGTAAAGGCTTAATCCATCAATACATAATATCCAATGATTTACAATGAAATATCAATTGACGAGTCCCGACGTTTAAGAGTTAAAAGACTATTTTTTTACGTTAATCTGCCAAGAATAATTTCTTTATCTTGTCATTTGCCGTACCGTTCAGCCCACTATACCCCTGCTTGTCGCTTCGTTGAACATTAAGCCTTCATGCTTAACGGCTTAAGATTAACAACGTTTTCTACAAACTCGCCACTATAATAACGATAGTGCTGATTGGGGAGATCAGTGTATGAGGAGAAAATGCGAACTGACGCATTTCTTCGCCTCACCGTTTTGACCTTCACCTAAATGTTGCCTCTTTAGCTTATCCAGCCTCCCGACGATTTAAAAGATTTCTCGGCGTATGCTTCCCGATTACCAGTCAGTTAATCGTCCGTCGATTGAAAGCCAGAAAACAGATACTCGTTAAGTTGAAAGATGACAGTGCAAGGTGAGTGAGTACCTCAGAAAACAAACACGGCGAAATGGGTTCGAATTCAAGTTGGTGATTGACTCGTTGATTCGTTTCCTACGGCTTATCAACGCTTTTCAAGTTCTTTAAAGGCACGGTAGAATAACGGATTTCGGCAATCAGAGAGCCGAGTTCGAATTCTAGTCGAGATCATTATATTCCACTTACGTTCTAATACACTTAGGAAAGTTATGAATTCAACTCTTCCTCCAGCTATGGCTTAATAGTAGGACAGACTGAGTTCTATAGCCTTGTATGGCAACCGGTCTAGGAGAAAGAAAACTTTGAATTCAAAACTGCATGTAACCCTGGCGAAGTACATACTATGCAACTAAGGAACGAATCCTGACTATGGTCAACACCTTTTAGGTCTACGGATAGAGCACAGGTGGGTGAGTTATTCACCTATATTAGTTTTGTCTGTGATTATTAGTACACTTTGTGATAATGTTCTTGCAATTCAATCCTATGGGGCCAAATTCTAGCAAAAAAATCTCTAAATTCAAAACTGTATGTAGCCCTGGCGAAAACATAATATGCGGCTAAGGAAAGGATCGTTCGCATTGATTGGATGATCCCGACTACGGTCGACTCCTTAACAGACTGTGTCATGTAGCCTTGGGTGGCAACAGGTCTAGGAAAAGGAAAGCCCTAAATTCAAAACTGCAAATAGCCCTGGAGAAACACATAATATGCGGCTAAGGAAAGGATCATTCGCATTGACTTGATGATCCTGAGTACGGCCGACTCTTTTTAAAGCAGGAACATATTTTTTAGAGGTAATAATGGTTTAGTGATACAAGTTCTACTAATTAACTTCGGTGATCGTACTGAAACCAGTGTTTCAACATGATGTCGTCATAAGTAGAAAGAAGGAGAAGAAAAATAATGTATTTAGCCCAAATTTAATTCGAATTTAATTTTTCATTAATATTTTAGACTCTCAAGAATCGTATATCGAATCAGAAAACCTTTTAAATCGTGCAGCAGAATTCAGAGAATACTCTGTTAATTTCAACATTCCGTTTTGATCGCCTGGGAAGAGAAGACATTACTTGGTTTCAGTGAAAGAAAGAAAGAAAGAAAGAAAGAAAGAAAGAAAGAAGGGAAAATAGAAGTGTTTAACGTCTGCTGCCAGTACCTCATAAATAACTGTGACTATTCCGCTTTGATTGCATGGAAAAACAAAGGCCATGCTAGAGGCTTTACTTGGTTCCAGTAAGAAAAAACGAAAGAAAGAAAGAAGGAGGAAGAAATGATAGACGTGTTTAACGTCTGTTTTAGTAAAATGGAAACAATTATCAATTTCAAATCTTTCCATTTCTATCCACATCGTTTTATGCTTGTTTTTGCATTATTTTTCAAAGCTAAACTCAAACATTTGATAATGTGATAGGGGAATTTCTACGGATATTTTGTTGTCATGGAACTCGCCATGAGCTTATTCAATCATTAACTGAAGAAGTAAGAAGATTGATCAGAAAATTCAAATAGGAAAACTGTGTAATTTTCACTCGGCTTTTTAGTAAAAATTAATCGATACAAAATGTCTTGTTTTTCCTAGGATTTGCCCTATAGAACATTTGCTGTCTAAACACACAGAATGTATATATATATATATATCCAAATGTACAGCCAGTTAGATCAGGGCTACAGGAATGTAGGACGATCTAAGATACAAAGACAAGCTGAAAAGCAAGTTGTCAGCAATCAATATACCACATAACACCCTTGAGCGCTTAGCCTTGGAGCGGGTAGAATGAAGATCAACGTGTTTTAATGAACTCAGCAATTTTCAATCTGCTTGTCTGAATCATCTTCAAGAAGCGAGAACAAGATCTAAAAGGTCAGCCAATCTAACAATGATCTCATCTCACAATTCCCACACTTGCTCCATATGTGGCCTCCTTTGTAAATCACTAGCGGGTCTTAAATGCCACTTAAGATTATCGCACAACCTTTCATAACTGAATCAATAAGATGTCAGATCCTCATACATCAAAACCGACGAGAGAGTCCATTATATATATATATATATATATATATATATATATATATATATATATATATATATATATATATCGTGTGTGTGTCTGGTAGTTATTTAATAAAAATAATCAGTATATTTTTAAAAAATGATCTGATATTCAAATTACGA
>CAHIKZ030001213.1:1045000-1077500 GCA_903632075.3 Acanthosepion pharaonis
GAATCTATTTTCGGGATGTATGATGAAATTTGTTTGGACTTGAAAGATAGTGCGTCGTCCGTGATTGCATCAGATTCTCATCACGCCCAGACACTATTTTCCCGACTGTCGATTAGTTGTCCTACGGCCATTGTCTGCAATGGACATTATTCAATGGAAGCGTACGAAAGTTGTAACGCTGCACAAACACACTGGTAAGCCTTTACTAGTGAGCAAATCAAGGTACTATAGACTGTTCCGGAAACTCTCCTGATTTAAATCCAATCGAGAATCTGTGTTCAATCTGCAAGGAAAGACTTTGTGGAATGGACATATGAAGCACTAATATGTGCACAGGGTTGTTTCATTGGAAAAATACGAGAAAAAAGTAAATAATAAAGGAATTATTCGTTTTGTTACAATTAATTTGCACAAGGGTGTAGATGAATGATGCTACAGAATCCAAAGCAAAGAATCGTACCAAATAACAGAAAGCACATAAGCTGAGGATTTTCCACAATAGCAACATTTAAAATGAATAGCACATGTAACTCAAAGAGAAAATAATGGCATAATCAAGGTAGTGACATTCCACTTCGACCAATCGTAGAAAGTTCAATAACAGTTAGTGGATCGTTAACAGCTAGTGAAAATTTGCTTTAATAGCAAGGTTTTATAACTTTCAACCGACACTAGTACTGACTATTTGGTCAATGGACGACAAATGTTTCCTTATAAGAAAACTGTTGACGTTCAGTGTGTTCCTCCCACGTTTCGGTAGACACCGGTAATTACACCGCTCACTCTAGCGGTAGGTCCGAAGCTAGCGTCCAGCTTCCAGACAAAAATAAACAGAGTCGTAACTTAATACGAAAATCTATAACAGTGCACGTCACCGCGGTCCCAGCTGCACTTTTTCGCCATTTAACTGGTGCAGGGTCTATTGACTGGTATGTTCGGCATCCCTTGACCACAGCCCTCACGGCATTTGTAGATACTGACTGATTGGTCAACCGTACGAAATAGCACGTTCTTCTTACGCCGGGGTGCCCACTCGTCCGGGTCCTCCACAGACGCAATGCACATCGGTGGTACAGGCTCGACGTCCTTTTTTACAGCGTCAAACCATCTTTGCAGTATCCGAGTCAATTTGTCAGCTCGATGTTACCAGTGTTACATCCATCGACAGATTGTACTCAGTGACCAGTTTTTTAATAGTGCCCAGCCATCTTCTAATGAGCATCTCGCTGGCTGCCTTGTGCGCACCCTGGCCTTGCCTGTCAAGGTGTCCGATACCCAGTGGTATACGCATAAGAAGTCAGTCTGCAGGCTAATGTTACAATTACCATTGTAGATTAAGATAACAGATATTACATTTCAATCGCATTCCTATGGCCAAAGAGTGAAAGCGTAATTCGTGTAGCATTGACTACTCGGTCAATGAATGTCGAATGTTTCCTGATAAGAAAACGGCTAATATTATCATTACCATTAGATATTAGAACAGATACTACACTTTGATCCTAACTCTATGGCCAAGTAGCGAAGGAAAGCGTAACTCGAGTAGCACTGAGTGCTCGGTGAATGAATGACGAATGTTTCCTTGTTAAGAAAAGATTAATATTACCATCAGAGATGAAGTACAGACGATATAATTTGATCTCAGCCCGATTGTCAGGAAGTGAAGAAAGCGTAAATTAAGTCCCACTTGTTACTCAGTGAATGAATGCTGAATATTTTCTTTAAGAGAAAACGACTAATATTACCGTTCCTGTTACGATCACATCTCCAAACAACTTATACTAAATTCTATTTGGTTATATCTTATCAGCAACGAAGACTATTTTTTGATCTGACCTATCGAAAGACGAGGGGTCGTGTCTTTCCTAAATGTTTTAGTGAGAAGTCAACACAAAACTACTTAGAATTTGAACTCCCCCACCTGGGACTTTATTTATTGTATCGTCAGCAACGATTTTTTGATTGCATACAATTTGACTTGCTGCCAAAACATCTGATACGACGCATCGATAAACACGCTTGCTGCTGAATAATTACGTAATCGATACAATAAAATTTTTTATACGATTGTAGCAAGTCTGAGCAAATAGACTAGCAAGCTAAAAGTAGTAGAATGTCCGACAATTGACACAGCTAACAACAATAGATATAGCAGCCTTCTGACGGCCATTGAAAGAGTAAATAAAGTCTTGGGTATGCAATGGATAGGATGCACAGTTCATATTATGGTGAACGGTTCTAAACGAAAAATCAGCGAACCGAGTTCGAATACGAGTCGAGTTCCTAACACTGAACTCCCAGTAAAAAAAAAAAAAAAAAAAAATTGAAAAAAATATGAATCGGTTTCGTCTACATCCGCCCCCCGCCCCACAAGGGAAGGATTAAATAGTAGTGCTTAATGGGCTACTTCAGCATTGGGTAGCAACCAATCTAGAAGTACAACTTTGAACTTAAAACCGTTTGAGTATGAGGTTCGGTTTGCTTTGGTTGTTTCTGTTTAACGACATATCAACACCTCTATGGGCTAATTAATGGCGAAATCTAAATATGAATTCAAGATTAAATTACATTAAATTGCATTACATTTTTTTAACCAAATAATCTTACAAAATCAAACTAGAAACGAGATTGATCATAGCAAATTGTTTTTTTTTTTAAATTTTTGACAATGTATGACAGCTTTACTATAAAAATCTAATGGTCATTTTTTAAATGGATTGTTGCTAATTTCACAACATTTTTTTAAATTTTTGACAATGTATGTCAGGTTTTCAATTTTACTATAATTTAATGGTCATTTTTTTAAAAAATGGATTGTCGCTGATTTCACAAAAAATTGTTTTATTTTTAATTTTTGACAATGTATGTCATGTCTTCAGTTTTACTATAAAAATGCAAAGGTCATTTTTTTAAAAATTGATCGTTGCTAATCTCACAAAAATTTTTTTTTTATTTTTGACAATGTATGGCATATCTTCAATTTTATTATAAAAATGTAACGCTCATTTAAAAAAAAAAAAGGATTCTTGCTAATTTTACAAAAAATTTTGACAATGTATGTCATATCTTCACTTTTACTATAAAATATATTGATTGCCATTTTGCTATAAAATATATTATTCTTCATTTTATTATAAAATGAATTTTGGCAATATTACTATAAAAATATATTGTTGGTAATTTTTTTTATAAAAATGTATTACTGGTAATTTTTTATAAAAAATATAATGCTGACATTTTTAATATAAAAGCGTATTTTTATACTTTCATAGTGTCTTGATTTTTGTTTGGGGTTTCACTATTTGCCCATACCTGGGACCCTAACAGGTGCTACCATTCCCGGTCAGGGTGAACATGGGAACAACAGCAATTAAGATGTGGTCCCACGCTCCACAAAATATCCAATTTCTTGTTGGCCTCATTGAAGGGATCTTACCCCTCTGAACAGGCGCAGTCGGCGTATTCTACAGCCCCGACCAACAAGGAATTTCGGTATGGGTCAAGCAATGCCATTCATTACGCCTCAATCGAGTGTGCGGAGCCGAATTGACTGAGTATGTGAAGGATAATAACGGAAAATAAAATCAGGAAGCCGAGTTTGTATCCCAATTGAGAAAACGTTCGCATTTTTTGAGAAAGGCATGAACCCTAAATCTTCTTATTTTTTTTCCATCTGGTACTTGTCAGTATTGTCTCGTTGCTGCAGTATCACGACGGTAATGAAATAAAGCGTGTGGATCAGTCATGTGCAAAATGCGGGCTGTTTGGCTTACTGAACGGCTCGCCCAATTTCATGAAGAAAATGACTTCTTTTTCACCCCAGCAAAGGCAATAAATCTACTAAGATACAAAGGGTTACTGAGTGTGAAATGATAAGAAAAAAGAGAAGTATTATTACGGAGCGAGAACAATAAAAAAGAAGTAATTAAAAAAAGAGCGTAAATAACGATTGACACTGCATCTAAATTTTTGAAAAATCAAAAGTTGGTTGGAAAGCATGCAGCCGAAAAAGAGTTCCACAGGCGAGAAGTGAGAGAGAAGAAACTGTTACCATAGAAGTTACCGTTGTATCTAGCCAATTCAACTATAAATTGATGAGACCAAATTGCCAATCGAGTACCGTGCTTCAATTCATAAAATCAAGATACCATAAAGGAAAATTAATCAGAATAATAACCATAAAGTATTTATAGAAAATATGCAGGGAAGCTACATTAAGGCAGTGGGAAAGTGACTGAAGCAGAGATGCCAGGTCAGAAGCAATAATATTGCGGATTCTTCTTTGGCTTTCATCAAGGTTTTTTTTTAATTAAAATTTTATTTGTTTCGTTTCGTTCTCACGTGTTCAGTCAGACATTCTCATACATAATGATTACCATTAGATTCATCGGGATATCTCGAGCTAACATGAAGTGGAAAGATTATATCGAATCAATTGCGAGGTCTACTGCTATGAATGTCTATTTACTGCGTCGTGCTAGACAATTTTTTTCTCCCCAGAGTCTATCTTATATATTTATAAATCTACCATTCATCCATGCTTTGAATATCGCTGCTACATATCGTCTGGTGCTACTGCTATATATTTAGAGATTCTTGATGAAATCCAAAGAATCTGCTACATTATTGGTCTTGACCTGGCATCTTGCTTTTAAGCATATTCCCACCGCCGTAACGTAGCCCTTTTTTTTTAATAAATACCTTCATTATAATTGTTCTGATAAACTTTCCTCTATGGTAGCTAGACATTATGAATTTAAGCATAATACAAGATTGGCGGCAAGATTTCGTTATTTTACAGTTGAAATGGCCGCTAGATGTAACCGTAAGTTCTATTCTAGCAGTTTCTTCTATTTTGCTTCTAGCTTGTGGAACTCCCTCCCGGCTTCTTGCTTCCCAGTCAACTTTGACCTTCAAAAATTTAAATGCAATGTCAGTCGTTATCTTCTGTATTCTTAATTCATGTTCTTTTATTGTTTCGCTCTTTAATATTTTTTTCTCATATTCTCTAACACTCGTTACTGAATGTTAGAGAATATGAAAAAGAAAACAGCTACTAGGATACTTTTGCATCTTAGTGACTTTATTGCCTTGCCTGGGGTGAAATGGCTAAAAAAATAATTACATACGTAAACAGTGATTAAGTAAAATTTCCTTGAAGCTAACTTTTCCAACGTTTTAAACAATTGGCGATTTTCAGTAAGGATGACCATACGTGTAACTATGGCTTTAGAAAGAAGAAAGTGCTCAAATAAATAAATTAGAAACAAATCGCATGGAACAGCGTGTATCAGTAACATTGTCATCAATGATACCAAGCCGTTATTTTTTTTTTATAGCCATAGAAAATACTCCAAAGAAAAAAAATCAACTTTTCTTCAATTCTAAGGCATACACTTTGACATATGGACTTTTGTAGTTAAAATTACTGAGGTATTTTCAATGAATAATTACCTCGATTTTTTTAAAACAGTGCGAGCCGCTTTACAATAAGCCGTATCTTATACAGCCTACTTCTCGATAAAGGTTGCCTATGATGATATCTGTCCTCCTTCGCGGCAATTGGACAATCTCCTCAAAGATTCTCGAGGAAACAGAGGTATGGCTCTAAAGAAGGATGCTAAGGATACCATGGACCGAACATGTGAGCAATGATGAGGTTTCCAAGTGGATACAAGCAAAGAGTAAACTTATACTTAACATCAGGAAAAGGCTGCTGAAATTTCTGGGACACGCAAAGAGAAAGGAGGACTTGGAAAATCTAATACTCACAGGCCGGATACAGGGAAAAGATGATAACGGAAATCAATGCGTGATATACTTAACAGGCAAGTGGATGCCAGAACAGGATCTGAGAGAAAGAACAAAAAGGCAAAACTCATTGAGAGCTATAAGAGACAGAGGAAGGAGGAGAACCATGATTGCCTACGTCCTGAAGGGACACGGCACATAAAAGAAGCAGATGCCTACTGTGGACAGTCAATCATTTCTCTGGTGATCTAAGGCGATCACGAGGCAGTGACAACGAAATTTGATATATAATTTATTTTATATATATATATATATATATATATATATATAATGTCTAAAGAATTCATGTATTTATTTTTAATCTTACATTTTTATTACTTCGAACATTATTATGCTGCGTATTCGTGTTTTGAATAGACGCCTAATATTTATTTTTATTTTAAACGTGTTGTATTACGTCTATCGGCCAGCACATTCGAGAAATCTTAATAAATATAATGTGCTCTTCACCATGGATCGAAACTGCATCCCCGATTATGTAGCAGAAACCAGCATTATTTTTTTTTTAGATAATAATGGTATAGTGATAGCTTGGGAGAGAAGAGGTGGGTTCATGCCTTTCCCAAGGGTATTTGCGTGTAAGTGAACATAACGAAACCAACGGGAAATGGAACTCAGCTCTCTGATTAACAATTCCGAGCCATTATGCATTACACCATCCGCACATCCAAGCTTACAGTGCATCGTATTCTCAAGCGGTCACCCATTTAGGTACTAACCAGACTTGACGTTGCTTAACATCGTCGACGTGTTTTGTGAAGCATAAAGCATTTTTGATAGGATTACTTCAATATATATATATATATATATATATCCAAGTATATGATTGGTGTATAAGGAATAAATTCCAATAACCAACAATTGCTATTCTTAAAAGGCTCAACACAGAGTGAGCAGATATAATTATTTATTTAAAATTATAACATAAATATATTTATAAAATCACTAAAAAATAGCCATTTTGTTTTGGAATTTTCTGGTAACTTATTATAAGAATAGAATAGACAGTGCTCGACAGTATAATAATAAGACAACGGAGGTGTTGAAACAAAATGGCTATTTTTGTAGTGATTTTATTTATATTTATATTTATAATTTTTAAATAAATAAATATATATATATATATATATATATATATATATATATATATATATATATATCGTGTTTATCGTTGCTTTGAAATCATCTATGTAAACATTGACAGACTATCATCACTGCCGTGTCCGTATATTGTTTAATATGTTGTAAGTGACATCTTTGATAATGACTTAAGTAAACCGAAAGCTTAGAATATATTAAAAAAAATATGGATCAATTGTGAATTTCTTTCTTCGTTCAACGATAAAGTTATTAAACTTATCAGATGTTACGAAAAAAATTTACATAAAATAAAAAGACAACACTTGTCTATATTATTTAATGAAACGTGTATTAATATATATATATATATATATATATATATATATATATATATATATATATATATATATATATATATACTTAATATATAGGGGTGTCTGACTGTCGGTTACTCGGAACTGAGTTGCTTGACGCTTATACGTCGAAAACTACGGGAGAGTTTATTATCTATCTATCTATCTATCTATTAGAGTCTGCTCATTCTCTATCTATCTATCTATCTATCTATCTATCTATCTATCTATCTATCTAGTATTCAGTTTATTTATATCTATTTGGCCTTCTGTATTCATATCTATCTATGTGTGTGTGTGTATGTGTATATATATATATATATATATATATATATATATATATATATATATATTACTGAATAGGCATAATATCTGACGTTGCTAGTGCGTACATGTATGTTTTTTTTATCATACCCATATCTATCTATCTATCTATATCTATCTATCTATCTATCTATCTATATATGTGTGTGTGTATGTGTATATGTGTGTTTGTGTATATATATATATATATATATATATATATATATATATATATGCTAGCGTACAAGGCGACCCCAAAATTTTCAAGTTAAAATGTAAGTTTCAGGTTATATCCGCCATACAAGACGACCCCCACCACCACTAAAAAATCGTATTTTAAAATGTGTTGTATTGAGTTTATTGAATAAATTCAGTCAGCTTATATTTTCTTTTCACTCAAAATTCTACTGAAAAAATGGTGTGGGAGATATTATCAGTTAACTACCACAATCTGCAATACGCCATGATTGGGTTGCTGTGCTTTCGGCAACTTATTATGGTAGCCTGCATTACACTAAATATCCACCTGTTCTACTGCTCTCGAATGTGAATCTTTAAAAAAAAACGTCCTGTTGTGACACACATCCCGTTGTGTTTTTGTTTATCATCGAAAAAAAAAAGAATCGAAACAGCGGTTAAAAAATCTCCCATGCTAACAACTTACCATAAACCACAGGAAATAAGGTTCACATTTTATTCCTGGAATATACGACGGTTTTAAAGTTAAAATATCCCCTTGTAGGCCAATATATACTGTATTTATATATAGAAAGAGTATTTGTGGGGTATAACGCTTTTAAGGCGGGCAGTATTTGGAAGTAAAGTGTTCAACATTAAGAAATATAGTGTTAATAGTAAACTAATACATTTAATAATTCATAAAGTCATAAAATTAATACGTCAAAGATTTAATTATTTTTGACATATATATATATGTATCTATGTATGTGTTGTATAATATCGTTGTATAATATTGTTATATAATAATATAATAATGATATATATATATATATACACAACAGTTGAAACGTTTGAGGTAGCCCCTGGCAATTTTTTAATTGTTCCAAAAGTTGTTTTGTACTTTAAATAAGAAAATGTTTGGCATTCGTTGCAAAAGTTTTTCAAAAATTTGATAATTGTTTCCATTTTTCATTTTTTTTTCTTTTTTCCATGACTCTAAGAGCTCTTTTTCAATTTTGGATTGAAAAGTTTCAATCTTCTGTCAAGTTCTCCCATGATATATATATATATATATATATATATATATATATATATATATATATATATATATATATTTATATACATATATATATATATATATTAGGGTTGTGACTTTGTAAAATAATTGATTTCCTGTATCATAACTCGATGAACATTTGTTAAAAATAATCAAGACGGGCCTCATTCAGTTTATTTTTTTAAATGTCGTTCCCAACACGAAATTTCTAAAATAATATATAAGTATATTAACACTATGACTTTCTGGAGCCTTCTAGAACTTTCTGATACCTTCTAGAACTATCTGGAGCTGTCTAGAACGTTATGGAAACTTCTAGAGCTAGTTTTTGTTCATTTGTAAGTTTATATGTTATAAACTTTTAAATGTGTTAAAATTACATAAGTGCTATCCAATTGCATCTTTAAGCAAATGGAAAAATAAAGGTTTTTCCTAAATTTTGAACAGAAGTCCACCGATTTATGAAACAGGAATATAAGGTTACAAAAAGTCATAAGCTTAATATATATATGTGTGTTTGTGTGTGTGATAAAAAAAAATATATATATATATATATATGATAAAAGTATAGTTTTAAGGCATGCTATATTTATGGGTTAAAGTCATCAATATCAGCTATAGAGCTCAATGTACACACAAACACACACACACACACATATATATATATGATAAAAATATAGTTTTAAGGCATGCTATATTTATCTGTTAAAGTGCTCAATATCAGGGATAGACTCAAAAACAAACACACACACATATATATATATATATATATATATATATATATATATATATATATGCGCACACACACTCAAGTGTAAGGTAGGTTTAATTGGACTATAATTCCAATGTCCAAACATTATATTTTAAAACCTGCTCAATACAGAGTATTGCTTAATAATATTTATTAACAATTATAATAAAAACATGTTATAAACCGCTGCATATTTGCAATCATGTTTCAGCACTATAGGTGTTTCTTCACCTCCTGAAGAAGCAGATAGATAGATAGATAGATAGATAGATAGAATTTTAAAAATTCTCAGAATTCATTTTGTTTTGTTGCAACTGGACCTGTTAACTTTATATTATGAATACTTAGGAAAGATCTGTACTAACAACAGCTAGTATTTCCTAAATAGTACAACTAACGTTGTTATTATTACCAATATCAACGCAGTTTGTTCGTTTTTAAACAGGATTTTGTTGTTTTTTTTTTGTTTTTTTTTTTTACAGTTTGATGAATTACAGGAATCCTGTGTTCAACCCGCGTAAGAAAAGTCGAAACGGAGATTTGTACTAAAAATCAAGTTTTTAGATGTCAAAAATAGAGCGCAAAATGCAATATGCGCATGCTCTGACGAACACCAATGGACGAAAGGAAGAGGAGAAGAATGGTTACTGATGGGAATCTTTTCCTTTCCATTTGCTACATTTTTTTTATTATTATTATCAAAGAGTATTCAATAAAATTAATGGGTTTGGAAGGCGGGTTTAAATGTCAGCTCTTTTTTTTTTTTTTTTTTTACCGCGGCACCGCCATGTTTGTCCGTTTTCATTGCGACTCCGCCATATTTGTCGATTTTCAAAATGAAACTCTTCGTTGTAAGTCAGTCGTCTGAGAAACTTGCATTATTGACTTCCGGTGTTTCTTCCAGTTCCTTTCAGATTTAATGTGTTTCCAGAAAGAAATCCTTCCCTTTGATAAATGCTGGCAGAAACAAAAACTAGAAGGATAGTGAAAGAAAAACTAACTTTTTTTTTTCACCCAATTGATAAGCTAGAATTTGAATTGTTAGAAAACGGACTTGATCTTTTTTTTTTATTATTATTATTCCTTTCTGTTTGTTATAACATTTACAAACCTTGATTCGTTCACTCAATGAACGGGGCTGAAACAAAAAAAAACAAAAAAACTCAAAGATTCATCGAAAGGAAATTGTCAAAGTAAAAAATTGTAAATTTCCGCTTACCAACACAGAAGTAAATTATTTGAAACGTTTTATTTTTATTTTTATTTATTTTTATTTTTATTTATTTTTATTTTTATTTTTATCTATTTTTATTTTTATTTATTTTTATTTTTTGTACAACCGATTTTTTCTCGGATATTACAAACACACACACACACACACAGAGATAAATAAATAAATTTAATAATATGTGGAAATATACACTCTTTTTCTGATGAAGGTCATGAAACCCGTGTAGCAAAATTATGAAAAATAAAAGCATAATATTACAATCAAAAACGTTTGAGGTTTCTTTTTTTTTTTAATATATACACTTTTCTCTCATTGGAACAACTATAACCTTTTCGCCCTATATATATATATATATATATATATATATATATATATATATATATATATATATATAATTTTAAGGTATGTTATAATTAAGGGTAAATGGGATCAACATGAAGATTATTGGGTGAAATTATAAGAATTCACTTCCGGTATTTTTCCAGTTCTTGTCGCCACTCGGTGGCGACATCAGCGTCATCCCATCATTTCTTGTCTATCTATCTATCTATCTATCTATCTATCTATCTATCTATCTATCATTCTCCACCTATTCATATCTCGCTAGCTAGCAAGCTAGCTCAGTCTTTTCTAATCTCTCTATCTAATACTAAAAGTTTGTTATTGCGCGCGTGCTTGTATGAAGGTCCGTCCGGCTCATAATGATTTACGAGTTGTTTATACAGTATGCATTTTTATATTAACTTTCTTCAAACAGACAATTTTTTTAATTAACATATGTTTTAAGTTAAGGGCAGACAGTTTGCTGTTTCGTCCAATTGTTTGTAGAGTAATTATTTATATTTCAACTTTCTTTAAACAAACTATTTCAAATATTTCAAAAATACTTTCTAGCATATTTAAAAAAAATATTTCCAAGTGAATATGATTTTAAAATATTTTTTGGCAAATTAAAAGATATTTTGAGTTAATCTGATTGAACGTTAAAGCTTATCTGATATATATATATATATATATATATATATATATATATATATATATATATATATATATATATTCATGAATTATTCACACAAAAACAAATGCAAAGGTCAATGATTTAATTGGCGAGAAATCCATCGTCGCAAACAATTCAAATAATATACAAAAACCTCCGAATCCGTTATGAATGAAAAGATCCTTGTTTCTATAAATTTCTGCCGTATTAGTTCTCATTTTTACTACAAGCTTTCGTCTGTTCCTACAGACATCTTCAGGTATAGAATAGATGTTGTTCTTGTTTTTTCTCTACTGATCCAAGTGCGACTTTTGGATAATACAATACATATATTTTCGTTGTCTTCTTATTACTAAGAGAAAAAACAAGAACAACATCTATTCTATACCTGAAGATGTCTGTAGGAACAGACGAAAGCTTTGTAGTTGTTTTTGTGTGAATAATTCATGAATTTGTAAATTGATTGCACGTTTATCGTAATATATATATATATATATATATATATATATATATATATATATATATGCTACTACTAAGTAAATAAATAAATTTGAGGTGGCTGAAAACAACTTTCAAGTTTCATGGGTTCTCAAGAAAATATCGGGCGTTCAGCAACAGTTCTTTGTCAAAATGAACGTTTTATAATCTTCTGACAAGTCCAGGATGCAGTTGTTGCATGCACATGCGCACACCAACCAAACTCACCGGGTGAAGACGAGGAATGCACATCCGGCCAGAATTAATAACGCCGTAAAACCAGCATTATTTTGAGAAAAAATCCAAACACCAGAAAAAGTTCACATGTGTACCGAAAAAGTGGCTCGATATCATGGGAAATTTTAATATATATCTATATATTTTAAATACACACGCTCACACACACACACATACAAATAAGGCTACAAAGGGTAAATTGTCGGCATTTTATATTTTTAGTTTCGCGCATGCGCGTTGTTTGTTTTGGATTTTTCGACGACACGGTATACTAGGGTCAGTTGGGTACCATATGTGCGTAAAAGTGCAACATGATGCAATTCACTCCACCACAAATTTGGAAACGCCATCCTGTCCTGCTTGTCATTCGCTCCGGAAGTTCCAATACGAATATTTCAGAGTATCTGGATGTCAATCTGAGAACAATTCAGAGAATTCGGAAAGATTTGAATGAGTCTAATGTTGATTACGAAGGTGTTTGGAGTGATCACTAGTAATGGCGACGTTATGCTTCCATTCATCTTCCCAGAGGACCTCGACATGGAGGCCTACATAAAGTTCCCTTGAGTAGGTAATGCTGCCCTGGATCAAGAGGGTAGCTTCTAGAAGACACTGTTTCTGGCAACAGGACTCTGCATCATGCCACACAAGCAGGAGAACCCAGTCATGGCAGTCAGACAATTTCTGCGATTAAATCTCCATTTATCTGGCCACCTAACCCCCCAGATTGCAACCCCCTTGATTATTATGTGTGGGGGCGCATTTGAGTGAGTGACCAGCAAAATTCATTGCAACACCAATAATGAACTGAAAGCAAAAGCAAGGATTATGGCAGCATTCACCAACTTAAACAAGGGGGCCGTCCAGAAGAGTTGCAGAAGATTCCAAAGACATTTGGAGGCCGTGTTTGAAGCCAATGTGGATTTTATTGAATAAATTTACTATTTAGTATTTCAAGATATCTTTTGTGTAATTTGAGCAAATATATATCTGGTAAAATGAGATGTCATTTCTGCGTCACCTAGACGACAATTTATCCATCGCATCCTGTATATCTGTCAAAATGAGACGTCAGTGTTGTTTTGATTTCTACGTCATGTAGACGATAATTTATCCATCGCACCCTGTATATCTGTCAAAATGAGACGTCAGTGTTGTTTTGATTTCTACGTCATTTAGACGATAATTTATCCATCGCACCCTGTATATCTGTCAAAATGAGACGTCAGTGTTGTTTTGACTTCTACGTCATTTAGACGATAATTTATCCATCGCACCCTGTATATCTGTTAAAATGAGATGTCAGTGCTGTTTTCATTTCGGTGTCATTTGCCGACAGTTTATCCATCGCATCCTGTATATGGTAAAATGCGATGTCAGTGTTATTTTCAATTTTTTGCGTCATTTAGACGACAATTTATCCATCGCAACCTATGCACACACGCACACACACAAACACACACACACATACACACATATATATATATATATATATATATATATATATATGAAAAATGACTACATTGATAGTGAAAGAATACTAATGATCGAAGTTTCCTTTTTGTCAGCTTGATCCCTTCAGCTGTCCACGACATTCTATGTCTTGTAGCACTAAATGCCTCTACTTGATGTTAAGTATAAGTTTCAGATGTTGCCATTTCTTCCAAGACCTCGTTGTTGCTCACATGTTCGGTCCATGGTATCCCCTGCATCTGGCATCATTTCTATGGTTTCAAGTCTCTTCTATATCATTGAGGAGATTGTTCAGCTTTCGGTGCCATCCAGGAAGATAGATATCACGTAACAGTCAGTTCTTTGTTTCTAACGAATCGGTCTGTCTGTTAACACTTTGCTTATGGCATTTATCAAATGGTAAGGCATAACAGACAATTATCAGGCGTTACTGATCTTATGAACTGAACGAATCGAAACTTTATACCTGTGGTAAAACTTAATATTCGGTTTTGATTGGCGTATGACCAACTCTCTTCAGTAGTTTCATAGACGCCTTTTTGACGCCATGGGCGACTGAATAAAAAAAAAAAAAACATGTTATTCGAACTCAAAGCGGCCTTTCGTCTGAGCAAAACGTCGACAGGTTGAATGGTTTAACTTAACCACCATTTTTTTTTTCTTTCGTTCCAAACTTTTCACCGCAAGAGACGAAATCGCGTCGTTTGTCTGCTTCAAAGAAATAAATTCCCATCTCAAAATTCATTCGCTTGAAAGATAAGATCGAGGCTAACGTGGAAGATCGATTGATTAGCGACGATGAAGAAAATAGAAGTCGCTATAAACAGGCGTTCATTAACAAACGAAGCAAAAAGGGAAAATCTATATTTAAAATGCCGAAAGATTAACCAACAAATTTTCATTATACGAGTTCTGATCAAAAAGTACCCGGACTGTTGCTATGGTAACGGAACTAAAGTACGCACAGTGGAGCCGCTTGTCACAGATTGACTTTGAACTATGTTTTTGCTCACTCCCGTTGCTGATAGCAGTGCTTGGAAGGAAAGTATGTAGAGTGTGGTCGTCTCACTACACCATAGAGGTTCCATCAATGACCATGCCTTGTGTTGCAGTTTTTGGCTAAGAACGACATTCCCCAGATCCGACAACCAGCATATTCACCAGATCTTGACCCTTGCGACGTTTTCCTCTTCAAAAAATCAAATCCCACTTGAAAGGAACATAACTTCAAGACGTCGACGAAATCCAAGAGAATGCGAGTTCCAGGAATGATTCCGTCACTGGAAACGGTGCTGGATAAAATTTTCGTAAGAAATCAGTTTGTAGATCGGGGTCTGGGTTTATCTTGCTTTACGGCATATCAACACCTCAGTGGATTATTTAATGCAAACAAGATTTTTAGGATAGGTTCGTATCAATAGAATATGTATTCTTTGCAAGAAATCAGTTTGTAGATCAGGTTTTGGGTTTATTTTGTTTTACGGCATATCAACATCTTAATGGGTTATTTAATGACAAGATTTTTAGGATAGGTTCGTATGAATAGAATATGTATTCTTTGTAAGAAATCACTTTGTAGATCAGGTTTCATTGACGTATTTTTGTAAAGAGGGTTTTTGACGAGAGTCATATGTATTGCTGGTAATATTTTTTTTCAAAAATATATTGCTTGTAAGTTTTTTCAGAAATTGTTGGTAATTCTATTAAAAAAAAAACTATTTTTTGCTTTCATAGATTTTGGCCTGTTTGGGGATTAACTATTTACCCATAATTGGGACCCCTAACAGGTGCTACAGACCCAAGTCAGGGTGCACCTGGAAACAACAGCAATTAAAATGTGGTTTCACGCTCCTCAAACCTCTTGATCAGAAACATTGCTGCCGAATGTAGTTTATCGTCATACCCAGAACGACGAAATTTCTTATCGTTATTTGCATTATTTTCATTCGTGTTTTTTATTTGATCTAGACACGGCATAAATGAAGTGACCCTAGTTCTAGGGTTTTCAACACTGATATCGCACCTCTTCATTGCCTTAAAAGAGTACGGTAGGTTCACTGACAGCAGAGAATGAACAGTTTTGTCTTAGCCCACATGGATACATGTAAGTCCCCAAATTAAACAAGTTAAATTATTCCTACTAATGGTAAAATTAAAAAGCAAGTTCGAATTATTGCAATTTTTCACAAAATAAGTAAAGTGGATAAATTCAAATTTAAGAAATGATTATACTCTGCAGCACTAAATGACGTTTAATTCATACAAATAATATAAGAAAAGATTTCTAATTTGCCCGTCGCCATATTGAGCAGTTTTCTCTTACGATGAACTGATATTTTAAACAGGCCATCATATCGAATTCATGACGCTATTTGTTAGAGGTGGTATCCCATTACAAAAATAACAAATAAAAAACGTCTATCTTGTTGCCTGACTTCCTTGAAGTCATAATTTTTATCAGTCATCCGCATTTCATTCTAATAGTATCTATATGAAGAATGATTGGCCATGGTTATTTGTAATCGGCAGTAATACGCAACAAACGGAATTGGCAAAATTTCCACTAAGAAAAGAAAGAAAAAAACAGATCAGAATAATACTAAGCAAGCAATATATATGCAAGTCAAAAGTAGATATGGTTGAAACGCACAATAGTGATACAGACAAGTGATTCTGACTTAAGCAATGCTTTCCTTATCTTTAAACGTCTTTTACAATTATATATTTATTTATATATATTATGAAATGGACTAAGTCCGACAATTATTTTAATTTTCTGTTTATACGTTATTTTATAGATATAAATATTTAAGTTTATTTCTTAATACTGTTTATTATAAACAGAGCATTTACTTAAATATTTTTATTTATAAAAACGACGTATAAACAGAATATATATATATATATAACTTTCTTTACTTATCTTGCCTCTACTCTGAGTTTCATGCATTTATATTTACCATTCAGAAGAGTTGATGGTAAAATTGGAAGCCAATCGGAATTGCAGCGAGTTTTCGCCAAATTATAAGTCATAGAAAGTGGATAGATTCAATTTTAAGAAATTCTTATACTATATGTTACTTAAAGAAGTTTAAGGAGCATTGACAGTGTAAGAGAAGATTTCTTGCTTGCCTGTTGCCGTATTGAGCAGTCGTTCCTCCATTAAATGAAATGAACTTTTAGATAGGCCATCATATCGATCTGACTCCACCATCTGACAGATGGAGTCATGTACATTCTGGAGAAGGCCATTTTACCAGCATCTTTAGCGATGAATCGTATTTATGAGTTCTAAAAGACGTTTAAAACAACAGTGCAATCATTCAAAAGTTACTAGCTTGGTCTTTGAAGTATTAAAAGTTGCTAGCCAGTTTCACACACCCACTTTGGGTAGCTAGAGTTAGGTCAGATGAGATCAATGTTCTATCGCTACTAGTCAGGACTTTTTGGCCTACCTAGTAAGTGGCATGTAGAGTCCTAGAGCTGGCGGAATCAAGGAATGTAGTGCGCCCGAGCACTTGTGCTCGGGCGCACTACACGACTCAGCGATTCAACACTTTTGATGAAGTAAAGGAAACTTGTTTATAGTTTTTTTTTATTCAAAGTCAGCGGACTGGTATCTGGGACAGATTCGGACGATGGCAGGTCGCTGGCAGTAGATTACCGAGAATGATGAGCTGTATTCTAAAGAATAAATGTCGGTGTTGCTTCATAAAATTTTCTTGTTTTCTTTCCACTTCCTAAGGATGTCAGGACTTTCTGACCAAGCTAATAATACATTGTAGCAAACCACCCACATTCCTTCTGTATTCCATCAGCACAAGTGCTCGGGCGCACTACATTCCTTGATTCCGCCAGCTCTAGGACTCTACATGCCACTTACTAGGTAGGCCAAAAAGTCCTGACTCACATATGAAACGGAAAGAAAACAACAAATCTTGAAATCTGTCAGGCAGAATTTCCAAGGAGTACTGTATTTCGAGCTTGTTCCACCTGTCGCGCCATCAACGCTAAACTATATTGCCAGCAGCTAGACCGCGTGTACAACAAACTAAAGGACTATCCTACGTTGGTCGTCGAAGTCGGGCTTTGTTACAGCAAGACAATGCGAGGCCACACACTGCCTAAGGCTGATTAAGGAGAATTTTAAACAGATGGACGGTGGTGAGATTCTTCCACATCCACCATTCAGTCCCGATGCTGCTCCGAGTGACTATGGCTTATTCTCCCTCAATGGCACACTTCCTCCGCGATCAGCGATTCAACACTTTTGATGAAACAAAGGAAGCTTCTTTATAGTTTTTTTTTTATTCAAAGTCAGCGGACTGGTATCTGGGACAGATTCGGACGATGGCAGGTCGCTGGCAGTAGATTGCCGAGAATGATGAGCTGTATTCTAAAGAATAAATGTCGGTGTTGCTTCATAAAATTTTCTTGTTTTCTTTCCACTTCCTAAGGATGTCAGGACTTTCTGACCAAGCTAATAATACATTGTAGCAAACCACCCACATTCCTTCTGTATTCCATCAGCAAGAAGTAAGTTCCACTCGAACAGCTTCTACCCACAAACCAATGCTCTGTGGAACCGACTCTCAAAAGGAAGTTTCTTCGATCACAACAATCTTAACCTGTTCAAGTCTAGGGTTAACCATTATCGTCCCCTCCTATCTGTATAAACTGCCTCTTAATGTAACCCTCTGCCTCGAGTGGCGCCCGGGCCTTGTACAGGGTGAACCTTACTCTAAAAAAATAAGATCAGCTGCCATCCTCTGGTCATCTACATTTTTTGGTGGTGAACCAATTCACTGTGATATCATCTGCATAGATATTCACTAATGATCTGCTCGATCAAAATGTAATTCGAAAAAATCCATGATTTGGTCAAATTTTGAGAAGCGGGTTGGGCCGAGAACTTTTCCGCACCCATTTTTATATCAGTACGTTTAGTCATTTTTAATTACATATAATTGATAACGTTTGCCCCATCCTGAGTATGACGATAAACTATATCCGCTAGCAAGGCCTCTGAACTGGAAATTGGAAGTTTTGAAGAGCGTGGAACCACCTTTTAATTGCTCTTGTTGCTTTGACTCGGAGTGGTAGCACCTGTTAGGGTCCAAGCTATGGGCAAACAGTGAACCCCCAAACAAAAATCTGTACACTATTTACATCATTCGGACTACTGACCTCATCTTCGTCGCCATATTTATCACAACGTTTCGGCCGTTGTACGCTCCGGTCTTCTTCAGGTGGTTGGAATGTCGAACTGAACGCTCGTTGGGGTAGACTGTTCCAGTTCCACGCGCCATGTTTAATAGATGTCAGTTATCAGTTATCTCCTGTTAATTCTCTTCTCCACGTTCTCCGCTGCTTTAACCTTGGAGAGGGGAATTAACAGGAGATAACTGACCTCCATTAAACATGGCACGTGGAACTAGAAATATGGCAAAACGATGAGGACAATAGTCCGAATAATGTAAATAGTGTACGTAATACCTCATCTCGGAAATATAGACAGATACGGTTCAATTACCAATAATATATTATATGATATACAAACTATCTACCTAAAAAAACATACATTTACCCTGAAAGGATACAATTATGTTCAAAATATTTATATTTCAGCATTAAATAACCAGTAGAGGTTGATATACACTTAAAACAATCAAAAATACTTATAGCAAAATGAACATCAATACATTCTATCTGTAGTTAAAGGCATATAATTACATTCAAAATATATTTAGTTAAAGCCATAAAATTGTGTTCAAAATATTTAGATTTCGGCATTAAATAACCCATAAAGGTGTTGATATGCTGCTAAACTAAACCAACCAAATATCAACGTTTGTCTCATTCATTTTTTAATGGATTTTTCTTGTTGGTGTATATAGGGTGCGATGGATAAAATGTCGTCTAAATGACGCAAAAAATAAAAAATAACACTGACATCTCATTTTAATAGATATATTTACCAAAATTGCACAAAAATATTTTGAAATACTAAAGAGTAAATTTATTTAATAAAATTGCTATTGGCTTCAACCATGACCTCCAAACGACTTCGGAATCTCCTGCAACTCTTCTGGACGGTCTCCTTGTTTAAGTTGGTGAATGCTGCCATAATCCTTGCCTTCAGTTCATCTTTGGTATTACAAGGAGTTTTGTTGGACTCTTGCTCAACTATGCCCCGCATATAATAATCAAGGGGGTTGCATTCTGGGGAGTTAGCGAGCCAGATGTGATGTGGTTAGAGAAATATTTCCCGTATGGGTAGTCCTGTGGCCAGACATAGAGTCTCCCAGCAGCCACCCTTTTGGCCTAGGGTAGCACTACCTCGTTACTTGATGTAGGCCTCTGTCTTGAGTTTGAGGCCCTGAAGGAAGTTGAATGGTAACATAACGTGACCATCACTATTGATCACTCCAAACACCTTCGTAATCACCATTAGACTCATTCAACTCTTTCTGAATCCTCTGCACTGTCCTCAGATTGAGATCCAAACACTCTGAGCGTCCTGGGTAAGACGTTAAACTACATCCGCGTCCTGGATAAGACGTTAAACTACGTCCAACAGCAAGGCCTCTGATCATGAGGTTTTGAGGAGCGTGGAACCACCTCTTAATTGCTGGTGTTAACAGGTCCACCTTAACACGGGGTGGTAGCACCTGTTAGGGTCCCAGGTATGAGCAAATAGTTAACTATTACCAGCAATACTTTTTCGAAAAAAATTATTACCAGCAATACAATTTTGAAGGAAATATATTACCAGAAATAGATTTTTTAAAAAACAAAATATTACCAGCAATAAAAAAATTTGTCAGCATTAAATAACCCATTGAGGTTGATATGCCGTAAAACAAAATAAACCAAACCAATCTAAACCAAAGAATACATATTCTATTCATACAAATCTATCCTAAAAATGTTGTCGGCATTAAATAACCCATTGAGGTTGATATGCCGTAAAACAAAATAAACCAAACCAATCTAAACCAAAGAATACATATTCTATTCATACAAATCTTTCCTAAAAATGTTGTCGGCATTAAAAAATCCATTGAGGTTGATATGCCGTAAAACAAAATAAACCAAACCAATCTAAACAAAGAATACATATTCTATTCATACAAATCTATCCTAAAAATGTTGTCGGCATTAAAAAATCCATTGAGGTTGATATGCCGTAAAACAAAATAAACCAAACCAATCTAAACCAAAGAATACATACTCTATTCATACGAATCTATCCTAAAAATGTTGTCGGCTTTAAATAACTTATTGAGGTTGATATGTCGTTAAAGAAAATAAACCAAACCAAACACTCTGAAATGTTCGTATTGAAGCTTCCGGCGCGAATGCCAAGCAGTACAGCATGCCGTTTCCAAATTTCAATAACAAGAATAGTTAATGAACTTTACAATTAACAGAAAATCAGAATTATTTCAATCCAAGCGTTTTTAGATATATTATAAATTCTATTTTAAATGGACGTGCTAATTGTAACTATATTCGGTTCTATCCTTACAAGATCCAGAAAACTGGACTGGATCAGCCGTCCTCACTTTCCAGTCTTGATAAGAGTTCAGAAGCAACTGTCCGGTCTTGTGGGTGATGAATTATTGTCCACTTTAAATCCCCTATCTCAGAGACGAACCGTCGCAATTCTAGTAGCAATTTCCATGGCAAAGGTTCTAATAAGCTACATTCATTAGTTCCACCAGTTCAGACCGTTACGGCTAGGACCCGCCATGCCACCTATACTGGAACGAATTTTCCCTATTTTCTTCGTATTCTGTAAGAAAGAAGGAAGTTCTATTCGAACGACTTCTTCCCAACTAGCACTGCTTCAAGGAACATACTATTTAGGGGTTGCTTCTCTGTCTTACCTTCTCAAATCTAGGGTTAACCTTTCCTAAGGTAATTCCTAGGCTAATCTTTCCTATATATCCTCATAAACTGCATTTTTAGCTCGTCATCTTAAGCTCATACAAGAACTTCATTTAGTAACACTCTACTTTGAGCGGCACTTGGGCCTTGGGTGAGCAATTATTTAAAAAAAAAAGCATATTATAAACAATTTCTTTTTTTTTAATTAATCCATTAGTGACTGCTTCACACGACGTAACCACAGATTCGAATCACTGTCCCTTCACCCCGTGTCCCGAATCTAAGAAGAAAGTTCCACTCAGACAACTTTTTCACAGGAACTGCTACTTTGGGAAACAGACTCCCACGTGGATGCTTTCTCTATAATTGACAATTTATCTATCGTCATTACATTCTCTTTTTTGTTCTCTTCGCGAATCACATTCACTATATCCATTTTAACCTCTACCTTAAATGCCCCACAAGCCTTGTATTTTTTTTTATTTTAAACGCATGCTTTCCCTTACTGCGAAAAATATTGTTTTTGTTGTGAGTTGTTTCTTGTGTTGCTGTTTAAGTTTTCAGGACATTTACTTTTTTTTTTTTTTTTAACATTTAAGATTATTTTATCATTTTCAAAATCAATGTTTTCAAACTTCCTGACCTGGAATTTTGTTTTCCGCTAAAGGCTGTCTACATGGATTTAATTCTCCTTGATCTTATCTTTAGATAGTCTCCGAATCAATATAAGTAAACAAAGAATATAAGTGACATAAGTAAAAAGAATAAGCCAAAAAGAATATAAACAAAAAAAAAAGCGAGTGAATTCTTACACACTTGCAACAATCCTGGTTTTTTTTTTTTTTTTCTGGACATTGGCGATCATGGCTCTCCACAATTTCCTTTTCTTTGTAGGTCTAAAAAACTTTTGTCTTTTGCCATCTCTCACCAACCCTGATCTGCCATCCATTCACTCAAACTCGCCAGGCTGTGCATAGCTTCCCTTGGTCCCACTTTCGATCAGTTCTGTGAGTATCAAATTTTCCAAGCCCTCTTTCCTCATCATGTACTCCCAGTCTCTTTCTGATGTTAAATATAAATGTCCTATTTGTTTCTATAGGTTCTAGGACTTCATGGTGGCTCAGATGTTTGTTTCATGGTATTCTCAACATTCTTCGTGAGTAGATTGTACAGCATTTCTGTTGCTTACATAACAGAAGTCTTTTCTTTTCTTCATCCGTGAGGAGATTGTACAGCATTCACTGCCATATAGGAGGACTGATATTACATAACAGTTCATGATTCTTTTCTTTGTAGAAGCACGTTTCTGTCGCTTCAGGTCTCTTCGTGGCCGAGTGGTTAGAACGTTCGCATTCTGGCCACGAGACCCGGGTTCGAATCTCACTACGGTCGATTTGCCAGGGATTGAGCGTGCGGGCCTTGTTCAAATTGTTGATCACGTTAGATAACAGGTCTTTCCCAGAAACTGTAACTAAGGTCTGCTCAGCGTATTTAAAGTATAAACCACAGGTGGGCTCTATGGGTGTTGAATAAATACAAATGCGCCTGAGCAAGAGTCTGCAACAGGGATTGGCTACCCGCACTAGTAGACGGGTGTCCTCGAATACGAGTGGCCAGCTATATTGATACTACAACGACTTATCTGTGAGTAAATTGTCCAGCATTGACTGCCATATAAAAGGAGTGATATTGCATAACAGTTCAGGACTCTCTTCTGTGTAGAAGCACATTTATCTTGAATCTAGTATCATCTGTGAGGCGATTGTCCAGCGTCCGCCTCCATATAGGAGGACTGATATTACATCACAGTTCAGGATTCTTTTCTTTGTAAAAGCACATTTCTGTTGCTTCAAGTCTCTTCTTCATCCGTGAGAAGATTGTCCAGCATTCGCTGCCATATAGGAGCTCTGATATTACATAACACTTCAGGATTCTTTTCTTTGTAGAAGCTCATCTCTGTTGATTTAAGTCACTTCTCCATCTCTGAGGTTATCCAGCATCCACTGCCATATAGGAGGACTGATATTACATAACAGATCAGGACTCTTTTCTTTGTAGAAGTATATTTCTGTTGCTTCAAGTCTGTGAGGAGATTGTCTAGCATTCACTGCCATATAGGAGGACTGATATTACGTAACAGTTCAGGACTCTTTTCTTTGTAAAAGCACATATCTGTTGCTTCAAGTCTCTTCTTCATCCGTGAGGAGATTGTCCGACATTCAATGCCATATAGAAAGACTGATATTACGTAACAGTTCAGGACTCTTTTCTTTATAGAAGCACATTTCTATTGCTTCAAGTCTCTTCTTTATCTGTGAGGAGATTTTCCAGCATTCAATGCCATATAGGAGGACTGATATTACATGGCCGCTCAGGACTCTTTTCCTTTGTAGAACCACATTTCTCTTGCTTCAAGTCTCTTCTTCATCTGTGAGGAAATTGTCCAGCATTTACTGTCATACAGGAGATTAGATATTGCATAAGATTTCAGTATTTCCAGGAGGCGCGGTGAAGTAATGGATATCATCTCGGATTGAGGAAACGGAAAGCTGAGTTTGATTTCCAGTCGAATCTATTACATTCGCTTACGTACTAATACCCTCGGGAAAGGTATGAACTCTTCTTCTCCCCCCTGTTATGGACAAATAGCAGGACAGACCTAGTCTGTCTACCGCAGAAGGAAATGGCAACCTACTGCGGGAAAAATCTGCCTAGTCAGTCACGTATCGAAAGATACATGATCACCTAAGCGTGTATCATGCATGGCACATGACTGACTTTTGTCTTTGGTTTTAACGAAATTTCTCTGTTTTTAATACTTTGCTCAGCTTTTGAGAGGGATCCTGATTACCACAGGTATACTCTCCCAATGTTATATCACACCTACTAACATCTATACATACATAGACACACGTACATATTTAGGTAAACTAGTAAGTGTGTAGCTTAATTATAAAGAGTAGTATTTTAAGTAGTAGATTTTTCAGGGTGAAGATATGACTCATTAGTCATCTCCGCCCCCTCAGCAATACAAGGACATCCACGTATGCAGAGGACGAACGATATATATATATATATATATATATATATATATATATATATATATGCGTAAAAAATCACATTTTTAACAGATATTTCCAACATAATCTCCTTCGTCGACACATAATATAATTTAGAAAATTAATCATAAATATTTAACATTTTACAGTTAAAATTTGAGATTAAAATAAGTATCATGCTATGTTTTTATTGATCTACCCTCGTACACACATGAACACACGCACTTACACAAACACACACACACACACATATACACATGTATATACTAAGGTAAATAAATAAGTTGGTAACCTAAAAGAGGCGTTTGTATTAGCCAATATTTTCAACATAATGTCCTTCGTTATCAATATACTTAATTCAGAATTGAATATTGATCACGAAAATTGAAACTTATAGAGTGAACATTTCAGATCAAAATTCAGCTATGTATCATTGATCTACCACCGTACACATGTAAATCTCTAGAGAAAGACAAACGTATAGGTGTAAATATATAGTGAAAGACGAACATATAGGTGTAGATATTTAAAGAAACAAAAATGTATAGGTGTAAAAATTCAGAGAAAGACAAACGTATAGGTGTAAATATATAGTGAAAGACGAACATATAGGTGTAGAAATTTAAAGAAAGACAAATGTATAGGCGTAAAAATCTAGAGAAAGACAAACGTATAGGTGTAAATATATAGTGAAAGACGAACATATAGGTGTAGATATTTAAAGAAACAAAAATGTATAGGCGTAAAAATCTAGAGAAAGACAAACGTATAGGTGTAAATATATAGTGAAAGACGAACATATAGGTGTAGATATTTAAAGAAACACAAATGTATAGGCGTAAAAATCTAGAGAAAGACAAACGTATAGGTGTAAATATATAGTGAAAGACGAACATATAGGTGTAGATATTTAAAGAAACACAAATGTATAGGCGTAAAAATCTAGAGAAAGACAAACGTATGGGTGTAAATATATAGTGAAAGACGAACATATAGGTGTAGATATTTAAAGAAAGACAAACGTATAAGTGTAAAAATCTCTAGAGAAAGACAAACGTATAGGTGTAATTATATAGTGAAAGACGAACATATAGGTGTAGATATTTAAAGAAAGACAAACGTATAGGTGTAAAAATCTAGAGAAAGATAAACGTATAGGTGTAAATATATAGTGAAAGACGAACATATAGGTGTAGATATTTAAAGAAAGAAACAAACGTATAGGTGTAAAAATCTAGAGACAAAGATAAACGTAAAGACGAACCTATAGGTAAATTTAAAGAAACACAAATATAGTGAAAGACGAACATATAGGTCTAATTTTTGACAAAGATAGTTTAAAATCTAGAGGAAGACACACGTATAGGTGTAAATATATAGTGTAAGACAAACGTTTATATCTAAATATCTAGAGAAAGATGAATATATAGGTGTAAATATCTAGAGAAATTCAAATGCATGCATGTAGTTATGGGGGAGGCGACTATACTTACGTGCTGCATCGTCGAAAATTCTCTAACGTTCATACCACGGTTGATCCAAGCCCTGCATTTGCAATTAGGAATCTGTCGATGGTTTTAGTAGCACGAAAGTACATGCCATCGTGACTAAGTTCTTGAGTGTTCAGACTTTGTTCAAAACTCTTGACCACGGCGGATTATGCATTCTCTTCCAGAAACTGTAACTAAGGTCTGCTCAGCATAGTTGCAGTATAAACAACAGGTGGGCCTTGTGGGTGTTGAACAGACAGAAATGTTACTGAACAGGCGTCTGCGACAGGGATTATCTAGCTATTCTAACAGACAGGGATATTTGGAAACGAGGAGCCAGTCATTTTTTAAGATTATGATTATTTTCTTGTACTAAAGAAAAGAACTGTTTTATATATTTATTTATATTTACTTATTATTTACATATAAAGAAGTAATGGATTTTTATTTTCATCCGACAGATTTTATTAATTAAAAGTTATTTTTAGTGGATACTCATATCTGAGTAGACGCCTCGTTTATTTATTAAACTTTATATTTATTTTCTTTAATAAGATTTCTCGAATATCCTGCCCGGCAAACGAACATAAATAAATATAATGTTCAGTAAATAAACAGAGCGTCTACTTACATATGGGTATCCACTAAAAATAACGTTTAAATGATACAAATCTGTCGGATTTTTAAATTAAAAAAAAACCGTTACTTCTTTAGAAATTGCTTTGTTTACGTTTGAATACGAAACTGAGCAGATATGCCTATTTCGAGATAAATAAACCCAAAACCTGATCTACAAACTGATTTCTTATAAAGAATATATATTCTATTCATGCTAACCTATCGTAAAAATCTTGTCGGCCTTAAATAACCCATTGCGGTGTTGATATGCCGTAAAACAAAATAGACCCAACCCCTAATCTACAAACTGATTTCTTATAAAGATTGCATATTCTATTCATGCGAACCTATCCTAAAAATCTTGTCGGCATTAGATAACTTATTTGAGGTGTTGATATGGCGTAAAACAAAATAAACCCAAACTCTGATCTATAAACTGATTTCTTATAAAGGATACATATTCTACTATTCATACGAACCTATCCTAAAAATCTTGTCGGCATTAAATAACCCATTCAGGGTCATATGTCGTAATACAAAATACACCAAAGCAAACCTTAGGGAGATCGGAAGGTATGATTTTCTTATTGTTTCCACTTAATCAAACAAAAAACAGCTATTAGCAACAAAAATAAAAATAAAAAAAAAAACTTAAATGGACAAAGCTCTTCGCCGCTTGTAAATTTTTTTTTTTTTTTTTTTTTTTGGTAGGGGGTTCCTGAAAAGATGGTGCACCAGGGATTTTGTTGGTGTGTTCTGAAGTTCCTTTGTTTATCAGCCAGAAAGATTTAATTGTTTTAATTCTTAAGCGCCATATTTTGTTCTATTTCTATCTCTGGGTTTTTCTATTTACTTAATTTTTTTTTCAAAACCCTTAAAGTGATGTTTTTGTGCGCTTATGTCAATCAATGTGCAAATATTTTTTCTTATCAGTCTTTGACAATAATGTCTGCATCATTTGCTTGTATTGTTCAGTCTATGTTGATAAGATATACTTTTTATTATTATTATTATTATTATTATTATTGAAAAATGGTTGACGTATTTTTCAACACTTAAGAAAAGAGCACGATTTAAAATAAGAAAAAGAAAAGAAAAAACACTTCTGGCAATAAATCCATATTTTGACAGTATGTCTGTCTTCTTCCAGTTATAAAGCCTGTTCCAATAATTTGGACCGATTTTAATGTGAATTAAGTTTAAGTGTCTAATGATTTTTTTCTTTTTCTTTCAGATTTGGCGGATATTTGGGCGATATTATTTTTCACACATAATTTCCATGACTTAAATAACATGATCCAATAGAGAAATAAATAAATTTTCACCAGTAACGCTGATTTATTTGCTGCTGACTTTAATCCGTCTTAATGAAACACCCTAATATATAATCCGTCTTAATGAAACACCCTTTATTTAAAAGAAAAAAAATTCAAGTATAAAAATATATAAATCTACAAAAAAAAAATGTCTTTGTATAAACGTTGCTTGTCTTGTAATGGAAAAAAATGGCTGCCCTGGTAAGGAAAGCATCAAAAAATTGAAACGCTGCCTGCGTGAAGGAATACAACTGAAATGTTCTTAATATGATGGTGATCTTGTTCATCTTGGAATTGTCGGTTAGTTGATTAGTTACTAAGAGGAATTAATCAAACAACTTAGTATAAATCTAATGGAACTCTCCTGTCACTCTGTTCATTCTCCCGAGGCGGGAAATAAGTAGTTTGCGTACGTAACTATCCCCATGCATTTTAAGGGTCGAGAAGTTGGTAGATTCCGAATATTTTGAGAATTTGGTTCGTGGTGATTAAGACTACCTATAACAGGAGTCCCCAGGGTGGTCGATGGAACTCTACAGGTCGATAAATACCCAGTGGTCAAAAGGGGGGGCGTGATAAATGTCCTGGGCTTAAAAGGGCGTCGATAAATAAATAAGGCCCTTGATACTGTTCTTCAAATACATTCATCCCACTGATGACGTCAACCAATTCAATAAAAATATATATTAATTTGTTTTTAATATGTTTATTATTTACCTATATTAAAGTTTTTCTCATCATCATCATCATCATAACCATCATCGTTGTTGTTGTTGTTATTCGAACAAATACATTGTTTAGTATAAGAGAAATAGAAAACAGAAAAAGAAATAACAAAACATAAAGCTAAAATTAATCTAATCGAAAAACAATAACGAAAGAAACTTTACCCATAAATAAAAAAAATATATATTATTATTATTATTGATTTTTTGTACATGCCTGGGGGTTGATGGATCGGTCAAGGATTCTAAAAAGGGGTCGAAGGTATATAAAAATTTGGTGGCTGTAACCTATTTTATTTTGACTGTTGAAGAATAATTTCTTTCAAAAATTTTCAAATGACATCAATCAAATTTTATTGAAATTTGATCTTCACCAAATTTTTAAATCGCATAAAATGTTGAATTTTAATTTAGATATTTAAATGAAAACCAACAATTTCTTTTCAACAAATCCTTTATTTCTGTAGTTATATTCTTTTAAATTATATTCTTGTTGTATCGTCGAGGTGAATGATACAAAGAGAAGAATGAGTGCTTAATATATTTATTCAGCACCAGTATCCAGTGCTAACGGATACATACAAAAACACAGAACAATAAGTTACAAAACAATTAACAAGACAACTTAAAAGGAATAGAGGAGGATCAAATTATGTATGAAGTAAGATGAGTCCAAATATTAATCAGCTTAGTGTCAACTGTTGAAGTCCTTAATTGTAGACTATTTAAAGCTATGATCAGGCCATCTGGTAGAGTGCTGAAGAGCTGTTAGCTACTCTACAACAATTCTTAAAAATAATATTTCTTTAAAATATATACTTTAAATAATTACTAATAATTTAATAACTTTGAATAATATTAATAATATCTTTAAATTATAATTAAATTTTTTAAAATATAATTTATCTCTTTTATTTATCTCCCTGTGGATATCTTGATATTTTTTTTTTGTACAAAAATATTAGTTTCCATATTTTTCATTGAAAGCGAATACTTGAAAATATTCAACATTTGCGTCAGTCCTTTGTACGACTCTAATTTTTATTACTTAGTTACCATCAATTCAACTAACAAGATAAAAAGCACAAAAATCTTTTTAAGTTTTTTCTCGTTGCTCCACCGCTCATAAAATGAGTAAAATTTAATTACGTAATTGAAAATTTCTGCATGAGTTGATCTTTGGAATTTTGAACTAAATTAAAATCCGTTTGAATTCCTGAAAAAAAAATGGACTGAAGTACGTACTATCAATTAAAAAAATAATTATTAATTTTAAACGTTTACAGATCGATTATTTTTAGGATGATTCAAGTCTATAAAGGTTAAGGTAGTTCAATTATGAAAAAAATGTAAAATAGTTCACTTTTCGGGAAAAATATCAACATCTAACTCCAATTTTCTCCATGATTCTTAGAAGTATGAAGTTAAGTTATAAGTAATTTCTGTTTTTCTTTATCAAATTTATTCTTCAAAAAGTCAGGTGCAATTATATTTTATTTAATTGTACAGTAAGTCTCCATGTTATATCAGTTCCGACTTATGACGATTCATGGTTACGATGCAATCTCCATTAATCTTGATTCGACTATAAGTTGTTGAATTCCTGATAAAAAAATAAAAACAAACTCACATTTGTTTTTCTTTCTTTTCCAGATTAACTGCGTTTCTGAATGCTCCAAGCAAGATCATATGATTCATTATCTCATCTACCAAGAGCCAATGACATCACTGGCAATAAATATAGTAGCAGCTCAAAACAATTTCATTTCATTATATATGCATTATATTTATGTTCTTATGTTTTTTTACTCCTCATTATGTTTACAGACAAGATAAAAAGCACAAAAGTCTTTTAAATTTTTTTGTTCGTTGGTCCACTGCTCATAAAATTAGAAAAATTTAATTATGTAAGTGAAAATTTCTGCATGAGTTGATCTTTGGTTGGAGATTTGAACTAAATTAAAAACCAGTTGAATTCATGGAAAAAATGGACTGAAATACTTTCAGTTAAAAGAACAAATTATTAAGTTTAAACGTTTACAGATCGATTATTTTTAGGATCATTCAAGTCTATAAAGGTTAAGGTAGTTCAATTATGAAAAAAAAATATAAAATAGTTCACTTTTCGGGAAAAATATCGACATCTAATTCCAATTTTCTCCATGATTCTTAGAAGTACCAAGTTGAGTTATAAGTAATTTCTGTTTTTCTTTATCAAATTTATTCTTCAAAAACTAAGGTGCAATTATATTTTATTTAATTGCACAGTAAGTCTCCGTGTTATGTCAGTTCCGACTTATGACAATTCGTGGTTACGATGGATTCTCCATTAATCTTGATTCGACTATAAGTTGATAAAAAGGAAAAACAAACATGAGTTCGTTTTTCTTTCTTTCCCAGATTTACTACTGTTTCTGAATACTGCAAGAAAGACAAAACCTTACGCTTCCTTATCTCTTCTACCGAGAACCAATGACATCACTGACAATAAATACAGAAGCAGCTTAAAACAATTTCATTTTAATTATATATACAGTGTAACCCGGATATAAGAGACCCGGATATAAGAGAAACCCGGATATAAGAGAGATTTTCTCTGGTCCCAAATTAGAGCCTGTGTTAATGTATATAAATTAGACCCGACCCGGATATAAGAGAAACCCGGATATAAGAGACTTCGTCTCCGGTCCCGACAACTCTCTTACATCCGGGTTACACTGTACTATATTTATATCCTCCATGTGTGTTTTTAACTTCCTAAATACGTTAACATACACTACTGTTCAAATGTTTGAGGAAACCGCTGGTAATTTTTTTAAAAACTGGTCCCCAAAATAGTTGTTTTGTACTTTAAATAAGAAAAAATTATTATACATGATTAAAAAAAAAAGTGATAGATTATTTTTTTTATTAGAAATTTTATTATGACAAAAAGAAAAAAAAACATTTTATGATTAAATTTTGCTCTCGTCAAAATATCCTCCTTTCGCCTTGATTACTGCAGCACAATTTTTTGGCTTTCGTTGCAAAAGTTTCTCAAAGTATAAGTTTAATAATCGATCATTTTTTTCAATGATACGAAGACCTCTTTTTCATTTTTTTTTTTTTCACTCTTCTGTCAAATTCCCCCAATGCTAAATTTTGATTCAAACATTTCAACTAGAGTGTATGCCATTGAAATATGTTATGTCCTAGATTATTACTTTAATATTGCGTTAGCATAGGTGGGTAATTACTCACGAAAAATTGCGTATAGGTTCCAACTTACACGAAACATCGCGTTACGACGCATCATAGGAACAAAACTCTGTCGTAAGTCGAGGACCCACTGTATATCCACCGTTACCCGCAATGGTTTGTTGATACCTTTTGAATAAAGTTCCACAGATTTTGTTGTGAAAAATTTTCGGTGGTCACTTGAATCTGGTTTTCTTTAGAGAATGTTTACT